>VZRV01003798.1:98689-277714 GCA_013398115.1 Falcunculus frontatus
AAATGGCATTCTCCCCCAAAAAACTGTCACTGACAGCAGTGTAACAAAATACACAGTCCCTCTAAAGGACACATAGGTTTGGAAATGCCGGGTTACTGGAAGCAGTAGGGAAAACTTGGGATCACAGTGGAGCCAGACTCTGCAGAAGAGCAGCAAGAGCTTAGAAGCGACCATGGTGTTGTCTCCCTGCCCGCCCCTGCACGGCAGAGAGCCACGAGTGCTCCGGTAATTACACAGCGCTCTTCACTCCAGAGCTCTGCACCAGCGCCACAGAAAAGCATCCCTCCGGAGGGTGGAGCAAACTTCTCACAAGCCATCTGTACCACAGGGCACGAGAGAAAAGATGGAAAAATCGAGGACTGGGACGTGAAAGTTGGCCTGTACATCTCAAAGGGTCGCTGTGCTTTTATGGGAAAATCCTGGCTTTTTGCTTCCTTTCTTCATTATTATTTTATTTATTTATTTATTTATTTATTCATAATTTGTCTGGATTTGTTTCCATGTTGTGCTTTTTCTATCATTTAGGAATCCTCTGTTTTAAAATCAGGTTCAAAGAGAAGGGTTGAAACTTTAGATTCAGCTCTGAAATATGGCCATAATCTGCCTATTTCTCCCAAAGAAGCCATTTTTAGTGATGCGGGAAGGTTCAGTCCCGGTATCTATTTTTGTCAATCTTACAACTTGCTGCAAGGACCTCAAAAAAAGATTTCTGAAATGCTGGAGAATCTGTCTGACTCAAGCAAAGACATCTGCTGAAGACTTAGGCAGAAAGAGTGAATGGGGCAATTCATAAATAAATAAATTAGAAGGGGGAAAGGCAGATTATATTATACAAGTACTTGGAATTATTCTAGAAATCTACCCAGATTCAGAAACTTCAAATGCAATTTGCAAAGTCTAGGGATAAAAGCTGTTTCCAAAAGACTGTGACATTGAATGAAAATTATTAGAAATGATAATGATATTATTATTATTACTAGTAATAATATTACGTGACTTTTGTTCAAATAACAGGACTTTTCTGCTACTGCTTCAGCTTGTCCATGCCACAGAACAGTGGGAGAAGACCAGTGGTGGGGAGGAACATGTGAGATGACTAGAGTTTTCAATGGTCAGACCCTCACCTAAACTGCATCCAGCTCACTGAAAGGTCAAGGAAATATTTGCAGTTTCAACCGAGATGAAAAAATAAAGCAGAAAACCCCTTCAGTTCTTCACTGGGTGATGCACGAGACAAAGCAGCCTCAACCATGCATCAAGAATTATTAGTCTGTACCAAAAGCACTTTACTGGACACCAGTTGTATCTTAATGGGCACTAATCACTGCTGGAATGGGGAGTCCTCTCCAGCTCCAAGGCTGCTTTGGGAATCTGGGATTAGCTTGGAGCACAGAGGTGCCTGGCAGAAGAGTTCCTGATGAACTCCAGTGGAGTTCAATAGCCCACTTTCCCTCTGTGGCTTCATCATTTTTCCTTTAAGTAAATTATCTCTGTGCTGAGCTGCTGGAACATTTTTGTCCATTCTGCAGATAAAAACCCCAGTTCTAATTCTTTCCTCGCCTTGTGCCACGAAAGAAGGATTGCTGACAAAGGGTGGCAGGCCACTGAAATCCCCAGTGCGTGCTCGGGCCCAGATCCATCAAAGCCAGCACAGAGAGCAGCTTTGTGTTACACCCAAGCTGCTCGGACTCCAGGCTGCTGCTGGGGGTAATTTGGAACATCTCCCATGTCAGATTCAGAGCCAACCCATCAACACAACAAGTCTGTGAGCATGACTTTGCTGCGTGAAGCCGAATCGATTCCCCTGGCAAGCGACAGTGGCAGCACCAAGGAGGGTGGGAAAGCAGGAGACAGGAACGTGCACATCCCCGCACAGCAGAGAGAGCTCTGTGCATCTCATTTCATGCAGACTTCAAACTAGAGGCAACCTAATCCAATCTCATAAATATCTGCATTATTGAGTATCGATTTATGCTAAAGCAATAAACTGATCAACAGCTAATTCTGTAAACTGATACCAAACTCGGAGCCAGAGCAGTATTTTCAAGTTTAGCTCAACAGTTCAAATTAACTCTAGACAAGACAAGGAAGTTCAGGCAGTAGGAAGGAAGGCTAATCTTCCATTAAGTGTTAAGCCAGTTGTTACTGATGGAGAAAAGGTAAGTAATACATGGTTGGGTGAAGCGTAATTACTTTTTGCTACAAGATAAACAACCAGAAAAGAGAAACTACAAAACTAAACAATCCACATTGAGTTCATGTATGATTTAAAGTAGATTTCTCTAAAGAATTTCATAAATATTTTTTTATTGCTGTTCTTGAGAAAACAAAGGAAAATCATTGTGTCCCCTTCATAATAAACCAAGGTTTGGTTAGAACACAGGCAACAAATCTGCCCCAGATGGCCCAAGAGCCACCAGTTCTTAGAAACTACTACATTGCTCAACATGCTCTCCTTACAAAGTGTTCTTCATGCTCACAACACAAAATTTAAAAATCACCGAAATGATTTTTTTGTGTGCGCTCTGGAAGCAGTGGGCAGGGATGTAATATACATATACAAGGGAAAAAAACCCAAACCCCTAATGGATTATGTGGCAATATTAGAAAGCTGAGATTATGTGTTCTTACCCCTTACCTCTGCCCTAAAAAGGTTTAAGATCTAAACAGATAAAATTTGCTTCATGATGAAACTCGGCTTTCAGCACAGATGATCTGTGTGCGAGGAAATAAAGTTTCAGCAGCATTCAGAACAAAACCGAAATCCTTTGGCTTCGCTTGCATTATAGAAGAAGAAAGATAGCAGCTTGGCAATTTTCTGCATACAAATAACTCCAATTGCCCAGGGGAATGTCACTGAGATCCAGGCATCCTGTTTGTTACATCCAGCCTCCCCGGAGTCAGCTTTCATTTCAAGCTGAGTTGTCTAAACTCTTCATCCTTCCAAGGCAGGCAAATTGCACTGTACAATGTCCAAATTTCAGATTACTTCAGGGCTTTTCCCAAAGTTTCCTAACCTCTTTTGTGGATGCAAAAGATAGCAGGGCACTTTTTACACAGTAGATGTTTCCCTGTGTAGCCTGTAAAGATGTCCAAGAGCAGCTGGATTTCACAGGAGGTTTTTTAAAAGGCAGCTCATGGTTTGTATGCATTTGCATTTCGGGATAGAACATCATGGGTAAACAGTGTCATCTAAAGACTCAAAAGTTTTAGAATTTCAATTGATCTTGGCGTACCTACACTCCCTACTAATAATACTCAGGTCACAGCACTAAGAGATCGTGACCCAAGGCACCAGACAGTGAAGCAGGCAAAGGCTGTAGTTGTCAGCAAACCCTTGTTTGTGTAATTACATGAGCCAAAGGCTTCAGATCCCAGCTCACTAAAGGCTCCCACGCATGGGTTTTGGCAGCTCTGGGCTGAAGGGAAGCAGAGAATGGAGCCACAGGGCCCAAAATGCACGGGAGCACCTGCAGCCCATGGAAATCCGGCGTGGTGTTGCACCCCACAGGTGCAGGACCTCAGCCCAGCATCACCTTGCAGCTGCTGGGGACACTACAATTGAGGTTTGTGGTACAAAGCACAGGTCAAAAACCACAAAAAAATCCCCAACCACTCACTGGGGCTTGCTACATGACGTGACAAAGGGAACTGGCAGCAAGGCATCTGCTCCTTCAGACTCCTGGGCCTGCAGAGAGGAGGATGGGAATCTCTCTCGGGCACACACAAACACGCTCGTGCAAGCCCAGGTGGGGCAAACCCAGAGAGCTGCAAACGTGTCAAGTCAGCACATCTGAATCCACCTTCCTGCCAGAGACAGTACCACACACACCCCTCCATCTGAGGCCTCCTTTGTGTCCCTGCCATGCATAACAGTTGACAGGAGATGGATATTTTGCACGTGGCAGCATGGTGACAAAGCAGACAGTGCTACTGGGAAAATTACTTCATCGAGACACATCATAAATCCCTACAGATGAGATACAGGGAGCTGTGAAGTGCATTTTTTCATCCCTGCTTTCTAACAGACACTTTTTGCAGGCCAAGTTCAGTGGTGGAAGGTGAAGGACAGCCCTCTTGTTGGCACACAGTTTTCTTAGGAGTTACAGGACTTCCATGATATCAAATTCCTGCATATCCCCTAAATAAACCTTTGCTGAACATAAAAATCTTTACTGAATGTAAAACTGGTGCACTGTGGATTCTTCCATTGAGCAGGTCACAAACAATCCCTTTTCTTCCAAAACAGTCTCCCTCTCCCCACCTCTAAAACTAGTAACACTTTCCAGGTATTTATCCTAGCTCTTAGAGTACAAGGATCATAATTATGTGGTGAGCACAGAGTCAATCTACTTTTTCTTTCATCACAAATACTCATTCCAGCTGGAATATACAGAAAGCAAGGCTCAGCTTTGATAGTTTTAGCTGTAAACAACTTTGTCTTAAAACCAGCAGTTATTAAAATCACCCCAGAAATCTTTTTAGCTCTTGTCTGTTCTCTCCTGCCAGGTTTTTACCTGAAGGAAGAGCACAGGCTGGGTATTGGAGCAATCCTCCCCAGGCAGGAGGGCTCAGCAGAGACTTGCAGGAACTGTTCTAAGAGGTACACACCAGGCAGCACTGAAACCAGATGTTGCTTAACTCATCTTCTCTTGCTCACTCCATTTCCAAAGCTTCTGGATTTTTAGAAGAGTACAGAGGCAGGATTTCTGCCCAGCTAACTGCTCACCTGGGAGCAATGCAGTTTGGGCCTGGCATCAAAACAGATCAGTGCTTCATTCTCAATGCTGGTGACTCAGGGTGAGGACAAAACTAAAATTTGCAAGGAGCATCTTCACCTCTGACCTGCTTTCAGCAACCATTTTTTTCAAGAGATGCATATTCAGACAGAGAAAAAGCAGGGTCAACTTGTTTCAACAAGTGAAACAGTCTTTTTTTTCTTCTTGGATGATTTCACCTCCAAATATAAAAAGAAGATTTATTTGCATCGCCACTAGCCTTTCTAAGCATCAGAGAATCCCAAAATCTCTCCCTGATGATGATGCTCCTTCCTAATAATTTAAAAAACCAACAGCAACAAAGACCAAACCCCAAAGCCTTTCCTCACTTTCAATTCCTCCTGATATTTTCACATATGGAGGCAAAAAAATCTCTTATTAACGCCACAAAGCTGCCAGAATCCAAACTTTTGCTGTGTATTCTCTTGAGGAACTCTCATTTAGAGCGAGCAGGTGGCGAGAAGGAAGCAGAGCAAGAGAGAAGACGATTATTTTGGGAAAGGAAGTGGTGACTGCTACTAGCCTGTCAAACAGCATGAATGGTGGAAATCTGACTCATGCTTTTACTGTATGAATGGCTAATTCCAACACACTATCATAAACAATGATCCTCTAAAAGGATGTAATCTCCCCAACAGGAAAAAATACACCTGTTAGAAAAAGAGCAGGATCTGAAGCAGAAACTGAGGCAAAAAGGAGATGGATCAGCTTGAGTTCCTCTTCCTGTGACATTCAGGTGCTGCTCTCCACATTTAGGGCCTGCACCACACTTTGTAACACAACTGGCCCATTGCAAAAAACACTTGAAAGAAGGTTAGAGGCTGTCAAGCTGGAGCTAGGGAGAAATTACAGATACATTTTTAGCTTTCTTGAACGGAGGCTCCTCTGAGTAAGCGCTGCCAAGATGAAATCCTAGCAAGTAAATGACATATTTAGAGTGTGCCTGTTCACTCACAGAGGTATTGCTACAATGACAGGGATGATGCACCAAGGAAATTTTATGGCATATATTTAACAGATGGCCTGCTGACACAACTCTGTGTACAGTGTATCTTCCAGACAGGAATTAAGAATCTCAACATTAGCAACACTGCCTGCAAGCAGAGGGCAAGCTCATAAGCTAGCAGTAGATGCTGAGTGCCTCTGGAGTTAAAGTTTTTAAATGATCTTATTAGTTTGCAGTGTTTAAACAAGTCACTTTCTATCTCGTGGTTGCTTTCCTGTGTCCGCCCCTCCAGCCCTTGTCTGAGGGTGACCACAGCAGTTCCTGCCTGCACTGAAGGGATGGCTCAGCTGCTCTACTGGCAGCTGCTGAACCATCACAAATTACGGTTTACTGTACTGAAGGATGTGGAAATTGGTGTCTATCTTAGTACACGGGACTGTAATCACGGTGGTGCAGCAGCTGCCTCCAAACAGCCGAGCCAACCCTGCAGCAAGGGTGAGAAATGAAAGAGACGGTGAGAACCACTTCAGCAGCCCCGGGGTGAAGCACACTTGACTTCACGCTGAACTCTGGGGAGTTGCACATCTCCTGCTTCAGTTTCTCAGATGTAATGTGGGCAGTTTCTCTCCCACGCACTTCCTAGGAATGGTGCTACACGGATGTGTGCATAATTCTGTAAAGAATGCCACAGAAATCTGCAGAATGGGCACTACTGCTGATTATGCAAAGCCCTTGAAGAACATGCACTGTTCCGTTTGCTCCACTAACAAAAACATTCTCGTACAAGTAAGTTATAACTTTATTGCTACAAATGAATGCCCCATCACCTTATCCCCCCCTTTTTTATCTTTAATAAATAAATCTATTAATTAGTAAATCACAAGAGAGGCATGGCAACCTTACTCAGGGAAAAGAGCAAATGCTATTGCTATGCCTTCACCTCTGCACTAGAGCCACTCCTAAGGAGCTCTTCTGCAAGAAGTAATTTCAGATATCACTGTCAGATGCAATGCCTGCAGTTGCTATGTTATCCACATGCTTCCCTAGGACACACTCGATATTCTTATCAGCTCTGCATAGCAATTTCTCTACCAGATACTGTGGCTGCCTCTGCTGCGCCTTTCAGCTTTTGGTGTCCATTCCAAAGCTAGTTTAGTGCAGTTGTTATCTGCACTGCCTGTGACACGTCCTGGCTGCCACCATCTGTTTCTTTCTCTCTATAAAGATGTGCAGTGGTTCCCCTCACTAACGTGTCCTCTGGCTCAGTGTCCTGACACAAAGCTATTCCCACTGCTTGCTATCAACCAACTTTTTTCATTAGCAGGAATTCCGTAATCATGACAAGAGTCATTTTTAAGCAGGATGTGAAAACAAAGGAACTACCTAGGGCACTGCAATCTGAGATTATATTTAACCTTCCCTCCCCCTCCCTCTCATCCACGCTCACAGAAAGGGCATTGCTCAGTTTCTCCCTTCCCACTGCACGCCCAGTTGCTTTGGCTACACACTTTGTGACATCTGTATTCACTACAGCTGCAGCTCTCACATGGAGAAGACCATGCAGATATCTTGTACTTTTACTATATTCTTGTCAGGCATTTATCAAATAACACACTACAAGATGCCACTTGCATCCAAAAGTGAAGCAAAATACACAGCAAGGCAGACACCAAACAGCAGAGTCATCCATTCTCTCTGGCCCACAAGGCAAATCAAGAATGTTACAAGGTTCCATTTAAAAACATAAAAACTGGGATTTCCGGCTACTGAGATGCTCAGTGAAGTCTAGAAAATCTACACATTTTTTTGCACGTGGTATAGAGGAAGAAGGCATTTAAATCTTAGGTTTTTAAAGGTCTTCCTAGCTTGTGAAGCTACAAATAACATTCATTGCCTAGTGCAGACTGGCTGCAATAAAATTCTTCATTCACCCCACTAGCCATACACCTGGAGTAAGCACTTTGCCTACAACACCATGTATACATGATTAATACTGGGTTTAGTTCCAAACAAGAGTGAACATTTATTCATACGGCAAAACAAGATGATCAATTTGAGGTGCATTTGAAACGCCACAAACAAATCCAGTCAGGGTTCTTTTCATGTCGCTCATCTCAAAGTATTTTGTAGTTTTCCCTCTAAGTCCCCAGATTTGCCCTGTTTATTTTCAGACTTCCAATCCAGGAATCTAAGAAATAGAAGAAAGAATCTTATCTGCCTTCCTCAAATACGGAAGAGTTTAACAGTGCTATTGGCAAGTACAAATAAATAAGCAATACAGTTGCAATGTGCTAATTAACTACCTACAAGAGTGGGATTTTCCTCACTTGTGTGCAATATACTCACAGAATAAAATTCTTAGTTAAAAACAACCAGCTGAGGCTGTGAAATGAAAAATACCTTATCTGCTCTTTACCTTTGATAGCGGTTATCAAGGCTGCTTTACTATTTACAGATGCATGTTTTTTCCTCATAGCTCACTCTCCCAGGAGTGACATTTTTCACAGCTGAACCAGGGAAGAACTGCTCCTAAGTCTCACCAGCCTGTGCCAAGGAAAGCTTCTTGCATAGGCTGGGAAGAGAAAGAAGAGCTCGCGTGTGTGTGGTTGCTGCCTCTTCCTTCTTTTCTGGAAAGAGTGCTCCTTATGCAACCTGGAATGGTGCTCTTTATGCAGCCACAGGTGGGGTGGAAAAGAGAGGGAACTGGGCCAAACCTGGGCTTGGGAAACCACTGCAACACAGCCTTTGTCTGTCATTTTTAATACCTATATTTCTTTTGCTTTGCCTAAATTTCAACATGGATAATTATAGCCAACAGCAGGCAGATGGCTGCTTCTTTTAGGAACTGCACCCTGAACAGGCATGAGGTAAGCTGGAGAAAAACCTCTTATTCGGTGCTTGTTGTGAAAATATGAAGCAAAGGAAATTCCAGAGGTGAGGTAAAACACAACCACCTAACAGTTCTAAACCAGCGGGAACCACTTGGAGCCGTCTGCAAGAGCTGCATTCCTACTGACCCGCATCCAGCAGCTCTCACCTGGAAATCCCAGGGCTGCCTGGTGAGTTTAAAAACACAGCTACCAAGCTCCCCGTGTGCAGCGACAGCCACTCCCCTCCAGCACCCCATAACCACCTCGCCGGTGTTGGGATAAACCCCTGGTGTTGGGCGGTCACTCTGCTGGAGGCATTTACACACGCCGTGCGGCGGTGCCCAGCCAGCCGGGCTGCTCTGGCAGGGCGCTGCCGTGCGGGAGCTGGCAGCTCAGCCGATCTATGTGTGTCTCCCGTGGCCGAGGTCTCTCTTACCTAGCTGGGCGGCCCCCTCTGCCGGGTACTCGGGGAACTGGCCCTCGGAGGGGACGCTGACGGTGCGGCGCAGGCAGCGCCCGCGGGAGGCATCCTGCGGCTCCGGGACCCCTTCTGCGGGCACCTGCGGAAAAACCATGCCAACAGCTGTTAGCTCGACACCAGGCCACGCTGACAGCGTGCCATCTTCATCGGGGACTCGGTTTGCTGCTCATCTGCTAATAACTCTCGGGCACAGTTCGGCATTTGTGGCCTAAACGCAGAATTGCGGAGGCTCCCCGGGTGAGGAGCGCACCCAGCCCAGCGATGGCCGCGGGCAGGGGTCAGCAGCCTCCGCTCCACGGGGGCCGAGCCGCAGCCTGGCCCACCCCCGACTAACAAAGCCCACCCCCGACTTACACAGCACTCCTGCCTTTCCAAACTGCTTCCCAGTGCCAGACCCGTGGCTGCTTCCACGCTGGCAGAGCCAGGCAGAGGCAGCTGGCCAGATGCTACGCGCACATCTTTGGCGAAACAAAACTTGCGGCAGCTACCGGTAGAGAAAGGCGCTCTACAGGCTGCAGAGAGCCTCCCCCAAACATCGAGACCCCTGAGCACCGCGCTCATGGCTGTGCTTTAGCAGCTCTGGGCATGGTCAGGTAACAGCTGAGCTCAGTATTGGGGAACCACCTGCTCTGTGCTCGCTCCAAGCCGGACACTGCGCCACCTGCAGCCACGCAGGCAACCGTACTGCTGAGTACTGGCCATCACACGTTCTCCTGGTGGCTACCACACGTTCTCCTGGTGGCTACCACACGTTCTCCTGGTGGCTACCACACGTTCTCCTGGTGGCTCTTACCATGCCTGGAAACCATGGCCAGGCGGGGCTCCCGCAAACCTTCCAACATGTTAATACTCCACAGCTTGTTCTACACTGGAGAATAGACAACATCCCCCAATTTCACAACCTTAAAGCAGCGAAGTAACTCAAAAAATATCCTGTCTGCATCTCTTGGGACTGGACACATTTTAAACAGCTCTATAAAGTCGCCTGTAGTTGGGGAAATGGATTCATGGATGGGGAGGCACCAAAACATGAGCAAGTGCACAAATAAATACGATGTGGGGACCAAGGCAGACATCTGCAGCCTTCCCAACACTCCTCTAGCCCCCGCCACTCCAGCAGGCAATTCAGCAAAGGATCAAGGAGAATGACACAGTCTTGCAGAGTCAGGACTCTCATGGTGACTCAGCCTTTCAGCTCTTTTTTTTCCCCCATCCAGCTTAGTTACCCTCTTCTTTGCTCTGCTGAGACTTCACCAACCTGGGAATTCTGTGACCCTGAGCTGACATGCTGAAGCTGCTGGTTCAGGGCTGGGATCTGAGCAGCGTTAACTCTGTGATAAAGAGACATAGGGACAGTCCAAATGCTGATCATTTTAGCCATCTTAACAATTTTCATCATAGGTCACGTTTCCAGGACAAATTTCACAATTTAATGAGGATGGGTTCAGAGTTTAGACTCGAAATCCTTGAACAGCATCCCAGCTCATGTGCCACTGAACATGCTTTTTAAGTATAAAAAGTCTGCTTCAGGGACTTCTAGCAGTTTGATGATGAGGGGATTTCAGAAGAAATAGGAGTAAGCACTTTCCAAGCATTTAATGCCTCTTAAAGGCGAACTGAGATAGTCTCTTTAGAAAAAAGCAGGTGAAAAAAGTTTCTTCATTGCAGAAAAGAGTTTTCAAGACTGGAAAGAGGGGTTCAAGATATAAACGTGAGAATTTGCAGACTCTTCTGATCTAACAGTCAGGAAGTTTGGAATCATGTCAGAAAAACAGTTAAATAATTCATTTTAATTATTACCTTCCTCCAGAGAGTTCGAAGCTAGCTAAAACTTTGACATGGAAATCCACGCAAACATTTCTCTGAGCTTCTGGAAATTAAATAATTAAATTTACTTGGGAATTGAGGCAAATCTTATCTTATGGCTGGGTTCAGCTTTGACAGACTCTTCTTTACAGGTGAAACATGTTTGCTGTAAGACCCCAACGTGACAAGTCCTTTGAGGAGGGCAGTGGGATCTGGGAAGAGCTTCCCCTAGGGCCCCACACGGCAGTGTTTGCTCCTGCTCTTTTCCCTTGGCACCACCACTGTCATACCACTACTGGTGTCAGTCACAGGAGATGGAAGAGTGGGAAAATACATCCCAGGTGTCCCGCTGCTGGCTCTGTCACCAGCACCAGTGAGCAGCAGATCTTGTCACAGTGAATGTAGGTCTTTGCTATCCTTTGCCCTCGATTAAAACCACCTCTAAATCCAAGAAGAAAGATGAGGTTTGGGTGTAGGGAGGAAAAAGGAAGAGTCTAACACAGTGAAAAGTGTTGTTTGCCTTCATTTCCAAGCGAACACAGGACTGAAATGTCCTGCAGGACTGCAGCCAAGCTGCTGACAAAGCCCAGCTAAAAAGCAGCCCAGAGCCAGGTGCAGCCATCTGTCACACCCCCCAAAGTGGAGGTGCTGCTCATGGTGTTGTCTGTCTGGAACCACTCTTCACGAACACTCATCCCCTTGCCCTGTTTTAAACGTCTCTAATTTTACAGACACTTCTGCTGTACCCTCACAGCTCCTCTCACCCCATGGAACAGGTTTCACAGAGTGGATGAAAACATCTACACCTTTCCTGATAGGGGGAAACTCTTCCTTGTAGAAAAACTCCCTGATTTGTGTGGGCATCAATCTAGACCTGTCCTCCTTGTCTTGGAAAATGCTGTTAAATATTATCACACGGGGATATGTTGTAATAATTGCACATCTCCTGTCACTCAGGACTCCTTCTTTGCTAAGTCGTATCTCATGTTCCTACAGGGATTCATTTTCTTTCTACTTACTTTTTGGGCATTCATCTCTTCCTTTCATTAAAAATTTTCATTCTTCAGTCTCACCTATTCTCATTTTATAAAGCTGACAAGATGTCAAGTAATTAATGTGTTTCTACACTACACAAGGTGATACTTGTAGTGCCAGACTATTTTTGTCTAAATAATTACAGATATTTTTGGATCAAGTTGCACTTCAAAAGGTATCTCATTTTCAACCTACTCTTGCTCTTGCACAGCACAAAATATCTCTTGTGCATACTTTATTCAAACTGCCTTGACAATAAATCCATAGTGGTGGGATGCTCTGAGAAGTGAGTTTTCCTTACTACACCGTTTATTTCTGTACCGTTCCCTTGGTCTTAAAAATCTGCAATTCATAATGCTGTATTTTAGCAGCACTAACTGAAAGAAACCAAACTTAGCATTATACCTGAAACAATGGAGAACTCTTCCATGTACCTGTTTACATTTTGTGCACGTTTTTCACTTTCCGACTCGGACACGCATACCTGCAGAAGGATCTTACAAAGTAGTATAAACACACATTTCTGTTCCCTTCCAGACTCACATGGGCCAGGCTTCTTGGATTTTTATTCCATGAAGTAACAAAGCAGATGCACACACAATAAAATGAGATGTTTCAGACTTGGACCTTCCAAGTTATGTCAGCCTTGCTCCCTCTGGACCGCAAAGGCACTCTGCTGTTACCACCTCTTCCTGCATCCCCCACACCCTCCTGCTCACTGGTGGGTATCCTTCTGTCCTGAACATTGTTCCTAAGATCCTCTCCAGCAGCCCAAAGGAATTCTGATCTACTCACCCTATCAGCAGTGACCACGTTCAGAGCAAGAATCTCTGCTGCTCCTGTTGCCTATCGCCTGGTTTAACAAAACACTTCCTACAGCATCACCTGTCCAATAATTTTACTCTAAACAGAATCTTCATTTTTTTTCTTAAAGTAACCTCCCTCTTCTTCATTCATCCGGTCTTTGCTTAGGCTCCCTGTCCCAGTGGTCCCACCCAGGAGCTTTTTATGACTCCCCTTGTAGATACTTTTCCATCATTATGCTCTTAACAAGCATCTCTCGCCACTGCTGCCTTAGGCCTTTGTGCACTCCTGTTTCTAGATCACATTTCATGGAGCCTCTTTCAACTCTGAATGACTTGCCAAGGAAAATTTAACTGCGCTGCCACCCCTCCCCTTTCTCATGAAGGTTGCAAAGGGATACTCCTAGTTCAGAAAAATCAGAAGGAGGTGTAAATCCAGAGTATCAGCCCCGTGCCTCTCTCCCGACTGGCAGTCCGATATGTTGTGTGTTCCTGCGAGGGGCTATCTGCACACTGCTGTGTGCACAGACTCAGAAGCCAGACTAAACCAACCTCTTATTTTCCTACAGAGCACTCCTGGCTCTGCAAGGAGTTCCCTTTTTCCTTTCACTTCACTGTAGTCACAAATTACTTGAAAATCAGAATGGCAAATCTGACTCCAGCTACAGGCTTCTGAAACAAATCTCATTATCAGCATGTGGAGTCACACCCACACCAAAGGCATGTCTGCTCGGCCCATCTGCATGCAGCATTTCCCAAAACAAGCTATTTCTCACCGTGATAGTGCAGAAAGATTCTTTTGAGAGCACACTGAAAGAATTTACACTACTGCTGGCTTTCTTGGGGTTATTGCCACACTTAAACCTCAGGCTGTCTATAGCCTGATACTGAATTTCCTCAACTTCTGACAAAACCCAGCGTGTATTTAACACAGCATATAGTGAATTAACACACCAGCAATATGTCGGACTTCCCACATTTACTCCTCAGGATCTAGTCAAAAGACTCATCTTACTCCCAGAAAAATGCTTTCAACTCTCTGTGGTAGGAGAAAGAAGAACCCCTAAGTGCATGATTACCACCTCCAGGTAACTATTTGTGATACGAGCCAGGGTTGTTTTCAATTACATTTCCTTAATGAGATGCATCCTTTTGGTCCAGCTATGCTGGTACAGCACTGTTTTAGAAATGATTCTCACATCTCCTCAAGTTTCTTCAGTGCATACTTTAATTCCTCAGGTGTCAGTCCTGTCAGACTAGAAAAGGAATTACATAGTAAACAAATACCATTAAGTGGGCCTTCCATTTTGCCTGCGTTTGATCACCTCTCCTACGCACCAGCATTAATGCTGTTCTCTTCTAATAACTCAAGTCCTTCTCTAAACCATTTCCTCCCACTCTCCCTATGGCAGGGGATATTTCATTGCAAATAAACCTCAGCACAGCTGACTAACATTTTGTTCTACACCAGAAACAGGTCTCACTCTCAGTCTGTAACAGCCATACACAGAAGCTTCAAAAGAATCAAGAAAAAATGCAAAAATTCGGGTCATCTCCAAATACAGGAAACTGTGGTATTAGACTAAAACTCATGGATAAAAAGCCTTCACTTTTCCCCACCTTTATGCTGCACTGACATAAAGAGGCAGGTTTATATACCTGTGGTGGCTTTAAGCACCATTAAAAAAGTAATAACACAGGAAAACACAGGCTGTAGAGCTGCAGGAGGGAGTTTGCACTCAGGCTGCTGCCACCTCTTCCATGCAGCCAGCATCTGGGCCAGCTGGACTATAACTGTGTGCTCCACGCCATCCATGCACAGGAGAGCTTAGCTCCCCTTTTCATTGAATGGTAAGGGGTTGGAAGGGACCTTAAAGATCACCTAGTCCCAATCCCCTGCCAGGGACAGAGACACCTCCCACTAGACCAGGTTGCTCAAGGCCGTATCCAACTTGGCCTTGAACCCCTACAAGGATGGGGCATCCACAACCTCCCTGGCCAACCTGTTCCAGTGTCTCACCACTCTCACAGTTCTTCTTAAATTCCCTTTTCCCCCTTGCACATATTCCAAAGGATTCTGGTATGGAATAAAGGGGAGATGAAGAAAGCTGCCTTGTCCTTCACCAGTAAAAGCCAAAAGGCAAACACCGAGGCGCTGACGTGAGCTTGTCTCACCTCCTTCTCCCTGTTGAGCAGCACCAGCTGGCTGTCCGTCAGGATGCAGTATTTCCTCTCCCATGTCGTCATCTCGGTGTAGGGGGACTGGCCGCAGGACAGTCTGTGGGTAGGTGGGCCCTTCACATCTGGGAACAGAAAACCACGACGTTGTTAGCATGTGGCACTAACCCCCTGCTTTGCTTTCGCTGCTCAGCAGCGGGATGTGAACCAAAACCGCACTCTGTGCTTAGTGGGGCCTGTTCCAGCATTTTAAAAGGCAAAAATGGGAATCCTGGGGGGCACCCCTGTGCTATGAATATTTATTTACTTACAGCATGACTTACAAAAATGGCAATACCAGCCATCAATATAAATGTCTTTGTCAAAGGCTGAAATATATTGAAAAGACCAAGAGCTTTTATGAAAACTTAATCTCCCTTCCACTCCCTTCTCAAAACCACGGTTCAAAGGGGTACCACCCTGAATGTACTCTAAATCTTAATAAAGTGGATTATTTGAGACTAAGGATAGAGAGATATAGGAAGGAAGACAGGGATCAAGGAAGGCAGGCTTGAAGAAGGGAAAGAAAAATTCAGAGGGATGGGCATTTAATTGAGAAGGGCTTACAAGCATCTTTTCGTGGGGAACATACTTGATGAAACTGATAACAAAGTTTTCATTTAGCCACAGACACCACAGCGACAAAAACTCATACTTGGAAAAAAACCCAAAAAACCCAAACCAAACCATAACCCAACTTTTTTGGTTCCCAGTCCTGATCTATTCAAATTTATTTTAAAATCAATTTCCCATAAATCTCTCATGATTGAGCTGCATATGACATTGTGCCTCTCACTACCAACAAGGTCTCTTCCAACCCAAACCATTCTAGGATTCTGTGATTCACCTCTTCATAAAGTCTTGATATTAAGTTCTGGTTGCTTCGTAAGACTAAGTTTCATTTTTATCTTGCACTCTAGTTCCATACAATTTGCTTGCAATGATCTAAAAACCATCCATTCTCAATGTAGACACTGTAGATCCCTCAAGTCCCAGGGGTCTAACACAGACACTGCAAAAATCAAGGGACTTCCTGCACAGGAGTCCAGGACCTCCTTTAACTGTTTCAGGAGCAAACTGAGCGTTCAAACCCAGAATGTTTCGTAACATTACCTGCCTTTCAGTATACGCAGTAATAGGCACAGAGATAACCCAGCTGCTTCTCGTAGCTTCTCCCCAGCACCACCACTAGAGGCCAGCGAATCCTCAATCACCCAGCACCTTCCAGGGAGAGCCAGCCCAAACTCCAGCCTTAAACCTGGACTAAGGAACCCCTCCAGCTCACTTCCCTCCTTGCAGACCCTGTGCGTGCCACCTCGTTGTCAAAAATGCTGCAACATCTTCACGCTCCCTTCCTGCAGCTTTGCCTCTGCACTGCAAGGAATGTGTTGGCTTCTAGAGCCAGACTTGGAAGGTGGCTTTCAGGGCCTCGTTCAACCTCATAATTGCGTTAGGATTGTTGTGATGGCTCAGGAAAGTGCTTGAAACAGGCAACCTTTAAGCAAGAAAAAGAAGAGGGCTGCATGGCTCCTACTGCTCTGAATAATGAAGCTGTTCACCTTTGTACCCTTAATTTCACGTAAAATAATTCAGGGAAGAAGTTGAGATGCAGAGTCAGGCTCCACACTGTGACTTCTCCAACACAAGTCAGTTTGCGAGAGTGACAACTAATGCTGCGTGTCTCAAAATTGCCCCAAACTCTAATTAAGTGTAAGCATAATTAAGGGAAACCACCATAAGCTCTGTGAAGCAAAAGTGCATTTCTGCACACTCCTGGAACACAACAGACTCTCCCACAAGTTATGTATTAGTTCATCTCACAGACATGAACCCTCCAGGTAGATTCCTGGCGTAATTGCAACTCACATTTATCATGGTGTCCAAACAAAAACCAAACCAGATGTAAAATAAAACCACTGCTGCTCCTGCTTAGACCTTGGCTTCCCAAACAGCAGCACACGAGCCCTACCCCTGCCTCAGCACAAACCTGAGAGAGAGCAGAGCAGCGAGGAGGACAAAGCCACGAGCTCCTGGTACGAGTGTGCAACAGAAATGGGGAGATGGGAGCTCTGGGAATCTGGTCTCCTGGGTAAGGAAAGCACACGATAAATCATCAGGGGGAGAAAAGGATGAAGGCGTGCGTGCCCTGTCCTGCTTGTGTGGGTGGGCTGGCAGCGAGAGTGCCTCCAGCTGCTGCGCTGAGCAATAACCAAGTGAACTGTATTTGGAGCTGCTAGTAAACTTTCTGATGGCAAAAGAAAACCCTCCTGGACCATCAGCTCTGATGCAGAATCTACACTCACGACTTGCCCAGCCCCAAAAGATTTTTGCATTATAATTTCTTCCAACTACAGGCCTTGGCAGGATACCATCCAACCGATCCATGGGCTGCACAAAGGAATTAAAGAACAGAACGACTTCTTCCACTGCAACAACAACTCCAGGACTTAACTGAGTCATCAGGCACTGCGAGCCAGCCACGGCTCTGTTGCCAAGTGGGTTGGTTACGTCAGAACAGCTTTGCACAGGCTGCTGGCAGAGTGACATGCCATGCCGGTGTCTGGAGCTGTCACTCACCCCTAGAGAACACCACAGCAACAGCATTTGGTGTTTGTGTCGGGATCCTTTTGAACGCATGTCAGGGCACAGCCCCACCACCCCTGCAAGCCTGACCAAGTGCTCTCTTCAGCACGTTGCTTTTCCAGAGGATCAGATCCCGTAACTTCAGTCCTCTCCCCAAGCTGACGCTGCAAGCACAGCGCAAACCACACGGATGCGGAATGCGCGTTACCGGAAAACTCATGGCAACAAAGACCTCAGCGCAGCTTTGGTGCGTCAGTCCCACCTATTCAAATTATTTCTCAGCTCGGCCTCCTGCATGGCTGGTATCTTTGGAGCCTCTCACAACAGCTGTGACTTCAGAATTTATTCTGAAGTATGTTACCAGTTCAGACAGAAGACTCTCTGGGACTTTGCACAGTATCACATACACACTTGGTCATCTCACAAACCCTGTTCTGCTTTCCGGTGCTCTTCATCTTTGGTTTTCATTTTACATTCTTGGCTCCAACTTTTCACGTGAAAGTAATAAAACCCACCGACCTCCTCCACTGAAGCCTCATAAAACTAATTAACCACCGTGGTTTGAATCGCTATAGAAGCGAATTGCAAGGAGTCCGCATGTAACTGGGAATGCTTAAACTTTTGGGAAAGACCGCAGGTCAGGACTGTCCTTTCTAACTGTGGGGCTGCTCTCTGTCAGCTCATACAGCAAGGCTTGAGCTCCGGACATGAATGATCACTCACTGATGAATGCAACTTCAGACAGGAGCTGGAGGAGAGATCAGGGAGGTGCCTCTGAGAGCTCCGAGTCTGAAGATGCTCCGTGTGGGATGGGCTCGTGCAGCCACACACCTAAATAGGCAAGTTCTGGTGACAGAAGATTTCTCCCGGGTCTGATGCAATCCCTTCATTCTGCAGCACTACAATGAGGCATTCAAGTAAGCAGATCAGCAAGTCTACACACGGGATTAAAGGTCAGGCCTTATGTGCCTTCAAATGCTAATATCAGTTAAGTAAGAGCTTGGAAAAAAATCCCCTTCTTGGTACATCCCTGCCACTGCCTCCTGCCACATTCGACATGGCTGAAGACTGGAAACTGAGTTGTTTTTCCTCAGGGCTCTGAAATGCCACTAGGCATGTTATAAATATCCACAAAGCTCCCTTTCTTTCAGTCAGATGACAACTTGTACCTTATTATTCTTGAAGTACAGAGCTTATTTTTAAAGGAGGGGGAAAATAGAGGGATGGTGATGCCACAGTCACACATCAACAACAGAAGTGTTGAGTGGTGCAGGGCAAGGAAACATGGAAAGCAGCGGCCAGTGCCAAGCCAATCCCCACAGACAGGGTAGGACATCTTAGGAAAACTGACGGCAGTTTAGGAGTATTTATGGAGCACAACAGCGCTATCAGATGGGAACATTTCTGAAAGCTTCCACTACAACAATTATTTTCCTTAAAATTCCAAATGCATTCATGAGCGAATAATATTTTCCAAAAAGCAGGCAATGGGCAGAATCAGAAAATTACTTCCAAGGGATAATGGGTGTTTCGGTGTCATTTAGTCCCCAGCAGCTCTTCTACAACCAGAAAAGCGGCATCTCCTCTCCTCAGAGCTAGTGAGAAGGACAGAATTACCAGAAATCAAGCCAACAAAACTACATTAAAGGCAAATCCATGCCTTCAGTCTCTGCCAAAAAGCACTCTCTACTTACCATCAATAAAAACACAGAAATAACCCTCCATACCAGTGATGACAAGAGCACCCCTGGCATGCCTCAGAGCTCCTTTTTCTGAACTGCACTATTCCTATGGTGAAATCAAGGGCTAACTGAAGTACTTGCCAAATTTTCCTCGACTTTATTAGGGCCCATATTCTGTTCCTACTATTTCCAACAAGGAGCTGCCAAGCAGCTGAGTAACTAATGTAGTGGCCAAGTTTGTATGCTGGGAGGAATTTTTTTCCCCTGAAGAGAGATTAGTAGGAGCCCTAACACCTTCTGACAACAGGTCTACTTGCCCAATGTCAATGTTTCCACGCTGTTTTATGTACTTGCCATAGAGACAGGATGAGAGAGAAGCGTTTTAGCTAAGTGCTGTCATCTGAGAGCTTGTCAGAACCCCAACCTCCCCAGCTCTGCATGACCACACAGTCCAGTTGGAGTAAGCAGCACTTCCAACCTTCATCGAGCATATTGAGCAGAAGCTGAAACAAGCCTTACCACTGACATGAAGCTTCAAAGATAAATATCAGCTACAAGTCCTCTCACTAAACTTCCACCATCTCAAAGCTCCTGAAGGGATCCAAGGAAAAGATGGGACAGAAAGGGAAATACACGGTGTCTCAACGTGCTCCATTCCCTCAAAGCTTGGAACAAGGCAGGATTTCTGCAAAAGAAGTCACTAATGCGAGTGAAAACAAACAGCAGCAGCAGCTCTGTGACACACAGCTGTGTGTGCACCTAGTTCAGACAGCTGTTGATGCTCAGACAAAGATCTGCAGGGTGTAGAAGGGAACTGAAGCGCCACTGCCCTGAGAGCAGACGCAGGTGTCAGAGCAATCCTGGCCCAGCTGCAAGAGGGACAATCTCCACATTTGCACAGGGCAGAGGATGAGAGAGGTCAGCCACTGAGGGGCTGCTAGGGAAAGCACAATCCAGGCAACTTCTATTTTCTCTCATGCCGATATATAGAGCTCTTGTTTGCATTTCTTATTTCTCAAACCAATTCCCAGCCATGTGCAATGGTTTCTGATCCAACCGAGAGCAGAACAGTGCAGACAGCCACCATCAAAACCAACTGTTCAAAGAGAAACCTACCGTGATGTACACATACCTGGAAGAGAAAGGGACGCTCCTCCTCCAAGTTTGTATGGACAACCACCACACTGCCCCAACACAGCAAACACAATGCTCATGACTAATGGCATAGTATCAGGAAAATTCAGCACACACTGTGTGTGGCCATGCGGAGACTCCCATGCTACAGAGAAAACACGATGCTCTCAGGGTTGATTAATTCTTTGAATCACAACGCCCTTAGAAATACGAGCAGCACGCATTAGGAACAACACCATTAGCCTTGCCATTTTGTTTCAAAGCACAGTGTGGCCAGTGACCACAGGTTTCCTAGGAAGCTTCTCATAGCTCCCCATGAGGTACAGCAGAGCTCACTTGCCCCTCTAAATCACTCCGTGGCACGGCTCCATTTCAGCTAAGAGGTACCCACATTTTCGAGGTCAGCAGCAGATCCCTGGCGAAGCAGGTGGCATTTTAAGTGTAGAAAGCATGAGCAGATCCTCTGGGATGAGAGGCACGCCATTTATGCAGGATGTTATTACAGAGGTAAGTATCTAGTGTGAATTCTTCCCATTACATTTAATAGCCACACTCAACGATGTTCTGTACACATGCAATGACCAGCCCTCAACTCAGCTGAATCCAGTTGCTCTCCTCCAGCAGCTGCGTGCAACGATGACCAAATTCTTATATGGAAACCTGATATCCTGGGTAGGAGGTAAAGAAAGCTCAGTCAAACCATCAGGTTTCAGGGATCTCAGAAGCTCTCATGCCAACCGCTTGCAGCCAAAACGCTACCTGGAAAATCCATTCTGCACAGAATAAAGTCATAAAAGGTTTAAGTAGGTGAAAACAGTATTTTAGAAGCTGGCAGAAGCCGTGACCAGTGCCATGACTTTCTCAGATTCCGACGTATTTGGCATTTTAACACATGTTCTTCACAAGATCTTTAATTTTTCTAGCATAGGCCAATCTTGCCAATCTAACCTATTAACTTTCCACTGCTCTTTTATTGAGTGGCAGTGATCAGACACAGTCTCAAGACTGGTTTTCCACTCTCCCAGTGAAGAACCTCATGAGCCACAGAGAGATTAAAGTAAGAAACTGTTCAGTCAGGTGCAGTTTTCATGCCCTGTATCCTCAAAGACATGTGACTGTGGCAATTCTCATGCTTGCTGTGTGTGCTTCCATTTCCCTACCATCAGTATGTCAGCTCTGGGAGAAGGAATCTCTTAAAATTTAGGGATGGGAAGTCTGAAGGTATCTGCTGCTCACTGCTCACAGGTGAGGTCTGAGGGATTTTCGCTCCCTCTGAATGAGGACTGTGTGTCTCTTCTGCCAACAGCTGAAGGCACAGCTTTTCCCCACCCGCTGCTGGAAAGCTTTGCTGAGATCTGTCCTAGGGTGGGAGAAGGGTCACCTCGCTGCTCCAAATTTCTCACATGCAGCAGTCTCACCTCAACACCAAGGAAGAAAGATCAAGACTCAAAGAGTGAGCATCAATGTTTTGTCCACTACCAGAGCTACCAGCCAGATTCTTAAATTTCCTATGTATTTTCTGCACTAAGAAAACATGTCAGGAGCAATTTTTATGTGGGAAGGAATAAACCATCAGATGAGCGAATGCCTTAGCAGCCTAGGGCTGTCTCCTCTGCAAGCAGCAGGAAACAAGATACAGAATGCTACTGTTCAGCAAGCCTGGCATCTCCCAGCAGGATGGGCTCTCGCTGACATCATTCCCACCCCTCCAGTTCCTCCCTTAGGAGAGATCTGACTTGTTTGTACAAGAGTCAGCCAGCAGCGAGCAAGGTACAGCAGCCTCCCTCCTGCAGCTGAGCTCCTGGGCGGCTCTGCCAACTTCCCTTGGGCCCGACTCAATACATCTGCCCTGCTCTCGCAGCGTCACCACTGTGCCTATCTACAGCTCAGGAGTTTTCACACCAGGCCTGAGACTACGGCAGAGATCAGCCATGATTTCCCTTCCCACTTCCCCATAACACGCACAATTCCAAACCCAAACCTTTCCCAAGGCCAGCGCTAACACGTTTGCCACCCTCAGCCCCTGATATTTCCTAAAAGGGCTCAGTGTTCCCTGGCACCCAAGGGCTCTGCAGAAGCTCGAGAGCACAAATTCAGTTAGGCCACAACCATGCGAGCAGTTTCACCGAGATTTTATTTTCAAAAGGAAAACTTATGGAGCTGTTCCAAAAAAGAAACCGCAAGTCTTAAAATCTTACGACTAGTTTAGTGAGCAGATGCTGAGTGTGCCAACAGTCTCAAGCTTTCTTGCAAAGTCCTAAAAAATGAGAGCTAAGGAGCTAACGGCAGAGGCAAAAATTAGGCATAAAGCTCAAATTGGCCTGGCAGGGCAATTCTGATTAGAAAGCAGAAAGTTGCACCAGCTTGCTGTCACCAAGCAGCTTCTTCGAGCAAAAGGTGTGGGAGCTCCTAATAGCAGTTTAAAGCCACCAATTAGCTTGAACACTCCTGAGCTCCTCTAAGCTTCTTACTTGCTGCCTAGCCCATTGCTAAATGCTAAACTTACAAAGGGTAATTGATCCCAGCTTCCCTCGGCTGCACCCAGCCCAGTCCAGGGGACATAGCGTGAAAGGTGCCTGTCAGGAGACATCAGCACCTCCTCCCATGGACCAGCGCCAGCCACTTCAGATCAGGCCATTGGCGTGCCCTTGGTGGCTCAACAAGTGGAACCAGAAATCACAGCCCGGTCAAGATGGGGAGCTCAGGAAACACGCAGGTGCACCCCATGCTCGGCCCGGCCTCCCTGCGTGTCTGCAAACAAGCGGCTCATTGTACAGCCTCATAAATCTCATGACATCACCGCAACAGAAGCTGCTGTCCATGTAAAAAACCGATTTGGTTCCCAGGATACCTAAGATTTCAAATAACCCGCAGTTGCTCGAAGCCATGGCTGTGACCCTTCCCTCAATGCTAAGCAGGTTTCCCTTCCTTCTTATGCAGGTCTCGTTCCCTGCCCAGGACCACTCATCTTTGCTCCTGAATATTAAGCACATTTTTCTCTCACAGTTAAATTCCCACTTGGCCTACAAAACACTCTGGAATCTCAAAACAGAAATGGTTATTACAAACCTGTAGAGAGGATTATAAAAGATTACATGCCCCTATTACACAGCTGCCAAGTTCTGAGAAGGCTCTCGAGTGACACTTCTCCCCAAAGCAAGGAGAGGCTTTCATGAGGGGTTTAGAAAGCAGAAAATGGAGAATAGCAGAAAAGTTAATTATTTGTGTGAGGAAAAAAAGTCTGCAGTTTTTCCTCTTAATTTATGCACGGTCCTTTTCTTACCCAGCTCTATGCCCTTCACCTTGTTCTCTCCTCTGCAGTGCTTGCTCTCACCAACCCCTAATCTCCATCTCACAGCCTCTTCAGCACCAGGCATCCAGAGCGGGCCATTACCTCTTCATTCTTTATTTTTTGCAGCAGTGCAGGCAGGAACAGGACAAAAGAAGAAATGTCCTGGACTTAAAAAGGACCTTGGCCCAAGGCAGCTGTGCGGAGAAAACCCCAACAAAACAATTTAAAAGCAAAAGCTCCTCAGTTCCTGCACACGTTTTTGGTGCACACACACAAAAATGTAGCAGTGTACTTGGGGTCAAAATTCAAGGTGCGTGGCACAAGCAGTGCACAGAGCTTGGCAAAAGCACCAACACCAAAGCTCACACACCACTTTACCCCCACGCTTGCCAAGAAGGCATCAGCCAGCTGACATTCATCTGTCACAGACCACTTTCAAGAGAGCAGGACCCTTCTGCCCTCTCATGTCGAGGAGGGAGGTACGGGAATGGCAAAGGTTGGGAGGCGTTTCTGCGGAGACAAGAAGGAGCCACAGGAACAGAGCAGCTGATGAGACAGTGCCCACAACAAGTTCCAGATGAACAACTGAAAACCAAATCCGCTGTCTTTCAGTGCAGCCTGAACTACACCATGCAGGCTTGTCTCTTTTACAAGCTTTCACTTTTGGCTTTCTTTCCAGAAAGCAGATATTTTCATTGTCATTGATCTCACCCTATAAACTTGGTTTCCCAGAGCAATGGCAGGGCTGCTGAATTCCCCTTGTCTGAAACCCACCTCAACAGAAACACACCCTAGGTGATCTCAAACCAGCCCTCCCTGTGTGTGGTGGTGTTTATGACAAGAAAGAATAAAGGAAAAATGAAGAATAATATGAAAAAACCCACAAAGATCTCACATGATGCTTTAAATGCTCACTCACCCGGCCACCACTGCACAGCCAGTTGCTGCGTACAATTTTAGCTATTTTCAGCCTGAATGCTTCTTGATGACTGGGTAGACACACAAGCAATTAGGTGCTTCTTTTGGGTTTGGGTTCTTTCTTGCCTTGACAGACTTTGGGGAAAATGGAAAAGAGGAGTAGTGAGCACTGGTGATGTCTCATAGAGGGGAGTTTATTTCCCTTGTCAAAGGGCGAGTTCACAGGACACTAAAACCTGCTGCAATCATGTGCATTTTTTTGCATAGGAACCAGGTCATTCAGGCATATCGGCTAAAGTTAGCTTTCGTATTTTAACCACTTAAAACAAACGACTTAGTAAGGGACCTCCTCAAGGGATTCAAATACAATGTACAAGAAGCCCTGCAGTACTCCCCATGCTATTTAGACAGATCCATTCTGCTTCCTTCTGGCCTCTTCAGAATGTCTTCAGAAGAACCTGGAACCACCAGGTTATTACACACCAATTCGTTGATCTGACCTACTTAAAAGCAAAAGCACCAGAACGCTCCTCATTCCATTTTCCTCACCAACATCTGAAAAGTCTTCATGCATCTCAGTAAATCAACGCTGATAAACAAAAGATTGGAC
This sequence comes from Falcunculus frontatus, assembly GCA_013398115.1. NCBI lineage: Eukaryota > Metazoa > Chordata > Aves > Passeriformes > Falcunculus > Falcunculus frontatus. The sequence continues at coordinate 123,845 of VZRV01003798.1, forward strand.
TTTTCTCATCATTTAATGATAGTTGAGACACAAAACTTTAGAGGAAGGAGACTGGATCTCATAGAAGTGCAATGGGGATCCGGAGCCATATTTAGATTTATGGGAAGAGATGTCTTATGGCAAATAACCTGAATCCCACATTTACTGCAGTACAGCAATGACCTGTAGTACCTCTTCCATCACCTCTACCCTTTAACCTTCAGTTAAAGGTTATGTGAGGTTGGTTTCCCTGTGTAATTTAACCCAGCTATTGCACCTGGTTTAGGAGGGAAAGCCAGCTTGGAGAGAATAATGCCCTTTGGTCAAGCATAAGGAGGTCATCACCAACATGGTCAAAGCAGGACACTGAGCTGCAGGCTGGGATAAAGGCTCAGGAGCCTCCTGACTCAGAGTGCTTTGCTCTCCTCGTTACCACACAATGTCAGGGTTGGCAAATCAAGCTTAACTTTGTTCCAAAATTTCAGCATATAATGGGTGATTCCTTTCTTCTTGCCTACTCTGCGTGATATCGTCCAGAGAAGCTGCGTGGAAGTTTCAAAAACCAGGCTGGACAGGGCTTGGAGCAACCCAGTCCAGAGGAAGATGCCCTTGCCCACGGCAGAGGGCTGGGACCAGATGATCTTTAGGATCCCATCCAACTACTTTAGGATTCCGAGTTGTGGGAAACCAGCTGTGAAAGAAAGAGGCAGCAGGGGAAGAAGTAACAGTGCCAGGCAGAGAACTGCAAGTGCTGAGCTCACCTTGTGTCAGGGAAGGACATTTCTTGCAGGCCAGCTTGGTCGGGACATCTTTGCCATGCTGAGCTCGAGGCTCCTGAGGTACCACCTGAACAGGCAGAGCAGGTTCCCTGTGCTTTTGGCAAACCCCAAGCAGCAGGATTAATGGATCCTTTGAGGAGGGGCTGCCTAATTAAAAGGATCTGCAGGTAGGGTGCAGCATTTCAGGTATTCTTCAGCTGGGTTTTCCCTCTACTCAATGCTTCCTCCTCTTTCCAGTAGCTTAGGCTGTGATGAATAAAGGCCACATCCTCACCCCAAACACTCTCTACCTGTGAGCCCTCAGCTACTTATTTTCTTCCTCCTTACTCCTCCTCTGTTCCCCAAAAGCTGTAAAATACAAAGCTCGTGAAGACCAAACCTCTTGTTCTTCACTACGCTGCTTTTTAGCCAATTTGTATTTTTGAGCCAGATTTTTATACTGTAAATTTCTATTTTAAATTATAATTTAATTTATATTTACATCTAATGCCTAAGCACAAACATGCACACATCTTCCCCGCTGTATGCTTTGCAAAATGACATCGCAAAGCTCCCATGGCAAATCCAAACTCCCCTCTATCTGAAGGGTAAAGCCACAGGTGGTCCTCTCCAAAATCCTAGGAGGAGAACACATGAACTCAGGAAGGATAAATAATAACCAGTGGAGAGAAAATGTCTGTCCTCCAGCAATGCTAAACAGAAATTTATAGGTCACAACCTTGCAGAAACAGGCCTGGTAACATCTAATTAGCAGTCCTGCTGAGCAATTGCATCTCATAACAGTAAATCCAACCAGACCAGGGGGAAAAGGAGAGGGGAGTTTTTATAGAAACGCAGTAATTATAATATTTTGAAGAGATTTGCTTTATGTTGCTGTTTAGTGGGGATCCCCTCCTCAGTAGGAATAATCAACCCACACAAGTAATTTTATGAGTTATTACTGAAGCACATTTCACTCCTATTGGGAAACAATTTAAAAGGGCAGCACAGATTTATATTAATTATTTTATTTTTAAATTGAAATGCTAAGAATTCTGTTTGCTACCAGAAGATGGGTGGAGAAGCCAAGGAAAGTTCACATACCCAAGAGACTATTAACTAGAACCAACTTGGACAATACATTCGAGAAGCATTTCCTTCCAGCTACTGTAGAGAGCTGTCCTTAACATGCCTTTACTTAAGCAGCCAACTTTCCACCACTGAGTACAATGAGGTTTCAAAACACAGAAGAAATCAGAGTATAAACAGACACAAACATCCCACTTAGTGACATAACAAAAGAAAATACGGGGCAAAAAGCTTGAGCTTCTCTATTTTCTGCCCTTCATAAAATACCCTGGCGTTTTACACACACTCTGCTCCCCGCCTCCCTTTTCTTGTTTCCTTTTTAGTGACAGTATTATCACAAAATACCTGGCTTAGCTGCCTAAGCAATGGTGTTCCTGAACAAAAAAATAGTTTTGGGGGGGTTGAGAGATAAATCTCATCCAATATTATGGCACAAGAAATGGAGTTCCAGAGGAAACAAGCAGCTGACAGAGCAGGAATGAGGCAGCAGGGACAGCAGGAAGGAGAGGTGAGCCGGGCAGAGCTGCTCCCTGCCAGCAGCACAAAGCAAGAATGTTTGAAATACGCACGAAGATTGTGTCACAGACAGCAGGAATGACAAACAGATGAGAGGCAGCACCAAGGAGTGAAAGACTAAGGAACAACTCCCTTTGCTCAAGAGTTTTAGTTTGCCAGAGACAGATGGTGCTGCTTCCACATGGTTAGAGCTGGATGGTACCCTACCCCCCAACCCCTGATGGATGTCAAGCTTATTTTTGTAAATCTCTGGTGATAAAAACCATCCATGGCATCTTGTTCATTTCCTCCTCACTACTTAGTTTGCCAAAAACTTTAAGCTTTGCTTTTCTTGCCACATCTACAGACCAGCACTATTTGTCCTGCTCTCGGTGACTAATGATGATTGTGCACATCCCTTGTCTTTGCAAAAGCCTTTTTAAACAAGAGCACAAGGACTGAAAATGGTATCTCAGTACCTGGGACCACTTTTGTTAGCCCTGAAGCAATCAAACACGATGATGAAAAGGAAAAAAAAATCTTTTTTTTCCCCCCCCAAACTCTCATGTGATTAAAATCCATTAAAATGCAAACAGACTTGAATTTTATTTTATCCATCAGTGACCACACTTCACTGTCCCTGGGCTATGGCTGTCTCTTTGTGAAGTCCCTGCACGTAAGAGGAGCCCAGCTCTAGGTTTAGGAGCAATCCATCTAGCAAACCTCGCTAAATATATACGTGTGTGTATGTTTTATAATGATTTCCATTTTTCACGTTGATTTACATTGATCATCGAGAAGTGCATTCAGCTTCATGTTTGCTTAGCTCTGAATAAACAAAGTGAAGGCTGTTGGGTATCCGAAGACAAATGAGACATTACAGATGTAGACAAAACCTATCATCACCCTGAAAGCATTTCTCTTTGAAATTATATAGCCATGCAGAAGTTATTCCGAGCGGAGATTGCTGTATGTGTTTTTAATTCAGGCCGGGCCTGTTGGGGGCAGGGAGGGAGTCTGAAGAGCCTTTACGCTGTCACTGTTTTCTGTCTCTGTACCCGACAATTCAGAAGTGTCTGACTCTCTAAGGATGTTTTTCTTTCCCTTGAGTTCCCTGGCTTCCATTTCTCAGGACAGGTCTCCTTAGGTCCATATGTCTAAGTGCATATATAACACACCCGCCTGGATTTTTACCATTAAAATGACAACAAACACATCGACATCCATTTGAACGCGCAATTCCACATCAACCTCGCAAACCCAGGACAGTCAGTGCCCCAGCTGGCTTCATAGTGCACAGGAGTATTTTTTTCCCACCTGCAGACCTTGTCCCCTTTTGCAGACAAAACTCCCCTGTTCCAGAGCCGTGCTGAAAATTATAGTTTCCACAGTAACAGTGGGAAGGTGCTGGAAGCCTGGGCACATATGCTGCACAGCACAGCCAGGCTCCTGCATTTGGTGGCTGCTGCCTCTACAAGATGCCACATATGCACCCAATAAATTGTTTTGGTTCTTGTGCAAACACGTATTTTTCAATTAGTACGTTTGAGCCATGCATGTCTTTTGTCAAATTAGCTCAAAACTCCTGCTCTACACGTATAATTCCCCCCCAGAGAAAAAACCAATGGCATTTAACAATTATATTTAAGGGCCTCCACTTCTGTTTATAGGCATGAAGCATTCACAGAAAGCTCAGAAGAAATTCCACAATGGAGAAGGGAAAAATGTATTTCCTGGAAAGAAGTCTGCCCTTTTTAGAGTATATCCAAGCAGGAGCTAAGGGACTGTCAATATAACAATGAGCTCCTCGGGCAGGTTCTGTGGCTCCCTGCTGCTGTGGATACACCAGCTGAAAACACCTTGTTAGCACAGCTAAAGCAGGGAACACAGCAGTCATGTCCCTGTGAGGGGACATGAACAGTGCCAAAACAATGAACATGAGCAGTGCTGTGCTGGGTCTGGGCAGCCCCCACAGCAGCCCCAGCTCCCCAGCACTCGAGCGTGTGGGAGGGCACCAGCCTGATTTTGGCCATGCACAGGATTTGTCTCTGCAGGGCCAAGACACAGAGAACTTTGCACCACCTCTTCCTGACATGTCCTGGTTTGCTCTTTCCTCGGTATTAATCACGTACACTGACTTTGCTGAAGCACCACGGTGACCACCTCAGACATTTCCTTGAGATTATATATTAACAGTAAAAGATATAAAAAAGACATATAAAATATATACAAACTGATGCCTAAGGCCACAAAGGCACACGGGCCTCACCTGCGACCCTGCCAGGGTACTCGACACTCTCCTAGATGCCCTGTGCTGCCAACCAAATCTTCTGGACTGAAAGGCTTTTACTTTCACAGGTCAGGCCTAACACTGGGACACCATAAAGAAGAGCCCAATTATCATATGTCAGTTGCATATGCAAGTGGGGGTGGAAGCCACAGTCGGAAATAATGAAAACCAACATCGAGACAATGACTTGTCTCTGCCACAACAGACTGAGCACTTATCCCTTCCTTCCCCATTGCTTTCCAAAACTTGGTCCTAATTTCTGTAAGAATAAATCTCAGTAGCGTTTAAGTACCACCTCAATAAAGGAAGGGGCTGTCATATGGGACATCAGTGGCTTGAACCATACTCGTTTTATCAGCAACAGGAGGGCTGACAGGAAACCTACAACTAACCACAGTGCAGCCAGAATCCTCCCCTGGCTGAGCACCACGCACTCAGCCAGCCCAGCCTGCAAAAGCAGCCCCACAGTACACCAGGCATGCAAGGATTCACTGCTTCATAAAGCTGGCAGAGGAAGTGGTTACTGAGAGAGGCTATTTATACAGGACACAGCCAAAATACCCCAGCAGTGATGTTAAAAAAAGCGTTGCGTGAGCGGAGATAACTGAAGGCTACTGGGAGCTGTTTGGATCTGTGTGTTCACCTTGTTCCCTTCACAGGCAGTTCTCTCAGTGGCACTGCCTGGGTCTGTGCTGCCAACAAAGCCTCTTCTCGTGCACAAGTGCAGCCAGAGCTAATAGGAAAGGGAAGGGAGATGGAGACACACTGCAAGAGTTTAAAGCTTGGCGGATTTTTTGTAGTGCTTTGTCAAAACCTGCCAAACCTTCCTGCCAAAGCATCTGTGTCACTAAATGACTGTTAGGGGAAAATTGCTTTTAAAAGTATCTACATCAAAAGGCCTACTAATTTTTTCTATGAAAATGGGTTGCAAATTCATAGATGCAAGTAGAAGAAAAACGGACAGCAACTCATCTCAGGATGAGTGAGAGGCAGCTAAAACTCTGACCATACCATCATCACAGAAATATCTGATCATCTCAGAAGATTTTACTGGGGAGTAGTCAGAGTATGGGATACAGGAAAGCAATTCAATACCTATAAAACATGCAAAAGCAGCTGAAGTCAGACATAAAATGAATAAGCAGAACTGCTTACAACTTGCCATTGGACTTGATAGGGTACTTTCCTGCACTTAACCTTTTAGAAAGAGGGATTTGTCTGTGGCAAGGAAGGGCAAAAAGAATAGAGATCTTTGCACAATTAACAAATCTCAAGAACTAGAATTCAAACCTCAAAAAACCACGTAATTCTGATCCCCTAAATCTCAAACCTACAGACAGCATCAATAGCGATGTGTGGTGACAGCTGACACAAATAAATGCATTTGACTGCAGAAGTGGGTTTGCTCACTCCTGTTCTCACACATCACTGTCACTCATCTGGCTCCTCTCTGCTGCAGTTTTCAGGCAAGTGGTTTTTCACAGAACCACAGAATCCCAGAGCGGTTTGGAAGGGACTTTAAAAATCATTTTGTTCCACCCCCTGCCATGTGCAGGACACCTTCCACTAGATCAGCCTGCTCCAAGCCGTGTCCAACCTGGCCTTGGACAGTTTGAGGGATGAGGTAGCCACAGCTTCTCCGGGTAACCTGTGGCAGGGCCTCACCACCCTCACAGGGAGGAATCTCTTCTGAATATGGAAACTAAACCTGCCCTCTTTCAGTTTAAAACCATAACCCCTAATCCTACCACTACATGTCCTTACTAAATGCCCACGTTTTGAGAAGGATCTTCTATACCAAATGCACAGATTGAAATGACCAGCTTACTCCCCATAAGGCACAGAGAATGCCTGCTCTCTAAAACATGAGCTTCTTTAAGAAGCTATTTCAGTAATTTTTTTTTGGTCACCTTCTCTGTAGGAAATATTTTCTAAATTTGTTTGAACAAGCGGTCCTGTAACTTGTAAAAAGCTCTCTCGCCCACAGAAGACCAGATGTCGAGCTTCAGCTTTCCTGAGAGTAAGAACAAAAGCACTCAGGGGACAGTTGGTTTCGATGCTAACATGTCAAGAGTTTCATGCATTAGCCTATTGTTTACATAAACAGCTTCTTTTAAACAAGTAATGGTTTACAGGATTATGAAGTATTTATTTCAGAAGAGTCTAAAGAGTCTCTTGAGTAACTACCACAGAGAAAGTATCACCACAGAAAGCATAAGGCCAAATGATAATACAAGTTAATTAGTTAGAGCAAGCAATCGAGTAACTCTATAGCAAAGTAATAGGATAAATAAGGGCACAGAGATAATCTTGCACATGTTTACTTCTAAAATGCCATCGCTTTGAGTCCTAAATCACATACTGTTAGGACTGCAAATCTGCACCATTCGCTATTTGGAAAAAACCCAAAGGCCTAAAACCCAAATACTTTCCTCCGGGTTTGTTATTTTAAGGAAAAAAGGGTCAATGTGCCTCGGAAGCGCTCGTTTTGTAAGCACGCAGGCAATTTTCATCTCGCGCCAAGTTCCATTACGGGCAGCATTTGTGGAAATGCAAACCAGGGAGCTTTGCCTGAAGAAAATTTCACCACGGCAGAACTTACCCTCTCACTACAGGCCCCAAATGCACGTGTGTCAGGAAGAGTTAAGGCTCCCATTTCCAATGTCAAATAAGCTTAGCAGGAACTGAACCACTGGGTACACTTCCCCTTTCTGTACCCTCTGGCAGCTGCGATTTGGGCCTGTCTTTAAGAAGAACACAGAATTTTGAGAAGAGTCTAACACAGTTTCTTTCATACTTCCCAAGCCTGGGCTTGCTGACCCCTCGAGGGGATTGGCAAGGACCAGTCTGGGCTCCCCCTGGGCTGTGGGGCAGGTGCTGACATCCCACAGACAGCCCTGGGCCACGAACATCTCCTGCTGCCCTCCGGGACATCCTTCCCCGCTGGGGCTCACAGCTGAAGTTTCTCTCCCTGGAGACTCCACCGCTGGATCACAGAGCTCTGTCAAAGGCTCCAAATCCGCCTGCTCCGGACACAGCTTCTCCTTTGGAAAGCAAAGACTGTTTTTCCTCCTCCAGCCACCTCTTTCCGAGCCTGTCTGGCCTGTTATCAAAGGAAAAGCTTCTCCCACCAAAACCCCAGAGCTTTAGTTCACTGGAAGCCCTTTCTCCTAATCTCCACACTTGCACTCTTTGGCTGCCTCTAAGAAAGCTGCATCTCTCCAAACCCCTCTCTCCCTGCAAAGAAATCACAGGAGACATCTCCAGGACACGATTACCCTCTCCTCAGATAATTCCCGTGCAATAATTTCCCACGATCAAGGTAATCACAGATGATGTTCCTGCATGCACCAGCTGTCAGACTCCTCTGCAGGAGCAGCATGAAGTACAACGTCCCCACGGATACCAACCACAAAATCGACAAGAAGCAACCTGGTGCATGACACCCTGCCACTCACTTGCCATGATTTCACGAGTCAGAAAACAGCTCTTACAAATATAAACATTCTCATTCATCCCACTGAATGTGGATTTTTGGGTTCTGACTGAGTGGTCTGGGGACTAAATGCATGAAAATCACCAGTTGGCGCCGAAGTGACCGCAGCTACTTGCACAGAGACACCATCCCTTAAGTGGAATTAAAATCGGATAAGCATCATTTTATTGGCTTCGGATATTATGGCTAATTATCTTGTGTTGTGCTCATAAATATTCAGCTGCACAGATTTAGCCTATTGCCCACATTAAATGTTACAATGCCTGGGATGAACCAGGCAAAAGGAAGCAGTGGGGAGAGATGTTTAAATGACACCTAAAGCTGTCAAATTACAGCAGTGTTCCCTGTGCATCCCCACACCCCTGTAATTTCAAATATTCCATGTTAACACAACATTTACTGCCACGAGAGCACACTACAGTTTAAAAAAGAGAGAGAAACCGGACAGCAATGTGTTATTTTCATATTTCTAACTACACCAAACTACAGTTCAATGCAACGAGGGATTTTGTACATGCAGCTATCTGGAATCTGCTCTGATAATTAAAGGTGAAGGAGTTTGAACATTAAGGCTACACCTTTCAACAACGACATCAGGTTTCACAGCACAAGGCATTTGTACGGCACCTAAAGGAACACATGAATAACCTCAATTGTGTAAAACTTCCCTAATAAAAACCCCACCAAAAATAAACTACTTAAGAGCAAAAGAGATTTGGGAGTGGAGGAACATGAGTCAGTAGAAGGGCTTCTAAAACGAGCAAGTGGTTTTAAAAACATGAATACAGAAAAGCTGCTCCAATGAGTAATAAATACTAAATTCCTACTCAGGAAGAAACAGCTTTGTATTTTGGGAATTGCTGAAAGAAATTGAACAGGGAACTGCCTTGGTTTTGAGTTATAAATGGGAAAATACAAATCTCCAGATAAGTTTATATGGAAATATATAAGAAATAAAACGTAATAAACCTAGAGTACAAAGATATTAAAAAGAGCACAGAGTTCAAATAACTTTAGTGAATTATAAAAAAACCCCAAACAACTCTGGAAAAGCAAGGATATAAAATATTCTCTCTCACTCAAGGCACAAAAAATCCTCTATAAAATGAATGAAAGCTTGAAATCAAAATTAAAAGACTGAAGAAACATATCTTTATCCAGGCAATGAAAGAGAAGGAAGGAATTCTGAAGAACTGTCTTTATAAAAATATTAACAAGGGAGCAATTGTGAAAACTAAACATGCACTAAATAAAAGAAATCAGTGTTTACCCTCACCCCCTCAAACCAAAACAGAGATACCCAGGAAAGATATAGGTAAGGCATTCTACTGAAGGATTATTTTGTCATCAGTCTGCAATTAAACACACATCACCCTGAGGTCCAGATAAGCAACAGTGAAATAAATGTTACCTGAGAACTCTCTCACAAACCCATTCTCAAGAGTGTGAAAGGGTCACTGGTAATACTCAGAAATAATAAGAACAGGTGCAGCTGCTCACCCACAACTCTGGGATCCAAGGCTTTGCCTGCACAGCTCCTTCCTTATCTTCTTTCCACCCATATCATGGTATGTTCTCAATCAGCAAGTTTATCAGAATGACACTTCTCCTTCCTCAAGCTGACAAATTTACTAGAAACTAATATGTTCTTAGATTTCTTAACTAGCAAATAACAGTGAGTATAAGACCTTTTACCTTCAGGCTTTGCACATGCCAGAGGAAATGCTGGCTCCAAGCGCCCGGCTGCAGGAGTGGTCAGAAATCAGCAGATAAAGCTGATAAAGCAGATAAAGCACTTCATTCATACCCAAAGCTGGCCCAGGCTGCTCCTGGGCAGACCCATGCGGCACACCAGGAGAGAGCTCTGCTCTTCCTGCTGGCTGCCCGCTCCATCTGTGCCCTGCCTCCCCAAAGCCAGCCTGCCGTGCCCGTCGGGGAGCCTCTGAACACAGCCAGAGGACACAGCTCTCCCGGGGCTCAGCATCCTTTCATCGCCTAAGAGGATGAGCGAGTCCATCCAGGAGGGATTTCCACAGCCAAGAACCGATGAAACAGTGTCTGAACATGCTTCCTAGACTGTGAGACCAACTGGAAAGTATTTATCCAGATCTTGTTTTTCCTTTTCTTTTTAAATCCCACTTCCCCTCTTCAAGCTGCCATGAAAACAACCGGTCCTCTCTTGGGAGTCAAACATTTCCTGAAGAAGGGAACCCCTCTGCAATTCTGGCGCAGAGATGAAGCAAAACACAAGAGGCCAGGCAAGCATTAGAAAGACAAACTTTTTTAAAAAGTTGATAATCTCCAAGTATTTCAGAGGAAAGTGGAATTACTTTTAATTGAGTGAGGCTGTGGAAGCAGAGTGCTTGGCTCCTGGGACAGAAGAGAGACAGAACGTGCACCCCTGGGTTCTCCTGGTTCAAGTCCAAAGCATGCCTCTCCCACAGTGGATTTCACAACACAGAGAAGGTCTCTTGGGTTTCAGTCATTGTGACAAGAATTTCTGCCCAAACAGACGTTTCCTGGGGGACTTTTGATCAAGCTGTCCCATGTAAAGCTGTTTGCGTACTTTGGAGAAGCCCCATGTCTCACACCATTCTGTGGCTGGTTTAAGTGCCTGAGCACTTTTACCACAGATCTCAGCTGCATGAGGATTACCAAGCTCTGCTTCTCGTGGGGAGGAATATAGTCATTTTCTTGGATTTTTCCTTGAACAGTAAACAGAACTATAGGCATGGAAAGACACTCTCTGCCCACCTAAGCACCAAAACAGTCAGTGGACTTCATCAAACTTATTTCCCCAAACACCTTCTCAGCTACAATTTCCTCACCCGAGAGAATTAAACAGAATTAAACTCGTGTGGTTTTTGGAAGAACACAAGATTTGATCCCTTCTGAGCATCTTGACTGTGGCTGATGAGCACGACAGATGTATATTTCTATCACCCCTTTTATCTTCAAGCCACCTCCCTCAGACCTCAGATCTAAACCCCAGGAGCTCACAAGTTTTTACCACTGCTTTAGCAGGTCTCAGCCTACAGTGCTGCATGGGGCAGGAGCCTCTGCCCAGCAGCTCCAGGCAATTATGGCACAGGCAGCACTTCTTTAGGAAAAATAAAACCAGTGGAGAGCAATCAGTTGTCCTCTGGCTGTATATCCCACACCACTGCACCTCTTACAGGGTGAACTAGTTCTGTTAAACACAAGCTGTCACCTACTTGAGGGATCAGAGACTGAATGTTTGTGATGGCAAGGGGTGAAAGGAAAACCCACGGAGGCATTTGTCCATCCCGCCAAAAGCTGCTTTCCTGTGAAGTGGCCCAAGCAGGACCTGGCTGTTGCAAATGACTTTATGGGTGACTTCATCAAACTTATTTCCCCAAACACCTTCTCAGCTACAATTTCCTCCCTCGAGAGAGTTTGACTTTTAATCTAGAGACCCATTGTTTTTCTCTCAGTTCCTGAATTGTGACTCTCTTCGCAAAACCAGTTTTGGCAGGCTCAGACAGAGGTTTGGCCCACCCCAAAGAGCCAAAAGGCTCCGTCACTGTCCCATAGCTGACACAAAGTATTTACCAAGTGGTGCTTTCTCACAAATAATCCTTTTCCTTTGTTTACTTTACACACTACTGAAAGCAAAGCATCCCAATAACACAGCCACAGGCAGTATTTATGAATTATGAGAGAACCATTTGGTATCAGAGGGCACCAGAACAGAGGAAAAAAGGAGGCTCTACCCTTCATATACTGTGGGATTTTGATCCAATATGCTCATGTCACACAGAACACCTTCCCAGAAGGTCTCAACAACAGTGAGAGCCTGTAGCAGAAACCTTTGTTCCTAATCTGAATAAATACAGAGAGAAAAAAACCCCAAGCAACTCCTTAACAAGAGGACTTCAACAAAAAAGAAAAAAAGTAGTTCTGTTACTTTCTTTTTCCTCCCATGTGTTCCACACAATTTATTGAAAAAGGTCTTGGACAAATGAATCAGTGACTGTAAATAAATAAGCTTGAACAGATATAGTCCTTCTTAGTTATTTCTTCTTTCTGGTAATTTGTTTTTGTTTTAAAGCAACGTGACAGCTTGCAATATCAAACACGAGCCTGTCAGGCTTTCACTAGGACTGAAAGACTGAACACCCTTGCAGACATAGTACATTCTTCTTTCACTACTACTGCTACTACTGAATTTTTTGGAATACTGATGACTTGTCCAGCAGCCTCAACTGTATCCAGATGTTATCAGGTTTTTAATATGATAATCTGGAGGACTCTGCAATGTGCTGAGGTTCTGGGGAGAAGGAAAGTTTGTTTTTGGTTTTATTACAAATTTAAACGTTGTGGATTTTTCTCCAGGCATCATCAGTTACCGGGTTCAAGCTGGGTAGCCCACTAGAATGTTTCAGAAAAGCCTGAGAAAAAATGCAAGTTTATCCCCTTTCCCCCACCTCTTTTTTCCCACCCTGCCTTAAGAGTGTTGTTATCAGCAGGGTAGATTTAAATGAAATCTCAGACTGGCATCTTGCTGACCTCAATCCCAGCTGGCTAAACCCTTGCAACACGGCTGTCCTTGGCATCTACCAGAGAGCAGACACCAACTCAGCTGCTTGATTACGAAACGGAGAATCTGGTAGGAGGAACTAGATCCACTCCACTGTCTGGAGCTCTGTTTAAAAGACAGCTTCATTTCTCTCTCTCCCTAGTACTTCATTGACAGGAGCAGGCTTGATATGTCAATCAGGGCAGCACAACACCACAGAGGATCCTGTGCCTGCAGGACTGCATACACCACACACAGGGTGCGCTTGGGAAGGAAATGCCACCACTACCACCAGCTGATGCTTGTGTTAAAGGGACCTCCAAATTTTAAAGCACACACCAAAACACCTCATACCACTTCCTTATCAGGAAAAGAACCTTTTTTTCAGCTGCTTTTTAAAAATTAAGATAGAACATCAGAGCATCACCAGCGTCATGTTAATAAAGCCAGTTTAAACAACTATTGTATGTCTCACAGCGCTCACCTGTTACACAAACACAAGCGGAACAAAACAAAAGTGACTCCATTACCTGTACTCAAAACAATTTGGTTGTCCTCTGTCCTCCCTTCAGCTATGGGCTCACTGACAGGGTCCCCTTTTCGACTCAGTATCTTCGAAAAGCCGCTGGAGAGAGAGGAGAAGATGCTGCGGATGAAGTAGCCCTGCTGCTCGGCGTCCAGCGAGCGCACGGCTTGCAGGAACGGCCTGGCACTGCCGCTCCCAGCGTGTGGCACAGGCTCAGACAGAGAGCGCCTGAAGGGAACCCGGAACGGCCTGCTCCTCGTCAGGAAGAGTGTCTCAGGAGGGTCTTCGTGGAGATCGTCGGCACTGGTAGCATCCGCGCTTGCAGAACTTTTGGAAAGACTTGGGTCATGGCATTCCCCTTTCAGACTGGAGGAGCCCTCTCTTCTGCTTACCCTCCAGGGAAGCCAAGGATGTGTGGGCCACCTGTACGCTCCGAGAGGTTTCTCTGAGTCAAAACTCATCTGTTTATTCAACTTCTTGCTTTTCGCTCGGTGGTGCCAATGATAGTCCTTCAGGGCAGCTGTGCCAGCATCTTGCTCCAACAAAGATCTTCTGAAGGCCCTGGGAGAGAGACTGTGATGCTTTTTGAAAGCACTCATCTTCCACCCTTTCTACCCGGCGTTTCACTTGCATTTCTTGTTGCTCAGTAGTCACGTAGCTGTAGTTCCTCACTCACCATTTTACATCCCCAGTTACTCTGTTCATGGCTGTGAGTTGCAAAACAGCAGAGGTTCTTCCTGAGGACCTTGAGCACCAATCCCAGAACCAGGTATTCCTACATCTCCACAAGAAGGACGTGCCCTCACCTGTAGCACACCAACTTCTAGCAGCACACGAAGCCTTGCTGAGCTTGCTGTCGCTTCCTGGGCTGTCACATCTCTGCACCAAGCTCTCAGGAAATGACTAAAAGAGCCCAGCCATGAAAACCCACAGTGCTGTTCTGTGCCAATGACGCTTCACTTTTTTCAGTCTACATTAAAGACTTGGTTAAAAAAAAAAAAAAGTATGCGAAGGTACTTTGCTCTAGAGACACAGGAAGGTCTCAGAAAAGCGTAGAAAAATTGCAGTACTTAACTAAGTCATGCACGTGTTCTTCAGTTAAGTAGCAAAGTGTATTACTATATATAGTTAAAGTTTCTATTTACCACAGGTATGTTGTATCACTTAAGAGTACCTCAGAGCTGCCTTCTGGAGAAAGGCAATACAGGCAGCTTCATCAGAATCGAGTGCTGGAAGCATGAGACAGGAAAGCAGAGAGGAGGAACGGAGCAAGGAGAACAAACCCTGCAACTCGACGCAGTGAGAGTGTAAATACACTGAAGGGAAATAAGTAAAGAGGAGGAGAGAAGGGACTGAGAAGGTGAGTGGGACTTCACCAAACACAGGCCAAAGGGAAGGGTTTGAAGCATGGCAAACAGAACAGGGCAGCAGGAAGATACTCCTTTTTTCTCCTCCCCCTTTCTTCCCTTTTAAAACAACAGAATAGGGGATTATTTTTTATAAATCTAGTTGAAATAAATGAGATGGAAAAAAACAGTCCTATCTGTTTGACCAAGAGGAAAAAACCCTCTTGCCTTCACTGCAATTTAAGAAACAGCTGACTGTTTTAAAATCCCATAAAGAAAATATCCGCTGGTCAACTAAAAACACGCTTACCAAGTTTTAGACCAGAACACTTAAATCTCAAGTCTACTCAAATCCCTGAAAATAGGGGGTTTCTAATGGAAATGCTGACAGACCCTTGGCAATAAAGTAACAGTGAAAACTACTTCTCTGGTTAAATAAAATGATAATCTGCTCTGGCAGACCAATAAAGCCTAACTGACCCACTATGGGATCTCGCCTTTAAGCTAGGCTGCATTCATCAGCCAAAGTACACTCCTGACAGCTGCAGATGCAAAAACTTCCTTACTTATGTGTATATATGGGAAAGGGTATCACTGCTCCCTAGAACAGAGAGGGAGTTACCCTAAAACCTCCATCAAATAAAAAAAAAGCTTCTTTATTCAGTAGCAAGGTAGACTTTTCCATTAAAAACAACAGAAGCAACTACCTAAAAATGACCATGCTGAAGAAGTCACAACAAATAACCCCAGAAACAGCTCGGACACTGCAATGCAAATTCTGCATCAAATAATGATGCTGCCTCTCGTGCTTTGTTGATGTCATGCTACTCAGAACAGAAGTCTGGAATGATAACATGTACCTACACCACAACTCTGCTATGATATCCATCCAGAGCAATGAAGGCTCAAGGAAGCACAAGGAGCAGTGAACACAGAGATACTGATACTCCAGTGAAAATAAGACACAGACTCCACCAGGAAAAGGTGAGCTGGCTTTTGTCTTCCGCTTTGTGAGCCCAGGGGCTGCTGATCAACCTTTGGTTGCAGCCCATCTGGCCCGATGGACTCAGATGGGTTCTTTAAAGTAACTCCTGACTCGGCCCTCATCTATTGTTGGTGGCTGTTCTCCCCTGAGGTCCTGGAGCCCATGTTTCCGAGACTGAGGCAAATCCAGCAGCACTGAGAAATCCAGTTTTAACTGGGTCTGCTGTTACTGGGTCTCCCACCCCTTCCAGCAATGGGTCCTCCTTCTCCTTGTTGAGCCTCATGCTGCTAATGTGGCAGCAGTGCTTTGGCCAAATGCCTCGGATGAGGCAGTCTGGTAAAGCAGGGAACCTCAGGAGTAGGGATGAATAAATCCGACGGATGCCGATGTGGTTCGCTCCAGTGGCACAAGCCATAATCAGCAGGGAAAGCTGAGAAGGTGAAGTAGGTTTCTGGTTGGCTCTGCAAGCTAACACATCTCCTTTTGGGCTGCAAGCACAGAAGGGCAGGAGAGGACAGAAAACACAGGCAGACGGTGCAGTAGCTGAAGCCCTCCTAGGTTTGCTTGCTGTGGAGTTCTAGCGTGCTTCAGAGATCAGATCCTGCTGATCTCTGCCAGGCTGGGCACCCACACAGACCCTGCCCTCGAAAGAGCCCTTGGAGAGAACATACCTGCCCTAACGGAGCACTTGGTACCGCAGAGTAGCGACTCAGCTCGGGTAAGGTGACCCCAGCCGCAGCAAGGCAGGGATTCAGCACAGCGGCACTTCACACAGGATGGAACTTTAGGCAAGATACTGCTCTCTGCATGGGGACAGAGAGGATCACCGGGATTCTCCCCTCCTTTTTCATCACCTGACTTCACAGAGACATCCCTCCATCGCCTTCCCAGTGCATTACACTGCACTGTAATGTAATGCTGGCATTACATTGATCACTGACTCACGCAGACCGCCCCTTTCAGCCAGGGAACACACAGAAAGATTAACCACGTCTCAAGTTACAGCACGAAGCAACGTGCAAAACCAGTTATGGGTTAACTGCTACTCAACACTGTTTTTATTGGTGTGGCCAGGGGCTGGACCACAGCTCTGTACAGACCTAACAATACAGAGAAAGCCTTCAATAAGCACTCGACGTGAAGCCCGAGAACATCAAAGTCACAGTTTAGTTTAAGTTTGAATAATATTGAGAAGGCTTTTTCCTTTTTTTTTTTTTACTTCCGATTTCACTTTTTATTTCATGTTACCACTGCTTGGACAACCACATTTCGTGATCAAAGTCACCCTTGGCCTGGCTGAGGTTTCACAGTGTACTCTACAGAGGGTAAAAGGGTCTTTCTCAAAGTGCTACTATAAAGGCAGACAAGGTTTACATGTTTATTAACATACAAACACTGATACACAAGTTTGCTTAGTCTACCAATAAGACAATTCTTTTAAATAGCTAACTCAAACATTTCAGCCTGGGCTTCGACTCAAACTGATCCCTCTCTTCCTTATACACATCGTCAGTAGCAACAATGATGTCCAAAAAACCCCTTCATCTACGCTAATCCACTGCCACTGAGTTAAAACTGGTCTCAAGTGGCTCCAGCATTTCTTGTGTCCATAGAACACGCAGGCGAGTTATTCAGAAGGCAGAACTTCCTCCCTGATCTGCAGTCCAGTTACTCAGGCTCCAGTCCAGTCCTTCCAGAGCAGCAGTTTATCCTGGGAAGCCTTTCCAGAGTCTCAGTATCACAAAGAAATCAGCTTACAGCAGTGACTGCCACTGTATCAGTGATGTGACATCCCCAGCTGTGCCACCCACGCAGCTGTCAGCAGGTAAAATAATGTCAGGGGAAGAAATGAGTTTGTCAATTCAGTTGAGAAAATCTGAAATATTTTCACTCTTGTTTTTAATACCAACTGCCTACAAACGTGATCCTCCACTAGCAAATCTTCTTCAGATTTTTTTTTTTTTGGGTAGTGTTTGCAGTTCATTGTGCCAAATCATTGATTGAGCTTTTCAGAAAATTACTATTTTCTTTCTAACAATCCAGTCACTTAATCATCACATTTGACATGTTTAACAGCATATATTTCACTGCTCCTAGATATTGACGTAATTTATGCACAACATGCAGATTTGCTATGTTGGAATGTAACTGTATTTCAGCTTTAAGATTGTATTGGGAAAACAATCTTTCTCAACTTTATAACATTTCACAGAAAATACACACAAGCAGTCTTACTTTTGCACCGAGCATACGAAGATAAATCTTTGGCAAGGGCCTCCTGTGTGGGAGGTCCGCTCTCCACCATTCAGCTCTCCAGAAAAGCTACCCAGCTCCGCTGCACGGAGCTCCAGCAATTTCTCAGAGCATGTTGTTTAATGAATACTACCAGCCAATTAAAAAAGTAAAAAAGCAATACCACAGAAAACCCCAAATGCACCACTGCCAAGCAGCTGGAAGGAGGAGAACCTGGCTCTGGTGTTACAAATTAATGTTTAATGCTGGCTCACTCTCTGAAAGCTGTCCAGTGCTTGAGTAAAGGCACTATAACGTGTAAAAGTTGAGTTCATAGCTTATATTGTGAAAAAGGATGAACGGCACTCTCCCATGACCAAACTGCTCCATTCTAAATTAGTTTTGGACCAAACAAACTCATCAGCTTCTCATTTTTTAAGTTTTTTACCATGAAATGGAGGGGAAAAGGGGAAAGAAGAGAGTTAAAAAACAAACAAAAAAAAACCCCAAAACAAAATGCCACACAACCACCAACATTCGTGATAAACCCTGAACATTTATTCACCACACTTGGATTTTCAGCCAAGTCCTCTCTTTTGAGAAAATCAGCAGGCTAAGCAAATACCACTTCTGAGAAGATCCCAGCTCAAGCCCCCAACAACCAGCCATCAAATGAGCTTTGATCTGTAAAAAAGTGAATCAAATTGCACCCTGTATCCTCCCCAGAGAAACCAGAAGGAATACAGAGGGTCAGGGATCCTGGATTCAGCAGTCTAGCTCCCCTCAGCTCTTTTCCCATTTAAAACTAGCCTGATGCTCAGTGCATTGGAACAGCTCACGGAGGAGTAATCAATATGTATAAAGCAGAAACAAACACAAAAGTTTTCCAATTGACCCAACTTGACATATAGTTAAAGAGCACAGAAGATGAAAGATTTTTCCTTCCCTTTAAATTAGAGACTTTTCAAAATATTAAGTTTTGTTTATGCAAGGCTAAGTAATTAATGACCTAACATCCCCTTCCCATCTCCTATCACCAAGATGCATCTGTTTCCCCCGCAACATTTCCTGCAGGTGGATATGACTTTTCCTCAGCTCAGCGAGGACCACTGCACCTGACTTACTTGACCTCTTAATATTTAGTGTTAATTAACGTTTAGAAGTTACACAAAGGACGAATGAAGCAGCACCTTAGAAATTGTTGCATTTGGGATTAGGGTGACTCGAAGAGCAAGGCTTGGAGTCGGCATGGCTGGAAGCCAGATCCCTCACTGAGCCCAAACTAGAGCTCCTGAGAGCGAAGCTGCCGCGTGTGCCTCTCCCAAGCCTGGGGCTGCAGAGCCTACCAGTGACCACACTGCAAGCTCACCTGTCCCAGATAAATCAGGATATGCTGTTTCCACTACCACTGTGCTGAGACTGAAGCGCCTCTGAGCAAGCTAAATGGTGATAGCAGAGCATTTAAGTGCCACAGAGCTGCTCACTTCCCTCACCCGAATTTCGGTGCTAAGGCAGGCTGGACCTGCTGTCCCTGCCCCACGATTCCAAGCCCAACATGTTACAGCCACAGCTGCAGTGAGGCAGCCTGACTCGGCTCTGCTTTTGCCATGGTCTAGTTTCTGCAGGCAGGTACTGAAAACTCTTCAAGATGCACAGGAATTTCCACCTGAATATGAGGGAGAACTTCTTTACTGTGCAGTGACCACACACTGGGGGAGATTGTCCAGAGAGGTTGTGGAGTCTCCCTCACTGGAGATATCCCAGACCTGTCTGGATGCAATCCTCTGCTCTATACTCTGGGATGACCCTGCTTGAGCAGGAAGGTGGGACCAGATGACCCGCTGTGCTCCCTTCCAATCTGACCCATTCAGTGATTCCCGCCCTCTAATTCCCTGGCAAAACCGCTACAATTTCTCTGCTGGTACAAACTCCCCACATGAAAGTCTCCTGGTTTCATTCTTCCATGCTGTTCCTGTGATCTGCATGAGAAGCTGCTACAGCCCTGTCAACTGAGCAGAGCAGGGAGAGATAATATAAATTTATGAGATGCTGGGTGTTGGATGGATGCCAAGAAACGATAGCAAGAAAACCCCATTTCAATACGTGGCGAATAAACCTGCAGAACGGCGATGCCAGGTTTTAATTACACTAGCAATCTTTTGTTGTTGTTGTTGTTGTTGTTGTTGTTGTTGTTGTTGTTGACGACCAAACACAGCTCGTGCCAAGTTCCAAGGGCCATAAAAATGTACATTTAGGAGCCAGCCAGGCACACACAGCAGCTGAGCCCACGCACGGCTGCGAGCCACACCAGGAAACCAAGGGTTTTAGCAATGTGCACTGGTGCTAAGTAAATAAGTAGATAGATAGATAGATAGATGGATAGATAGATAGATGGATAGATAGATAGATGGATAGATAGATAGATGGATAGATAGATAGATGGATAGATAGATAGATGGATAGATAGATAGATGGATGGATGGCCTGGAGGTGAAAGCTCTGGCAACTGCTCTGCAGCACGGAAAGGCCTAGCAGCAAAATGACCTGTGCACAGTGAGTGGCGGCACTCGCCTCAGAAATTCGGAGAGATTTAGGGGTTTCTGTGAGGAAAGCAAGCCCCCAGCCTGTGCCACAGCTGCTCCCACAGGTCTGGCTCCTCCGTGGCCTTAACACTGAGCTGTGAAACCCATGCAGGGAGCTCTGGATGGCAGGAAACCCTGTGCAGCCACAGATCACCAACCTGAGCCCCTGAGGGAAGACAGCTGCACTGACCTGCTTCACTGTCAACTTCTGCAACCCCACAAATAAATCAGTATGTTTATATGAATATACAGACTTCCACGACATAGAGAGAAACGCCCTTATGCCCAGTCTGACATCCATTCCTTCAGGATTACAGGTTGGGCTTAGTACCATCAGAAATATCACACACAAGCTGCTCATTTCAGGTTTTAACAGCTGTGCTTTTCAGCAGGCAGAATTAACTCCCCATCACCCCTCTTTATTCCCAACTGAAGCGTTTGGGAATTTTGTGGAGAGAGTGGGAAAAAAAATCATTACTGCTGCACTCTTAAAGCAAGGGTTTTACCAGCAAAACACGGTTTTATTGCTAGATGTGATCCCTGTGTTCATCAAACCAACTGCAGCTTAAACTACTAAGAGATGAAATACAGTTATACTATATAGGCAACTTAATGGAAAAATATCCCAAAAATGGTCTTGGTAACTCAACTTAATGGATAAACATCCCCCAAATGGTCTTGGTAACTCAACTTAATGGATAAACATCCCCAGAATGGTCTTGGTAACTATGCCCAAACAGCAGGTGCATTTATTTGAACTTTCCAGCCTTTATTTTTATGTAACTAGAAAGGAACATATCCTCACTGCAAACTGCTGCAAAAATAAGACCTACCAACTCTCCACCAAGGATGTTAGGAGCTGCTTCATAATTTCATTCTGTATACTTTTTAATTAGTTGCTGTAACTGTTATTTTATTCAGCTTATTTTATTTATAATTTATTTATTATCTTATTTTATCCTTTTTTATCCTTTTTTATCCTTATTTTATCCTTCTTATTAGAGCGAATAAACTATCTTTATATCAACAGCTCCTTCACACAATACTAGTTTTGTAAATAAATTTTAAAATGTAAATATATTTTAAAAGCTTCTCAAACACTGGAAATCCCACTGTAAAAGCCAGCTAGCAGCAAAAGATAACCACCAGCTAATTGACAACAACCTTCAAATCATTGGAGAGTGTACTCTCACAGTGTATGTAAGTGAAGAACTTCAGCAACATGCATAATTAAATTCTTGCATTTATCAATCATCGAAACAGCAACAGTAATAGAAATACTCTGTCTGCTGTGACGACCTTTCAGACTGAATCCAAGCGTGAGCCCAAAACTGCCAAGTGCACCACTAAGCCATGTCCCTAGACAGCATTAAAGCATTAGCCATGGGAGCTGGGCACACAACAAAACACAAGGAAGAATTTACAGATCCACAACTATTTTAGGCTCTGAATTTAGGTGGGGAGATTCCTTGAGCTGGATGAGAACTCTCCTGACACCCACCTTGCAGCCCCGTCAGAGTGTTGTGTTAATATCAGCAAATTAAAGTGCAACAACTGACAACAAATCGGTGACATCTGGAATTTAAGATTAAACCTTCATCTAAATGGAGAAATAAACTCCAGAGAGGAAAGATGAAGCATCCTGGTATCTCAAAATGCCAAAAGTCTGAAATTAAAACATAGGAGTCGCATGGAAAAAGGGTCTGTGTAAAATTTCGGGTGCTGTAGCACTACTACACCCTGCATAGAGAAAGTAGTAAACGAAACAATCAAAAGAGAAGGAAAAAAAAGAGACGGGTGGGAGAAAAAGAGCATTTTTTAAATGCAAATGACCTTCTAAGCGGCAGAGTTTTCTCTCCACAGGTTGTCAGTCAGGAACAGCCTTGAACCAGTGCAGAAGCCCCAGCGAGGGCCAGGGATGAAGCGCTGAAATGAAGATGTGCCTTCTGCCAGCCCGGTGCCAGGCCTGCAGAGCCAGGGGATGGAGCAAGGGCACCTGCAGGCACCACAACAGCACAGGGCTCGGGCACAGAAAGGAGCACACCCTCTTTGACTCAATCTCTGCGCGCTTGCAGCTTAAAGAACATTAAAGATGTCCAGCGTGGGACATGGCTCATGATACACGGCTGAGAGATGAACCCATCTGCCCCCTACACTGAGCCTGGCCTGGGAATGCAAACATACAGAAGGAGTCTCTCCCCAGAAGGGAAAGATATAGAATAATTTCAGCCTTTGAAGGGAGAGGAAGAAGGGAGGAAGAGAAAGAAGATAATTTCTCTTTCAGAGACTATTAAAGGAACTAATTTGTGACACGTGCACACGCTTCCTCACTACAGGACAAAACAAAGAAGTGGACGTTGTAAAAAAGGATTTGCACCAAGCACAAGCCATTGCATCCCAGGCAGGGTCCCCAGCCACCAAAGCCATCCTGAGGACTGCTGCGGGTGTCAGCTGCACGTGGAGCCCCGTCCTCTGATGCTTTAGGTTTTAACTTTTATATTTCTCAAGTCCTGTACTGCCTAGTGTGTAACTCTGAAGTTTTTTGTGCCCTGTTAGCTGCTGTTCTCTCATGCTGGTTAGACATAACAAACCTCTCTAGGTTACCACCTCAAGAACACCAGGCCCCAAAATGTGTAAACTGACATCTTAGAAGAGAGGGCAAACTTGGGGAAATTACACCATTAACTGAAGTTATAATTGGAGAATTAATCCTGATATGCAAATGAACCAAACTTATAAAAGTGTAAAGAACTCGTGCCCTGGGGTCCATCTTGGGTGTCGCCTTTGGCCTGCCCAGGGACTACCTTTGAAGGCCCTTCAAATAAATACCTACCTTTATTCCCTTATTCCTGTCTAGTCTCTGGTTTTTAGGTGGCCATCTCAAGCATCACCTCCAGCAAGCCATGCACAAGCACTACATCTCTTTTTCTTTTCATTCATTATTATGGTACCAGAGATCACTTCTGTTTCAAGCTCCAAAATGACTGGTTTTGTTTCATTAGGTGTGAGCACCAGATGACCAGAACTGCCTCTCTCTGAGGTCAATCCTTCCCAAATGGAGCACAGTCCAACCTGTAAGTCTGTGCAAGCAGCACTTCCAGTAGACAGCCACTGTTCAGCAATCTCTTTAAAAAAATATATTCTCAACTATTTTCATTGCAAAAAAAATGTTAACCAGAAGGTTTAACAGAACCATGAAAAAAACAAAGGAAACAAACCCCCCAGAACTGCATGTTCTTGCTTAGAGCAAAATCCTCTCAAGTTGACATTTCTGAAATGCCTTTTTTTTTGTTTTCTCACTTCATCGGTAAAAGGGAAAATGAGCTGGTATTTGCTATTTTTACCTTAACCACACTAGCATTGTTAGTAAACCGTGCTCCATCCTCACCAAGCAGCATGAAACTGCTGTGAACAATAAAGCCTGACTTTGAAATTGTACCTTGAAGTCTCAAACCAACCTGCCAACAAGTCCAGAATATTTGCTCTAAATATAAAACACAAAGGCACTCTGGGTTTTAGAGAGACACAAGCTACCACCAGAGTTAGACTAAATTAATGAGCATGTGTATTCCAATTCCAACAGACAGGACAGCACCCGTCTGGCTTCACTTAGGAACTTGTTATAATCTCTGCCTTATAAAAAGGTTTTTACACATATGAAACACTCATATACCAGTGAGACATAAAATCAGGATGTAATCAAATCTCCACAGTTTTCTGTACAGATCCCTCAGGACTTCAAGCTGCAAAACTAAACGTGAATAATTGCATCTATTTTCTAATAAAGACCATGTGCTCTGGGACATGAGTACACAAGTTTTCAAGAGCTCTGCGTAGGTATTTTCGGAGGTATTTCTACTTCGAATAAGCACGCACACACATCGGTGACCTTGTTTAAACAAGGCACCAATCACCGTGATAAATCTGGCTGCCAAATCTAAGTATAGGCTTTTAGGAAAAAACAATGGAGTTTGAGTAAAAGAGGCCTTCTCCTATTTACTGTTTACCTAATTATCCAAATGAATGTGCAGCTTGGCCTCTCTCCCCTTTTCGAGCAGCATGACCACTTTCCCACTGGGAGCCAAGAGAGCTCTGGCTGTTACTGGAATCGCAGCGTGATCCGGCACATTTGATGCTCCGAGTGCACTTGGTGCAATTTCAAAGCTTGTCTCACAGTTTGGGTATGTGCACACTCTGCTTCCCCCAGACAGCCCCATGCCTGACACAAGGCACTGCAGGACTGAGTCACTGCTACAGAAACAGGCTTTTTAAAAAAAAAAAAAAAAAAAATTAATTTTTTTTTTTCAAATGAAGGCATTCAAAAGCCACTCTAAGTTTCCAACTTCGGGTGCCCAAGCAGGAAGTGAAGGGAGGAGGGAGCACGGGGCAAAAGGAGGAGGAGAAAGTTCTTCTATTCAGGGTTATATTTTTAGACTATTACTAATTTTGTTTTGTCACTGTGCTACAGAAGCTAGACCTGTGTGAATTAATGCAGCATTATCCTTTCTAATTTTTGCTAAGTCCAGGCTGCAGCCTTAACCTAATCTCCTTATGTGGGACACAGCAGGGCATTCGCTCCCCCTGCCCTGCTGTGCCTCCTATTCTTCCACCAGGTATTCCTGCCTGCAGCACACATCCAGCCACGTATTCCCTCTCTTCTTTCCCAAAGCATGTAAAAAAACAAGGAGAATTCCCCCGTGTTTGGAAACAAAATCTACCCTGCCCTGAGGGCACCGAACCTGAAATCCTGATTTGTTGTGAAGCACACCGAGGGAACGGGGTTTATAAGCACAACGTATGGGAAGGAACACCACCAAAATGCTTTTCCTTCTTGCTAAAAATACTCACATCTTAAAGTGTCTTTGCCCTCCTTGATCTATGGATATTTATAAGCCAAATTTTGCTGGGCAGACTGAGGCTAGAGGACAGAAATCTGTGCCCTCCATTGCCTGCTCTATTTTAGTCCGTAACAGTTATGCATCCTATTTATTCTTATTGTTTTGAAGCAAGTTAGTTTTAACTTGTATTTTTCTAACAAGTTTCTCTCCCTAGCTGTCATTAGTAGGGTTATTGTCAAACTATTTTTTTATTTCCTTTCTCCATGTGTGCACAGCATAGGCCCAGCCCATTTGCGACTTCCCTCCCTAGATACAAGTTGCCACACATAGATCAATTACACAGAAATACAATGACTTACAGTAAAGAAATCATTTGGGAAAAAACAAACATATGGACCTCGACTTATTTATAAATATCTTCAAAAAGGAGCCTGGAAACATCCCACCCCAGGCTGGTAGTGCTCAAGGCAGAAGTGGTGGGGAGTGGCAAGGGAAGAGGCAGACAGACAAGGATTTTATTTTTTGTCCTATTAAAGTTTTGTTTTCTTCTTTCCAGAGAAACAAGAAAGGCCAGGAAATCCTCAGAATTTGGCATTCCCAACACCACCTCGTTAGATGAACACAAGGTCCTCGCTTCCTGTTCCCTCCTCACTTCACAGCAAGCGAGGACAGAGCAGGACAATGCCAATGTCAGGAATGCTACAAACAGAGAAAAAAGCCCTGTAAATCAACCCTGTGCAAAATTGGAGTTCTTCTATTTACTTCTATTCCAAACTAATGCATCCAGGTTTTTTTAACTATGAAAACCCAGATCAGGTCTCACAGTCACTGAAGCTCCTCCTACACTTCTCATCTCTGGACCAAAGATTAACCGGCTGAGCTTCCTGCAAATTAGTCTCTTCTCTGACCAACAGCAGCTAGAATTTTGGGGCAGAGATGGTTAAACAGGAAGGAAGGATGAAAGGAAAAGACCCCAAAGCTCAGAACAACTCTCTCCCCCCCTGCCACCCTGATGTAAGGGAAAGGAGGGGACACAGGGACCCAGTTAGTGCTCCTCCTGCTCACACCAGGCACGGACAAGGAGGAAAGGTGATGGAACACACAAAAATCTCCCTTCCAACCCTCGCCTTGGGCTCTGGCTTTGGAGCAGCTGTGCCCTCCTGCATCCCAACCAGAGTGCCAGGCACAAAGAGCTTTAGACTAAAAGGTGCTGGTGCTTGGGACTGACACACCATTTTGAGACCCATGAGAAGCTGCTGTGGTTTTACCATCATGCAGCGGGCGTGATGTCCAGCAACAGGGGCCAAAACTCACCTCCCTGTACAAACACACATTTGGGGACAACTGAAACCAAAACAAAATCAAGTTCGTCCTGTCTGAAAAGCTATCAAGCATATCAAGTCCTTCTTTACCTTCTCGACTGTCTAGAGAACTAACAGAAGAAAACTGACAGAAGAAAACTGGTTATTACTCTGGAATAAACTGTAGAAGACAAAAAAAAAAAGGGGGGTAAATCTGAGTTTATCTTCTTAAAATATAAACCCCTCGAGGAATGTAATTTGCTGCAATTAAATACAAAAAGCAATCCTCAAGATAAGCCTTAACAAATCACCTTGAGAGTTTAATAAATTGTGGTTTGGTTTGGGGGATTTTTCAGTGCATCTGTTCATGCATTTACCTGGCCTGTCAAACATACTTCTGAAGTTCTCACACTAGATGAACACAGGAGCCAGAATAGAAACTGGGCAAGATGGTCTGGGACTACTGAGAGAACTGTTTCAATAAAGAGGTTTTGAATATTTAATTATTAAACTAGAAAGAAATCTCAGGTCTCAGCTTGTATCATATGAAACTTCGCTGAACTTATATTCACAAAGAGAGCAGGTTTAGATGAGATATTGGGAAGAAATTCTCCGCTGGGAGGGGGGGGAGGCCCTGGCACAGGGTGCCCAGAGAAGCTGTGGCTGCCCCTGGATCCCTGGTAGTGTCCAAGGCCAGGTTGGAACGGGGCTGGGAGCACCCTGGGACAGTGGAAGGTGTCCCTGCCATGGCAGGAGGTGGAACAAGATGAGCTTTAAGGTCCTTCCAACCCAAACTTTCTGGGATTCTATGCTACATTCATCTACCAGACACAGCAATGTCACCATGGGAAGCCATCTAACTTTGGGATTCAGACTCTCACAGCTGAGCAAGAAATCACTGATACCTAAGTGCTTGAGAAGAGCTGGTGATGCTACAGATATTTACTGTCCTACAGTAAATACAGTTGCTTTCACACTTAAAAAAAAATTAGTTGTTGATATGTAAAATAACCCTTATACAGTCTCTACATATAAAGAGTTATCTTAACAAGCTCTCTTCTGAGTCTGCATTTCAGGTCTTTCCTTTCTGGATCACTCAAGATTAGATACAGGCTGTATTTCTGATGCACAGAAGGCATGAGCTCTTCTTTCTCTGTCTTCCTCTTTTCTTTGCTCCTCATCATCCACAGATGACGCTCCCCAAGCAGCTGAGAAGTGGAATGTTCTGTTCCCAGAGCCAACACCATGGGTCACTGTGTACTCACAAGACAGGGTACAAGATCTCCCACCACTTTCCCCCTAAATCCCAACCACTTTGCAAACCTTCATTGTGCCTAAATTAAACAGCTTTTGTTATCAAGTGAATAAAAATTCACATTTCCTGCCAAGCCACTAAACCACATTTAAATGGTAGAATGTGCACCCAATTTAGCATTTCTTAGTGGTTTAGGTGGAAATTCAGATAGGCAGAGACTGACTGTGCAAAGCTGCAATGGTCATCTTGACAGAAGGGGGATAATTAAATCTGTGAAGTCCAGAGAGAATCAACTCAGCATTTACTGATCTCAGAAGTACAGCCAAAGGCCAGGAAATCCAAAAAGCACTGCTCCCACGGGGCTGTTGTACCCTGCAGGAGTTCTGGCTGTGAGCTGACCTTGTAGAAGCACTTGGTCGTTCTGAGCTTTCACTTTGGTGCTTCTGGTTTTACAGTTTCACAGTTTCAAGTGTCTCATCAAAGGAACCTGTAAGCAAAGGTGGGAGGACACAGACACCTCCTCAACTGGCTTTGTTAACTAATCAGTCTGCAGTGGAATTTGAAGTCTGCAAAAAGTTTTCCAGAAATAGTGCATGATTTATGCAGAGATGATTGCACGTCAATTTCTTATTCCGAATCTTTGTCACATTCACTGGGGAAAAAGTTGGGTTTATTTCTGTCCTTCATTCTTCCACCCTACTGGGTTCTTTCAGTTACTCTTCCCTCTCACTCTCCTCTGCTCTTCCCATGCACTCTCCTCTGCTCTTCCCATGCAACAACTATGAAACACAGCCAATAAACGGATTAAATCACAAAAGCTCTCCTGTCATAGTCACTGTACTTGTCACAGCTGAATAGTCCATATCCATTCCATTCCCATTTACAGGGACTGATCACTGAATTGAACAGGAGAGTTCATCCACCTGCACCTCTGCTTTCAGTCTATTTTTGAAAGTCCTTCTTACAATCATAACTAGACTATCAAATGAATCACAGGTCAATAGATTCAATAATGCAAAAAATTTCTATTCCAACACCAACTTACATTTTCTCTTTTTAAAGCTGGCAATGAGAGAATATTACAATAGAAGCTGCAGCTCTTTTGTCATTAAGACCTCTAGGTTTCGTACTACATAGATATTAAGGGAACTTCTGAATGAACCAGAAGGTGGCAATTTCTAGGTAATCCCACCAAAGCCAGAAACAGGCAGGGGGAAGGGGAATCACTGCTCTCACATTCTTTTCCCATTATTAAACAACACAATTAAATGCAAGAGTTCCTTGTAAAGCAGCTGAAGCCAATCACCACAAACTACACTACGGGTTAAATTAGGCAGAATTTATGTAGCACTACAAAAGAGGATGGTGACACACAACACAGTGTCTCACTAAAGGATCAATAAACGAGCATGTAAAGCTCAGGAGCTTAGAGCCAGAAACAAGAGGGGAAACCAGACAGAGAGAGGAAGGGCAACGGAAGAGGAGGAAGAAACACGTGTTCATCATCTCGAGAGCTTAACTCCAGAGATTCCAGAAGGAGTAAAGAAGCAGCAAAGAGATTCCAGTGCAGCAGCTTCTGACACACACAGGTCTAATGCTGCCATTACCCTTGAAGATTGATGTGCAGCTCTGGAAATCTGACAGGTAGAAAGCTGCAATTTAGCAAGGATAGTTATTTAAAGCACTTACTCAGGGAAAAGCTGAATTTAGCTCAAAGAAGAGCTGGCCACTGCCTGTGATTGCTCCAGAAAATACCTGGCCATGGCAAGAGTTTCACACAGGGACTTTTAAAACTTTAAAATCTACAGACACAAGCAGGAAATGAATGTTTGTATTTTTTCTGGCTAGCCTAATTATAGCTTTCAGCCCCGGAGTTACTTCCAGTATTCATAAAACTCAGTTTAAATTCACTTTTCCTACTACCTAAGCTATCATCTCATTTGTTATCTCCTCTCAGGCCCTACCAAAACTGAAACTGGAAACCTCAATTTCAAAACTAATTCTCTTACTGTTATCTGATAACAACCCTCAGGACTACAAATTTAATCACAATAATAACAGAATACACTGACAAGTGAACCCAAATACTTCCAGTGTTTACACCAGCAGCAATAATTAGTGTTTTGTCGTGTCGGAAAGTGCCTGCAGATTTACCTCCACAAGGAAAGTGACTGGAACAATACAAGCAGCTGCCTTGCAGTTCCTTACTGAAGAGGAGATACAGAGATACAAGAACAAGAAAAAGGTTACTTTTGATATAAGGTACCTTCAGAGGCAATACAATTTATTGACAAAGTGATTTTTTACTAATCCAACTCTGCTTTTTAGAGGCTAAAATGTTTTCATCATTTAAAAAAAAAATTAAAAGATGTCTTAAGTTCCCAGCAAAGAGAAATAGGAGCTTATTAAAATTTTTTACTTTACGTGGCTCAATTTCCTCTCCCTCCTGCAATTATCTGTCTGCAGAGGAAATAGCACACAACGTTCTGTGCCTGGCTAGGAGGTTCGTAAGAACAATGAATATACAAGGTAATACCACGTTATTTTTAAACTGATTTTTTTTTCTTTCTTGTTTTGTTGGGTTTTTTTTTTAATATTAAAAGCCTTTCTGCAGACAAGATTCTGATGGCTCCGTGACAGAAGAATGCAGCACTGCTAAATGCAAAACAGATTTAGAATATTTCTGACACCTGTGCTGCAAGACTGCCCTTAAACGAGCTGCTTTTCTTGGTAAATGTGTTCTGCAATGCGTTCACTTGAACAGGCAGCAGAAATGTCACTGCACTCAGGTGATTAAATCCATACTGAAACTCCCTTAGCCTGGGTCCTGATATGACAGCTCAGAGGCTACCACCCTGCTCTGTATAAAGGTAAAAGTGCCTGATGTCTCATCCTCAGCACTCTCAGAAGATATTCCTGATGCTTCAATACAATTACCCGGGATCCCTGTTACCACCATTATTTACCTGCCAACAGACAGCAATGTAAAGATGGTGCAACCATTAAGGCTGTTGCTCTTCTGCTGTCTGAGAGCTTTGATGTGACAACTTGAAAGTTCATTTAACAGCTGCTTGCTTCCACTGGCACCCTGCAGAAGCTCCAGGTGCTATGGCAGCATCATCTGTGGTGATGCAGCTGAAATAAGGGGCGTCACAGCTAGGAAACAAAGGATACTACTTAGCTGAGTCCTCCTCATTAAGTTTTTGTCACTTTGCTGCTCTCTAATGTGTTGAGTTTTCCATCCAGTTTGTATTTTTATATAAGACAGTGTTCAAGAACAGCCAGTTTCAGTTGACTTAAATGTCTCTTCAGGTAGGGCATGGCTCAAGCTTATTTCAGTTTATCCTAAATCCAAAAAACGGTTTGCATTTTCTCTGCAGTTGTACACCAGCAGACAGGCAAATTAAAGAGTGTTTAAAAGTAGCAGAGATCTCAGGAGAGGAGAGATAAATCCAGCAGCATTTGTTAGGCTGGCAAAATGCCATTTGCCGACTTTGACCATGACATTTTATAACCTTTTTGTTTTAAATAAAGATCAAAACCTTAAGATGTTCAGTTTCACCACCACTTCATGAAGATCTTATAAGTTCTCTGGCATAACCAACCTTAAACACATTTATACATTAATAGGAGTCAATAAAAATATTTCATTATATTAAAATATTACATTCTGTAGGGGTCATTAAGAAACCTACTGTCTCAAAGTATGTGGAATATAAATCCTGCTGAAAGAGTATCTGACCACATCTGTTCTCACACAAAAGTCACCACTTAGAAGCCCTTTCAAAGTCTGATGTTTCATGTAGTTCATTAATCCGGAAATCTCTGAAAGCTGCTGTAAGTTGTTGGTGGCTAATCAAATGCATAAACTTGGACCACACAAACCTGTGATCATTTTCAGATCTCCTTCAAGTAAATCTCTCCCTAGCAACTACGAATGGAAGAAAATGTTATTTTTTAAATGTCACGAGAAGTCTTAAATAAAGAATGGTCATCAAAGACTCTACTTGGTAAAGACAAAATCAGCCTCTTTTGCAGCAGACTTTTTCTGCCAAAATTCCATGTCACAACACAGAATGGAGATCTGTATTTTTGCTGCTCCCCATCCCATAAACACTGGAAAATAAATACTGTAAATGTCCTTTGCGCTTCTTTATAATGTTTCCTTCCTGTGCCATTTCTTTTATCCATGGAGACCTGGGCAGCAGGCTGGGATTTTGGAACTGAGGTCTCAGCACCCAGACCCTCCAAAATGCAGAAACCAGGCTGGCTTCAAGCACAGGCTTTCCCTGGGCCAGAATGGGTGCCTGTATTTACACACCCTCTCCAAGTACTTTTTCAATGGGTACACTTCTTCCAGGATCACATTCCCTTCATCCCATTCTCCCAGCATCCCCGACTTCCTAACATCCTGCAGGCATTTAAGAAAACCCATTTAACACAGCTCCCCACAGTGTAAATAATGAGATTTAAGGAAAAAAACCCAAAATAACACAGCTCTCCAGGGGTTCTGAAATTGTGCTGAAAGTTATCAAACCCAAGGCTATTTCATGTTGCCCTATTGGCTTTGTTTCCCTCAACAAAGAATTGTGCTTTCAAACACTGATGGACTAAAACTTCTCTGAAAAATGTCCACAAGGTATGGACACAAGGTAAATGTGTGCCCTAATCACTTAATATCTGCTAGGCTTGCCTATAAAAAAAACCCCTCTATGTTAATTCTCAGACTGACTTTTTCTCTAAGTGAAATTTCAACTAGAATAATTCCATTCTCCTTATCCCTGCAGCAAGTAAAAGGGGCCTAGAAGAGACCTGGAGAGTGCCTTTTGACAAGGGCATGCAGTGACAGGACAAGGGGGAATGGCTTCACACTGACAGAGGACAGGGTCAGATTGGATATTGGGAAGAAATTCTGCCCTGTGAAGGTGGTGAGGGCCTGGCACAGGATGCCCAGAGAAGCTGTGGCTGCCCCATCCCCAGAAGTATTCAGGGTCAGGTTGGAGAGGACTTGGAGCAACCTGGGATAGTGGAGGGGGTCCCTGCCCATGACAGGGAGGTTGGAATGAGACGATCTTTAAGGTTCCTCCCAACCAAACCATTCCATGATACTATGACATTTATTTTCACTCAGCTTCTTTCTGTAAAGAGTGGTTAATTTGCCTGAAGTCCCAAGCTATTTATAGAGATATCAAGGAGATCTCCTCTACAGTTTCCTGTATTTGTCACACCACATGTGTCACAAAGCAATCACGGAGATTACTCTGTCTCAAAGTTATATCTTCATCCTTCTTAAAGGCAGAAATTCATGGATTCTGAGAAGTCCTGAGTGAGTAAGGAGAGACCAGTAAGTTTGGGCTAGAAGGGAATAGAAACAAGACCTCCTTCCCAGCAAAGGGCAACACAATACTTGGCACATCCAGTCCGTAACTTCTACACAAGAGAAGTGCTCATGCCTGAAGTGGCCCCTCCACAAGCACGCTCTCAGCTGCAGCCCTGGCAGAGAATCACACAAAACTCCTAATTTCCAGGAAAACTTTTCATTAAAATTCACACACAGGTAAAACTGGCACTTGGATAAACTTTACCACGTGTGGCTCAGGTTGTGTGCTCCTATCCTTATCCCAGCCTGGAGCAATGAAGTTGTCCTGCTTTGGGAGGGCTGTTTCAGTCTTTGATAACTCCCCTAATCAGTCCTAATTAGTCAGAGTCATTGAAGAGCCTTCTGCCCTATTAAAGAGTCATTCCCTCAGATGTGGCACTGCAGAAATTGTTTCCTGCTGAGGTAGTTTGATATGTCTGCTTTGCAGAACAGCAGCATGAAGAAAGGTGCTTGCACCAGAAAGACACAAGGCTAATAAAATCAATTCTTGACATTTGAGACAGCCTCTTAAAAACAGTCACTGGGTATGCACATAATCACACTCCATAATTATACCAATTTGCACAATTAAGAGCTGGATAAACACCATAAATTTAAATGAAAAACCCCAGGCACAGGCTGGTGCTGCTACTGGAATATTTTAAAATCCAAAATACCCGACACTGCTGATGACAATTTCTGTAACCACGCAACACGAGAGCACCTTACTGAAATCCAGACAGATACTTGCCACCAAATCAAAAGAATAGGAACAAAGCAATAAAATAGTTTCTTCTACAGCTCATCAGCATTGTTTTCTTCTCAGCCTCATCTCTTGGTGCAGTCACAACTGACACAACAGTTTAAACGCTCCTGAGATGCCTGTCTCCTGCAAGCTCCCCACTCCCTCCAGAACTTCCAAATTAGACAGACTGCTGCTGTCACAGAGCCAAGCTAAGGCAGAAATCCCAGGGCAGGCTGAGACACATTCACCTGGATAGCCATCTTCTCCATGGACAAAGGTTTTGGCATTTTCAGGTTGCCGTCTCACACTGGAGACAAAAGATGGAAACAACAGCAATACCCAACAGCTCTCTGCTCACGTTTCTCCTCCCAGGCACCTAAACCCTTCTGAGCAGTTCTCTCTCCCATCAGGCAAGATGTTTCCCGTACTCACCACTCCATGTCTTTGCCTGCATCAGCATCTTCCTCATCAGGCTTGCCATACTGGAATTTTTACCTGCGTTGCCTAAACCTGCTCATGCCCAGAACAGGTGGAAGAGGTAAAAAAAAGGCACCTGCGTCTTGTCTCTGCCAGTGCTGTGGCTTTTCCTCCAGAGGCTGCAGAGCGACTGGAGGAGCAGGGCTGAGCACACACACGCGTGCATGCACACGCACAGGAAGCCTGGAACTGAATCAGTATTAAACGGAGCGACTTCCTTCTTCATGCTCCAGTATCTCGGCCGTAAACAAGCACTGCATATTAGCTAAGTGAAGCTGAAAAGTCCAGCAGTGAAGGACAAAAGAAGGGAGTGGCTCCAGCAAGGAATAACTATTTTAAATACACACACATCTTCCCATCAGATTAAAACTAGCTTTTAAATTAGGCAGATTCTGAAGCCATTGTTGTGACAGGGTAACTCAAGACAAACAGGAGACGCTGCTTCCTCCTCTGGAGAGGTCTCCTGGATTTCCAGGATGAAGTGTCCCATAAGCATTCCAAGTGCCTGGTCCAAAAGTGTGCATGGAAAAGTGCTGCAGTCACTCCAGAGGTAGAAGGCAAAGAAGGGGGAGGCAGATGCAGAAACAAACCCCAGAAGAGGTACCAGCAGCTATAGCTGCTGAACCTGGCAGCGCAGGAGCAATGGAGGAGCAGAGGAGGGACGCTGAGCTTGTGTGTGGGTCAGAGCATGTGGCTTTGGCCACCAGCCTGCCCCACAAGGCAGCTCCCAGCTCTCCAGGAACAAGGTCAGCCCGGCAGAAATAAGTGTGTGTGCAAGGATGTGGCAGGAGTCAAACACATCCTCCCCAACGGCGTTTCATGCACAGCCTGCTTGTGTTCTGGGTGATCTCCACCTCACCACACAAAGCCTCAGGCTCCCTCGGTTTCCAGTGGCTTTTCCCACCATTCTGTGGCATTTACCTCACGGCAGCTCCACCTCTGAGCAAACAGAGCACGCCATCAGCGTGCACCAAACCCTTCTGCACAGATCCAGAGGGCTCTAACATTTGCTCCACTGCTGGTAACAAAAGCTCTGCTGATGGAGAAGAGAGCAGGCAGGTCAAGCTCTACTCACCCAAAATGCTCCAAAGGAAGATGATGATTTCTTTGACAACTCCACTGGCTCCCCAGCAGGCCCATGCACTTGGCAGGCAGGATGAGCAGGAGCAAGCAGAGCCCATGAGAGAACCAGCAGCAGCCATTGGTGTCCAGCGCTGCGCTCGCAGACACCCTGCTGCAGACTGTAACGAGCTGGGTGGCTCTGGAGTGTGCCCTACCCGGTGTGTGAAGGGAGAGAGACACACATGGACCCTGCCCACTTGCTCAGTCCAGCAGCAGCTCTCCAAACCTGCATGTCTGTTGCCACCAGGGAAGGCTGCCACATCCCAGCATCCTTGGAAGGAGAGGAAAGAGAGGATGGACAGGGCAGTCTTGGTCCATCCCCAAGGGACAGCCAAACAGTGACCACTCTCACCTGGGGTGGGAAAGGCTGAGATGAATGTGACTTTGCAGCACTGGAGACTCTTCCTGGCTCTGAAAGCACACCAGAGTTATGGCAGTTCTTGGTCTGGAGCCTTCAGCAGGCAGTGTCTTTGCTGATAATACTAATGAGATAAGGCCTGAGAAACCTTCTTGGCTGCTCTCCAAGCCCCACTGTGGCTGGGACAAAGGGCTGAGTGAGGAGAAAGCCAGGAGCTGGGCAATATTTAGCCCCAAGATGATAAGTGCCTGTCTGGAAGAGCTGTCCTTCTGTGTGTTTTCAGACATGCTTTTTATTTATCTTTCTCTCAAAGACCACTTATCTCATAAAAGGCCTTTTTAACATCTAAACTAAACCACAGAGATCTGCAACTATTCAAACACCCTTTTTATTACCACCTTGCAAGCTGGCTACTGAAAGACCTTCATTTTTTGTTACTCTCTTAATAAAGCAACAGCAGATTCTTCTCTCCTCCTCTTTTCACCTTGTCTTCCAAGAAATTAAATTCTTATCGAAGTAAAGTACAATTAAATTGCTGATATCCCTTAAGGTTAACTGCGAGATCAAGGGGTTGGAGTCAATAGAGAAACAGTGCTGCTCTCAAAAATCAAAATTCACATGAATATTTCCAGGTACAGTGGAGAAGTTTCACAACAAGCCTCCACGTAAGAGAAGTCAGCTGCAGAGAGGCGAGGGGGCACAGGGTAAGCAGTGGGAAAACCCAGCAGCCTTTTGCCAAAGGGTTGCTTCTCCTCATTCCACCGTTCAAGCCTGAAAAGCAAACACTCCATTATGGGAGAACTGCACACAGTAGCAAACCTTCATTTCCATTTCACCAGGAAAATCTTGCTAGCACATAAGAGTTGGACTGAGAAATTACCCCTTTGTCTTTGTTCCCTTCACTCGAGCAGGTTTGGGTTGGAAGGGACCTTAAAGATCATCTCATGCCAGCCCTCTGCCACAGGCAGGGACATCTCCCACTAGATCAGGTTGCTCCAACCTGGCCTTGGAAACTTCCAGGGATGGGGCAGCGACAGCTTCTCTGGGCACCCTGTGCCAGGGCCTCCCCACCCTCACAGGGAAGAATTTTTATCCAATATCCCATCTAACCCTGCCCTTTGGCAGTGGGAAGCCATTCCCCCTGGTCCTGTCTCTGCAGACCCTTGTCAAAATTCCCTCACAGCTCTCTTGTAGCCCCTTTAGGTGTCAGAAGGTGCTATAAGGTCACCCTGGAACCTTCTCTACTCCAGGCTGTACACCCCCAACTCTGCCAGTCTTTCTTCACAGGAGAGGTGCTCTTTCTTCACAGGAGAGGTGCTCCAGCCTTTTCTTCTCCAGATTGTGTTCATGGCCCTTCTCTGGACTTGCACCAACAGGTCCCCATCCTTCTTATGAGGGAGAGTCTAACATGCCAGCTAACTGTCTCAACACACATTTTTGTGTACACATCTACCAAAAGACATTCAGAATTTAATTCTTCAAGTGTTATGAAATCACTGCTACAGTACAAAACACAAATCATTTCTTTAATACCCATCAGCCAAAGAAGGCTTCACATTAACGCCCTCATCTCTGCCAAGTACCAGAACAATTACCACATGAATATTAACATCGTTCCTTGGCAGGGTGATGTGATTACCACAGGGAATCTCAGGAGACACTGCAGGACACTTCAGATTTGCACCCATGTACAGAGCGACTACTGCAGGCAGCAGAAGCTCCTCAGCCTGGTTATGGAGGCTGTAAAAATAAATGGAGGGGGGGGTTCCATGTAGTAAAAATAACAAGCCCCAGGATGAGACTGCTTGGGAGCAAAGGAGAGAAAACACTGCCACTCTGAGCAATCAAAGCCCTTCGTGCTTCAGAAAGGAAAATGTGAGAGCAGCTCTGCAGCTTCTCACACCCCGTAAGGGGAAGAAAAATGGCCTTGAATGTGTGATCCATTTAAGGTCACACAGAAAGATGGGTTTGGTCAGGTAACCCCTTGAAGAGCTTTTCTGGGATAGACCAACACTAACACAGGAGATGGCAATAAGGAGAACAGAGAGCAGCACACAGGCTTCAGAGCACCAAAGCTGTGCTCCAACTCTTCCACTTTCAACACCACCTCCCCAGAGTTTGGGGCATTCATTCAGTTGTTACACACCGAACTGAATAGAATGTTTCACACTTCACTGGTGAAAAGTCAATTACAGCTCCTCACCTGGTTCCAGAAACACAAGGAATCATGCCATTTCCTGAGCTGAGCCCAGGCTTTCTTGGCAGCCAAGGCTTTCAAACAATCTTCAGAGATTTAAACGTTAGACTAAAGCTTCACCAGCAGCACTTTAAACCTGTACCTCTCCCCTTTGCTTCCCATGTGATTACAGAAAGTTGCAGTAAAAGCCGGTTCCAAAGAGAAATATAAGACCAAGGGTGTTTTTAATATTACACATAAAACCAGCAATTAGAATTTTTGTTTCAATTACAAATATACTCAAAACCAGAAAAATTATCACTGTGGGTAGGTAGAGTCACAGGGGATAGTTTAAGGTTGGGATCTCATATATTTATTATACACAATTCTGGACCACGACAAAGAGGGTGTTGTGATTTCAGGTCACATCTGTACTAAGGATCCACCAGCTCCTCTAATTTTACAGGCTTTACCAAAAAGGAAGGACATCCTCTCCCCACCCTTAAATACTCCTCCTTCTACAGACTCTTCAAAAAAGAAGGAAAAAAAAAAAAAAACCAACCCCAACAAGTTGACACCCAGCACAGTGACCTGATGTTTTCCACGCATTTGCCCTCCGATAAGCACAAAAATGCCTTGTGCTGGGCGTTTTCCCTGTTAACCTTCCTGAGCAAAAACGTTAATGCTCGGAAGAAAACGGAACCTAATGCAGTAGGTAATGATACTAAATATAAGCAGTGAGTCAAGTCACTTTGTTTCTCAGGCATGCAGCTCAACAAGTTGTTTCAGAACTGCAAAAATACAGTCCCTGGGCAAACCCTAAACCAGCTGATGGTTCCTCATTTTTATGGGGTTTTTGGGGTTAAGTGAAGTGTGTCCTTAGAAGTAGAGCTTCACAGAACTCTGTGAAACAGATGCAGTTCGGGAATTTTTTACAGCAGCTGTTACTATTAAAAACACTCATCACCAGTGACCACCTAACAAAACATTCTTTCAACTGGCCTAAGGAAAAGGAGGGACAGAAGAAAGCACACAGGGAGCATCCAGGGCACCGCTGAGATTGGTTTCAGATTGCTCCTGCCAACAAAACCACGGAATCATAGCACGAGCTCTTGAGGCAGGACAGATTAAACTGGCTTGGACGGCCATGCAATGGGTGAATCTGCTCCCCAGCTCCTCCAAGTCCAGCAGAAAGGCAAGAGAAGTCTAAAGTGTTCAACAGCCCTTGGAAGTCAAGTCTCAAGGCTGGCAAAGCGACAGAAAGCCAGCAGGAGATGCTTCCCTCTATGCAAGGGACAGCGGGAGGCTGCTTTTGAAACAGAAAAATACGCACTTGTTAAAAAGAAGAGATTAAATATCTAACGGACAAGTCAGTGGAGGAAACCAATGATGCATTAATAGCTTCGATAATTCTCAAAGTATTTGCACAGTCTGCATTCAAAGACTCTCTTTGGAAAAAAAAAACCCCAAACCAACAAACCCCCAAACAAACCAAGTATTATTAAAAAAATTAGTAAGTTATTTATTTTAAGTCTACCTCTACAGATACTCACCAACTCCCTACCTCTCATCCCCACAAATTGTGTCCAATCTGGAAAAAGCCATCTAATTGAAAAATTCCATGTTTTAAGCCTCTCCAATACCACGTTCTCTCTCTGCACATTAACTAGGAATTAAGACAGGCAAGGACAAGAGCACTGAGACTACATGGGAGACCACTATAAATTTGTCTCCAGAGACAGTCTTTATCTGGGAGCAGAAGTATATTTATTTACTATGTTTAAATGCCAACAGCAATTCCACGTCTCTGTTTTGCTTTAGCAAAATTTAAAACAGAGCGAAAATTACCAGTAACTGCAGGCAGCACTAACATGACAGAACAATCAGGCCATGGAGAGCAAGGGCAGGGGGTGTGGGGAGAAGCACATACCCTTCCAGAAATGTGCTGATAAAACCACCTATTGTCCTCTTGAATCCAAGACAACAAAACCAAATGTCTCTAATAACTCTTGACAGGACAAAAAACCACCGTAAAGAAGTCACAAACATGGAGTCACCCTTTTCTGCAGCATGAATGCTCTAAAATGCAGCTCATTATTTCATCCAAGTCTCTGCAAAATTCAAAACTTCCCAGTAGCAGCTCTGCAAGTTCTCAGTACAGGGCTGAGGTTCACCCTCCCCTCAACACCAAGGTTCACCTTGGCTGTGGAGGTCTGAACACATGGTGCAGTCCTCATCGAGCTTCCCTACAGCTGTTCTATCTCAACTTTTCCAAACCTCAGACTCCTTCCCTGAGTCAGGTCTCCCTTTCTTCCCCAGCAACCTACATCCTCTGGAAGAAGTCCCCTTCTCGCTGCAGCTTCTCTCATCCGTGTTTGCACAATCCACAGTGAAAAAGAAGAGAAGGAGAGAAGAGGACAGGGAGATGAGGTCAGGTCCCTTCACAGAGGGATGTGCAAGGTACAGCGAGTCTAGCAGAGGGGGTCTCATGTCCTTAGGTGGGAACGGACCTTAAAGCTCATCTCATTCCACCCTCCTGCCATGGGCAGGGACACCTCCCACTAGATCAGGTAAATCCAAGCTGCATCCAGCCTGGACTTGGACACTCTCAGGGATCCAGGGGCAGCCACAGCTGCTCTGGGCACCCTGTGCCAGGGCCTCCCCACACTCACAGGGAACGATTTCTTCCTAATTCCCAACTTAAATCTACCCTTCTTCAGCATGAAGCCATTCTCCCTTGTCCTGTCAGCAGCTACAGGTGATAGCAGACCAAGACAGGCAGATCATGACTGCCTGAAATTGTCTGTTCTACCTCCACAGAAAACCTGCAAGGATAAGGCATAAAATTCCCCCAAAATAGGAGCTACACAGCGACAGGTATGTCTCACCTCTTACACAATATTCTTGATGAACCAATTAAGTCTGCTGGAGTTCACACAGTATTTTAAAGTGCACTCAAAAGGAAAAAAAAAAAAAGTGAAGTTTTAATTTCTGTCGAAGAGTTTTGATAAGGAAGAATTTGTAGATTGTTCTCTCTTCTCCCACTGCTCTCCCTCCCTTGGGACACAGGCAATTTTCTGCACAAATGTGCAAGGAAAGGCACACTAAAGCCTGCTTTTGAGCTGCAATTTGAGCCAGACAGAAAAAAAAAAGACAAAAAGAAGGAAAAAAAAAGACAAGAAGCTAAATTCAGAAGATGGGAAATCTAAACCAAAAGATGAAAAAAACCTGCACAAATGATGCCATTGCCAGTAAGGGGTAAAGCCTTTGTGGCT
Organism: Falcunculus frontatus; assembly: GCA_013398115.1. NCBI lineage: Eukaryota > Metazoa > Chordata > Aves > Passeriformes > Falcunculus > Falcunculus frontatus. Next base: position 165,069 of record VZRV01003798.1, read on the forward strand.
GACACACAGCAGCGAGTGCCAGCCTGGCAGATCTCAGCCACAAGGAGCTTTCAGCGGCCTCACTGCCTCCCTTAACTGTTGAGTGAATAACACAGCATCCAGACAAACAGGAAATTCATTGGAGATTGAACAAGAAACAGCCAGCGGCTCATTCTGCAGGTTAATGTGCTTTTAAATGAAATGAACTATGAAGAGATTACAGCTTCCTAATCAAACCACACATTTTAAAGATGAAAGAGAAGAAAAGGAGGGGAAGTCAGGGAGGCTGAGGATGGGAAGCTAAAATAAGATGAGGTATCTACAACAGATTAAATGTGGCAAAACCAGAAGAAATACGCACTTGGGTTAGTCTTTACATACTCTCCTGGGTCCTCACACAGGACTTCGTAGTCCTTCACCCAGTGTGAGCAAAGCTGGGAACACACACGGCATTTCTCCAGAAAAATAATTCTGGGCTGCACAGAAGAGACAAATGCATTTCTATAAGCCCGTGTTCAGCACAGGCAGGAAATGCTGTTTGCACCTGCAGAACATCCATCTCACTTCTGATCACTGGTACCACAGCACTGTTCCCAGTTCTTGCCACCAGCTCTGCTGGGAGGTGAGAGAAATGATTTTTTTGTCAGCACCAGTGCAAAGAAAAACACATCAGATCTCAGCCTCCCCTGCATCTCTTGTTTTAGAGGAGGATTTCCAGCCAAAAGATGCTAAAAAGACAAAAGAGCAAGTGTTTCCTCACACAGCTCACTTGCTGGTGCACCTCAGAAAGAGTACATAATTCATTAGTACACTAATAAATTTCCTATTTTATTGTAGGATACTGCCAAGTTAAAATAACAAAATACTGCTGTTACTCTGTTAGTGAACTATCTTATCTCTGTAAGTAACAGAACACACAGTTAACTGACAGTAATTGCAGTTTTGGCCACTCTGCAAGATACAAGAGACTCAAAGGTATCCATTTCCCTCATTCTCAATCACCCCCTGGTGATATCAAATTTATTCATTGCAGCTCTATTGATAATTCTTGATGTCTGAAATAGATTTATTGCGGGTGCCAATATGATAAAAGAAGGATGCAGATATTAATCTTTAACTGAAGGGTTTCTTTACCAAGAAGCTCAGCCAACCAAAATGACCACTTTCAAAAACAAACAAACAAAACCCCCACCACCCTTCTCTAGGACAGGACAGTGTGTGTTCCTCTCACCTATTTAAAAGAGTGTTTGAAATATTAAAGTACTCCCTTAAGGTTAAGTACTAAAAATGCAAGAGGTATAGCAGCCCTTCTGCCTCCCCAGCTTTGTCACCTCTGCGGGGAACCGCAGCCTTGAGACAGCTCATGGCCACCAAACAAGCTTGGCCCCCCCAAAAAGGCAGCAGTCCTACTCTCCATGCACCCCTCTCAGCCGTCCCAAGTCACTCCTCAGTACTGAAGCATTCCTCTACCTTCCCTTCCTCAATAACAAGGACTGCTGAGCTCTGGAGGAGAGGGGATTTTTTTCTGAACGAATTCTGGTGGCAGTGGGAGGTCACACTGCTTTCAGTGAGAGGTGATACTGCTTTAGGAATGCTATGAAACCTCTCCAGCACAAAATAAACAGAACCAACTGTTCTGTCTGTGGACTTGCGGGAGAGGACAGTGCAGAGCCACCCTCCACCTGGAGTGATCCTCCCAGCAGCAATTTATAATTTTAGAGGCCAGACTGCTTAGGTCGTGCTCGATAACAGCACAAGAAATTTGCTGGTCTCTGCCTTTCTCCTCCTGGAATCTCCCTTTTCCACAGACCAGACATGCTTAATGGCTGTGACGGCATATGAGGTCGTGCTTCTGCTGTTGGCAGACAGCTGCCAGAAACCTACTCTTAATCCCTCAGCTCGGGCACGTTGGTAAGGAAAACAGAGGAGCTCAGAACCACAGGAGAATCTTGTAATTTGCTCTCTGAAATAACCCTGAAAGCCCACTGTAATCCACGTGCAAAGGAACGCGTTTTCCCTCACAAAACCTCAAATGAGCATTTCGGTCCCATGTCATCGTGGGAATAAAAACTGCCCCTTTTGATAACTCATGGATTTACACCTTGGCTGTGTGAAAGTCCAAATAGGCAGTCTAGTGAAGCAATTGCTTTTCCTTTAGCAGAACAAAAAGGCAGTTGTTTTCAATTCTTTTGCACAACTCTTCCTCATGGCCTTTGTATTTTAGAGTAGATGAGAGCGGGAAAAAAAAGCTATAAGAGATAAGATAGCCCAAAAAAGCAAATCATATCTTCACACCAGATTCCAGGTGTGTTGCTAAATGGTACTTTGTGAATTTTCCCTCCTATGTGCTGGTAGTCCTGGGCTTTGTTTGAACTACAATTAGAGGCTACCAAGCAGGAAAAAACTGCACTGACCTTCCTCTCTTTCCTTGTCTTCAAATGTTTGTCTGGAGAGGGGGAAAGCATGAAGCAGGGGTAGCATTTATGAGATGCTAAATTTACTGCAGAAATTAGGGATATCTTTAGGCATAAGCAGCAGTTGTCTCGTTTATTGGAGCAGAGTTAACCCAACCCCTCCTGGCTTTCTGGTGAGTGGGACTGTGAGTCACCAGTCGGCTGGAGAACATCAGCTGAGTGCTATGCCAAAGTTGCTCAAGTTTTTCTAAGAGGGGGTAAGTCAGACATTTGACAGGCTGCTGGACTGCAACCAGTGCAAGCAATAGGCAGACAAAAATTTAGTTCCCAAGAGAGAAGCCCTCCCCACCAGCACAGAATAGCTCTGGGATACCATTTTTGTGCAAGGCAAAAGGCACTCTGGACCCCCAGGGCATGGTTTCACATGCGAACTCACTACTGGCGTGTCAATAACCGCCTAGAATAATCTGTGCTAAATGGTTTTATGTAAATGACGGCTTTAAGGGAGCAGGGGTAGGGTGAGCGATGCCCACAAACCCTCTTGTGCTTTTACTCTTCTGAATAAAAGTACAAACTTGGAATTTGAGTGAGGGGACAGTACAGATTGTCCCCTTGGCATGGAGAGAAGGCTTGGCCTCTAAGGGGCACCTGCTGCAAACCTCTCTAATTCTCCCACAAGCTGAAAAAGAGAGCAGATAAAAGACACCCTAAAAACATCCCTATCAAAAGGATAAGAATTTTGATCTAAAAATGAGCAAGATGGCACCTCTCCTGCACGTGGGGCAGCAGTAAGGAAGGGAAGCACACAGACAAAAGAGACAGGATGAGAAATACCATGAACTACACAAGGAAATGAGAGAGGAGGAAGAAGAGAAATAATAAAGCCAAACTGGTTGTTTTGGGAGTGTAAGAACAGATGAAATATTGGAAGTGTCATAATCAAAGTGCATATTATTGCTTCTTTCCTATAAAACCATAGGGGACAAGATCACACAGGTATTTTCCACCTCAGATAATAAGCATGCATTCTCTGGCTAGTGAGTGCCAGGTGTATTTTTCCTATGACCAGAGGAAACGCTTGTATTAAAATCAAAAATAAAAGGGAATGCTCACTTCATCTGCTATGCAACCTCAGTCCCCACTTATAAATGGCAGGGGCTGGAGACAATGAGAAATTGCTAGATTACAGAGGCCTCTGCAATGCAGCGAGCAACAGCTGAGGGGTAAAGTTGGAACACCACCAGCAGGCTGCAGAATGCCAAATTAAGTTTGCTTGCACAGTTGTTGCTAATAAAAAAACCACAAAGCCTTTTTCTCTGTCTCTGCACGGCCTCATTCATGCCGCTCCATAATGCTGAAACACAGCTAAAATCAACCGGAGAGCCTCAGGGAAAAAAACCTGTCTCCAACACCTTCCAGTATTCCCTGCAGTCCAGTGAACAGAGCTGCTGCAAAGCCACGCACGGCTTCACCAGGGATCCTTCGCCATGCGGAACTCGGGATCCTTCGCCACGGTGTGTTGCGGTGACCCAGCCCACCTTAGGGCTGTCAATCAATCAGGGCACTCAGTGGGTGGATTTTCCCCATTTGGACGTTGGGTCCGTGGGCGGATCAGAGGGTGGTGCCATGGGTGGCACTGAGATTTAGGCCAAGCCCACTGGGTGTCGCCCTGGTTAATGGACCTCCCCCTGTTCTAGAGACTTCTGTGCTATTCGGTTGTTCATTGGTTTCTCCCCTCATGTTTATGCATCCCCCTTATTGACTATGTAATTATGTTCTAAAAAGTTCCATTTAGTTGTATTTCCTATTGGTTGGATCGGTTTTATCCCTCCCTACAAGCCCTTCAATTGGTTATCTGTCACCCCACATCATTTCCCCATTGGTTTCTTCCCTGATCCCGCCCCTCTCCACCCCCTGCATAAAACCCACTGTCCTTGTAGCACTCCCTTCCGACTCCCTGTTCTTCTGGCCCCTGCTGGGGAAGGAAGCCTGGACCTGCTGTTACAAAGAGCCCCTCTCTCTCCTTCGCTCCCGCCGATCGCTGCTGTTACCAGCTACTGCTGCCAGCTCCTCGCAGGAGTCCCAGGGCAGGCTGCTCTCTGCAGAGAGCCTCCACCTGACTGCGAAAGAGCTGATTGTCCTGCCAGTCGGGTCACTCGCTCTAAGTCGCCTGCTTGGCCTCCGGGCGGCCAGCGGTCAAGCAACAATGGGGAACTCGGGATCCTTCCCCACGGTGAAGTCCATGGCTGACACAGGTGGGAGCTGCCCTCCAAGCGCCAAAGACAAAGCATCCCAGCAGGAGAGGCACTTCCAGAAGGTGTCACCTCGAGCCAATGAAGTCATGACACACAATCAGACAGGGAAATATTTTCCTACTACCTCATGGATAAGCGGAACTTGCTGATGTTTATTGAGAAGTCTGTTGGCAGCTACAAAATGACTTCTTCATTTTTTAAAGGCACAAACTCCTCACCAGGCATGAAGGGCTGTCCTGAGAGCAAGTGGAAAGCAATAATGTGCACTGAGCTACAGAAGCTGCTCTGTCAGAGCTCGGTAATTACACGAACGAGGTCATCTATTAACAGTGAGTCTAAATACAGCCCCTCCAGGGGCTACAACTCAATCACATTTTGAAAGGCACAGCGCTATTCCAAGAGAACCACGACGGCAGAAGGGAAGACCAGACGTGTGGTTATCAGCAAGGAGGAATTACCTACTTATGGAATAATAAATTGTGCCATTAAAAAAAAAACCACCCACATTACGCTACGAGGAACTTCATTTCACACAGGCCACATTTAGAAGCACATCAGTTAACTCTAATTTGCCTTAATATAGCAGATTAGCAATAGAAATTCTCGGCTTGCCTCTAAACCAAAGGGTTTCCCAGCTGCATTAGCAAAGTGAAAATCACAGCACTGCACTTCCTAACGGTTTTATTGTTGGGAAAATGATTCTGACTTTCGAAGGCAGCTTCTGCAGTAAGGAAGACGTGTCAGGGAATTATTCAGCCCAACAGCCCTTTGACAGTCAACCCTACCAGCCTTCCTCCTTCACACAGGGAGAATAACTACTGGAGCACAACGCATTTTGCAGAGCAACCTGATCCCAAGAGCCCCCTAAAAAACTGTGTTGTAGCCAAAAGAGTCATCTTTCAAAGAAACACGTGTTCCTGACTGCCTTCTTGTGTAAACAACACTGTAAAATAGGTATTTACTTTCACAGGTCAAGCTTACCAAAATTAATCACATAAAATATGTGCATGTTTTCTGAAACTTCAGATTAATTCCATTTTATCACAGTCCTCCAATTAAAGACCACGATTCTGTAGAACAGAAAGTATTTGGGGCAATACTTAACTTTGCTAAAGAATATCACAGTTTCCTCTTTCTGCAAGCAGCCACCATAGATATCATCAAATCCATGCCCGGCTCTCATCCCTGTTCAAACCCTCCATGGCATAGCATCCTCATCTTCACAAAGAGCAGCCCTTCGTGCATCCTAGACATGTTACAGATTGTTCTGGTTAGAAAAAAGGGAATGCTCCTCCATTACTCACCTCTCCCCATCACAACAGGGAGAAAGCACAGAGGGAAAGCTGCTCTTTTATATCTATATTTTTTTACTCTATATTATATGCAACATACAGAAAAAGCCCTTTAAAGAAGAAGGATTATTTGCATGTAGCAGAGCCCAAGAAGTCAAAAAGCAAACATGAGGAAGGCACATACAGTCAGATGTGATGCTGCATTCCTTAGAAATACTATCATTTTATTACATTCCTCTTCAAGGAATTAGGCAAAGCTGCAGTACTTCTGAAGATGAACAAAAGGAAAAAGGGATAAGGAAATGAAGGTGTGGCAAACCATAGTCAGAAGCCAAAATTACTCACAAAGACACTCTTGTAAATAAACATGCTTCGTTGCCTGCTTTTTATTTTGCATCTTTGACATACTTCTCTGCTTATATTTGAGCTTATGTTTGTTTTTTCTTTGTTAAAAAAAAAAACTGCACACAGCTCGGATTGTGTCTGTGAAAGTGTAATTCTGTATGAGCAGGGAACAGCCACAGGCCAAGTCAGCAACTTTCAACACAGCTGGCATCAGGGATTCCACAGACTATGGTCCTTTTGTTACCAGAGCTGAAGGACGTCAAATATTTCACTCATTTGACTAGCACATGTTGCTCTCCTGTACTTGGATTTTATGCAGTCTAAGCTTTCAGTCTGGAACAGAGAGGAAGTTTTTAAAATTTGTAATTTTATATTTCCAAATGTGACTGAAGGATCAAACATTAGTCCACCACAGTAAACAGACTGAAACGATTGCTCTGACGAGATGTTAATGTTTTAAAATTTTTATCATCAGGTTTGTAGTAAAGCAGGATAATTGAATTATAATTTTGTTTTTTAATCCGCCATTTTTATCAGATTTTCTTCAACAGAAAACAGAGAAGATGGAAAAGCCACACAAGAATATGCTTGAAAGATCAGATATAAAAGGCATAGCAGCAGCTCTTAAAGGGAAAACTTTTAATTGAGCAATGCTGATTGCAAATGAAAACAAAAGTTGAAAGAAAAATGTTGCTCTACCCTGCCAAGTGTTACTTCATGTGAACGTACATCAATAAGAGACCTGCTGAAATGTCAGACTTGGGGCTGTGCTCTGACACCTCAGTGCCCCATGGCAGCAGGTGCTTGCAAAGGAAGAAGTTCCTGCTTCTTTCCACCTTTGTGTTTTCAGGGGGAAAACCCACCCCCAAAATCACTTCCTCTCTAACACGCTCAGTGTCAGTGAATGTTTGGAGTAAATGATATCATAAACACAAAGAGCACTCCGTATGTTACTGAGAACAACAGTCTCCACACATAGTTACTCGGCACAAGAAGCCACAACCATAAATTACACTTTTATTACACGTGGTTTTCCCTTTATCTCCAGTCATGCTGCACCACCATCCAGGGCTCTTTGGGACACTCACACCCCAGGATCCTAGGGACTCTCTTACAGTCCATTAGGCTTTTCTTCTCATAATATAATTCTCAAGCTTTCCACTAGTCATCCTTGGGCCAAGCCCAGCTATCTGGTTCAGCATCCAGCATCTCTCCAAGAGGAACGAACACACCACGCTTAACACCAGAGACACCTCAGACCCCATCCACAGGCACAAGTCACAAAACAGGATACAGGTGTTCACGAACATCCAGCCAGAAACCTACTGGGACTGCTGCCAGTAAAGAAATAATCATAAGAACAGGTTTATTCAGCAAGAGAAATTATACCAGTTATGCAGGAGGCCTTCTTGTCCTGTTTCCTAGTTACGCGCTAAATCTAGACTGGGTTTAAGGTACAAGGCTGACTCCTGCCTGGCACTGTATCCATAAAACGCATAAGGAAAATCTCAGCTTGAAAACTAAAAATGAAATTCAAGAGGGCATGCAAGCATGAGCTTTAAGCATGTAAAACAATGAGGAGGTGGAAGAGAAAGGGATCTGAACATTTCTCTGAGGCCAAGTATTGAGGCGACTGTCGAAGGAGGTTCTCCTTTGTGCAGCCCCTCCTCAGTGCAGAGGAACACTTCAAAGCTAAGCCACCACTCGCTGAAATTCTTCAATTAAACTGGAGCAGATACTTTGAAACGAGCTTCAAATTACAGAGATTGGCCCTGAAGGCTCCCTGTAAAATTTCTTTATTTAGATAATCAATAAAATAATGAAGACTGGAGAAAAAGTGGCCACACCAGCACCAATATCCCACTTGAAAATACGAAACCCACAAAAAAAGACACCCACAGTAAAAATAACTACCAAACCCCTCACTTCAGCCTTCAGAAGTCATCTTTCTGCTGCCCTGAAACAATAGGGCTGTGTTCTCTTTGTGCGATGTTTTATTTCAGCCACCACACCCAGTTCTGGGAAGGGCAGGACGATAGCCGCTGATTTGTTTGCAAGATGGTGCAAGGTAAAGTCCAAGTTACTGTTCCTGTATCCTGTTCAATTTATTTATTTTTTTTTAAAAAAAATTTCACACTTGTAAATATGGAGACAAAACTCACTCTAACCCTAAAAGGAAAAGGGTGGATGGGGTAAAAAGTTACCCTACACAAGGCACGGCTTAAAATCCAAAGTAATGCTGCAAAGGGGCACAGCAGAGCTCCAGAACAGCCATGGGCAGCTGCAGGCAAAAGAGCCAGAGCAGAATCCCTTGGGATCCATGTGCTCTCCGAGAGAGTAGGGCACAGGCTGGGGCAGCCCAGGAAACACCCTGGCACAGCCTCCACCACAGTGCCCCACCAGCTCAGCCTCAGCTGGCACGAGCTTCAAAGCAAGGAAAAATTCTTCCCCCCATACATTCGAGCCTCAGCCTCTGCAAAATCAACGCCCTACACAGAACTCTTCCTCAGGACGGAACAAGTCAAAAATCAGATTTGCTTTGCATATAATACCCTGAGCTTATTTTCACTGATGACCTAGATAGACAAATTACACAAATCCAGACTAAATCAAAATAAACCAGCAACATGCACTGGGGGGAGAGTGTGTGTCTAATATTTAAGTTGTACATCACATGGTACATCAGGTCCTTTATCCAGACTGAGGACCTGAAGAGTACAAGCAGATAACTTTTTTAAAAGCCCGCTGTGTTACGATCACCAAGCTGGCCACTAGGCTAGAACAATAAAAGGATTTCAGCCAAGCGAGCATTACTTCCTCTAGACTGTCTTTTAAAAATTAAACTCTGGAAAGATAACAACACAGTCATGCTCAGAGCTAATTATAGCAGAAACATTACAGCAGCTAAAAAGGCTAAAACAAAGTGGTGGAAAAGGGGAAAAAAAACCAGGGAATGGCAAACCTGTCATGTTTGTGACACTTGGCCTTCATGCAGTGCTCACAGGGAGAGGGACGATAGAAGCACATAAGGTCTGTGGACAGCCAAAGTCCCAAACCCTGAGAAACAGTCAAAGACAGACAGGAGACCCAAAAATGATGTGAGAAACCAACAGATGTATGAGCAATGCACAAATTAAGTGGAAGAATTTAGAAAATATTCTCAGCCTGTTTTTTATCCCAGCGGAGAGCGCAGGGGAAAAACTATCCTGCTCCCAAGCTCACACCTGATCCTCAAAGCCCAGCTTGGGCAGAGCACAGGTACCAGGCTGTTTTATTTTAGGCTAAAGGAAAAGGCTGCACTCAGCAGTGATTTCAGTATGAGAACTGTAAGCCTGAAGAAATCCCAAAGCCATGGAGCCCCGTGAGGAGCAGCAGAGAGTGCTGCCAGGCTCCCAGGACAGCCTAGGAAGAGTCTTGTTCCTGTGTGTAATCTGTACTTGCATTTTCTTGTCATATTATTTTCTTCCTAACCCTATAATCAAACGTTTAGAAGCTACTCTGACAGCACACATACTACTTTGTCCTTCTATTCCTAAACTTTGGCTAGTAATCAGGTGATCCAACAAGGGCAGACTACTCATTTGTTTGGGAGGGGCAAATCGATTAGTGGAGGAAATTCACACCACCCTTTGCCCAGCACTAAGCCAGGTCAGTAGAACCTTTCCTTCTAGCAGGACTGGCTGTGCCTTGGGCTGTGTCTTTGGGGAACCACCTCCTCCTGGCATCAGCAAGTGTGAGAACAGTAAAATATCAAGAAAAAACACAAGCCTCTAATTAACGAAGCTTTCCAACCCAGCAGAGCATGTGCATAAACTACCTTGCAACGCTGACCTACAGTCGTAAATCCACCAGAGAATCCAACATAGGCTGGAGGATGCAGAGGGATCCAGCAGCAAGAAATGACTGTGGAAATGATTGATGCCTCCCTGCCCTCCCCCAAAAATCCTCAAATCATTAAGGCTGCAAAAAAAGGGGCTATTTTTTCCTGCACATTCAAGTAGCTGCGAATTCATAACTCCTCAAACCCACACACACTAACAACTGTCCTTATTTAAAAGATTCCTCATAGTTGCTACGAGCCAGGGATAAAATAGATATGAAAGTACTGCAAAAAGCAGTGTAGCAAGAAAAAATGTCAGCAGAAGTGACACTGGAAAGAGACAGAAAAGTTTTGATGCTTACTGATGCTAGTTACATGGTAGGATGATTTTCCCCAAATATCTGTAAAATCAGCTTGTAAAATTGGAAAATAAAGTTTCACCATCTGTGAAATCAGCGCAAATATCAGGGATTCTGATCTGAAACAAAGCTCAGCTCCATGCTGGGTGGGTTAAAAAAGCAGCAGGTTTGGTTCACTGAGGATGCCTAATCAAATGGGACAGCACTCAAACCAATGTGTCCCCAAGCTGCAGCACGTAATTGTTCTTTATTCTGCACGGGGGAAAAATAATCCTTGAGACCGGCCAGGAAAAGGAGCTGGGACAAGCATTTGATCACAAAAATAAAACTCAAAATTTAAACAGACAGCTGAAATTAGGAAAAAGAAATCATTTATAATCATGTCCTTTGAAGAGATCGAACAGTGCTGGCTCTCCTCTGGGCCTGGAAGTCCACCTGTAAATCACTTTTCCCTGTACTTTGTCTCAAACAGCAGGTGCAGCCAGGTGGGATATTGCTATGAGTCCATGATAAAATGCCATTTATCCCTGCAAACACTAATATTCATCAATTCTGCCTGCAGATAAAACAATAAATGTTTGCTTCCACAAATGGAGGCGATGTTATTTAAACCATGATACTATTCTAGTAAATCCGAGACAGATGGGCCAGGATTCAGGGACAACTGAAGTTGCTGTGTTTATGATAAGGGAATTAGAGTGACAGAAAGCCTCTTGCTGGGAAATGTGGGATCTGGTAGATTTGCATTTGCTTCATGAAGATGAATGTTCTACAAATACACCATTCAAGGTCAGTGAGCCAAAACAGTTTGGAGGTAGTGGGTCCATCCTAAAAGAGGGGACCCAAGTTTCTAGGTGACTGTTCTACAAAGCAACATCCACAGAGTCCGGCAGGTCACTGCAAACAAACCTGATGTACATTTTTAATATATCCTGTTTCTCTCTCAGTGTCTGGAAACAGTAAGAGGTTGGGGAGAAGGAGGAAAGTAGGAGAGAAAATACTCCCATCTCTCAGATCACAAGCGTAAGAAATAGAGGAAAAATGTATTCAAAGTTAAATGTGAAGAACATTTTTCTTTAGAATGTTAACAGTGATACAGTGTCTGTGATCTAATGATAACAAGTAGACACAGAGTAACTAAAACTTTTCCATCTCATATAACACTGTTCAAAATACTTTTGAAATGAAGACAGGATTAAAATGTGCTGTACCTCCCGCTCCAGCGTGGCTACAGGTTACTTAAGTTGTTGGGATTTTTTTGAGCCAGCAAAGAAAGAGTCAAAGGTGTTAACAGAAAAGTCAGGCTGGTACTCTGTGACCAGGGAAGCCAAATTTACCCCCTCCAGCAAATGTTGACAGAGCCATTACTCAGGCCAGGCTTCAGATAAGTCATCACCGAAGTCTTGAGTCCCAATATAATGCAGGGGTCCCTGCCCTTGGTTCATCTACCACAGCTGTTAATACACTGGGGGAAAGAGGAACAAAAGGATAGAAAAAAAAGGCCAGCTTGCACACACTAATGCTACAAAATATAGATGCACACAGGCTACATGACGATGATGTTAAAAACCTGGCATTTTTCTAATGAGCTAGTATTTTAATGATGCTATCTGAAAGAAGGATCAGACTACCAAGGCTGCAGGGCAAAAATGAAGACATGAAGAAACCAATCACGTGTATATTAACCCAGGCAGCTGCCAGAACTTACTTAAAATGTTTAACTGGACAAGTAAAACCAGGGTGAAATGTAAGTGACCAGGTTCACTGAACAGAATCTGTACAATTTCGGGCATGCCAGATGCTGTGCATCTTCTCTGTATCACACTGTCAGTCTGCTTTCCAATTGTGCACCTTCAAACCCCAACACCCAATCGGATCTTGCTGAACTTCTAACGGGGAGTTTTATTTTCCCACTTGGGAAAAATCTTTCAGTACAATAACAAAGCAATTCCTTCACACTCTCTATTTCTCACTTAAGCATCGCCCTATGAACTTCAGCCTGCTGGTAATATTAATATCAGTGTTACTAAAGGCTTAGAGCCTGCAAGAGGAAAGACAGCCCTTTTTTTTTTTTTGGATGTATTTGGAGTAAAAGAGGAAGAAGCTGAGATATTACAAGTTGAAACCAAGGACAGAAAAAGCACAGAATGAATACATGCTGCATAGCTTAAAATAAGCAAAAAATATTACTTCCTGATGGTCAACCTTCAAATCCAAGGAGAAAGGAAAAAAAGAAAAAAGTCTCATTCCAACAGGAAATGAAGGTCAAAACCACTGAAATCAACAGCTTGACATTTGAGATGGGGAAAAATAAACATACTGTTATTGATATTCAGAGGAACAGGGTCAACAGGCAGCAGCAGCTTCCTACACCACTTGTTAGAAACATGGCAAGTTTAAAAGGCCATAATATTTGTATGTATTTATGCCTTCACTGATTTTGCAAGACAAAATTACAACTAAACTAAAATGGAAAAACAATGAGCATCTCAGGCTTAGCAAATCAACCTTCTAAACCTGTTTTCATCACATCTCCTGATTTAATGGTTGGCATGACATGTCAGAAGTAAACGAGCTTCGTGTAATTATCATGTCTCCTGCTTGATCTCTGTCTTCCTCAAACACTTTTAAAAGAGGAAAACATTGCCTAAAATACAAGTGCAAGAAGCATTTCATCTTTACAGCAAAACCTGTTTTTTCTGGTCTGATCACTATTTTCATGAGAGATGCTTTTACTCCTATCTTCCATCTTTACTGCTTGTATCCATCTTGATGTTGAAACACTGTCGAAGTGTGCAGCAGGTCGCAGGCTTAACCACTGCTGTTTTCTTCCTCCTTTTTCCCAAAAGTTTCTTAGAAACAATTTCTTCCTGCAGCAATGAACCTGTTCCTGAGCATCAGACTGGAATTCCAAAGCCTCTTTGTTTACCTCCTCATTTGCACACAATCTCCCAACCCCCCGTATTTAAAATAGTGCAGTTCTGAGAGTATGCAACTTCTTAATAAGCTGTCACTGGAAAAGCCTCAAGACGGCAACAATGCTGACACTTACCAGCAACCAGGTAGTTTCAAAATGGAAAAAGAATAAAATCAAATCATATCTAGACTTTGCTGTCTATCCTCAGTACTAACAGATGTAATCACTTCAAAAGTGTCACACGTTTTATCCATGCTTTATTTCTGTTACAGAGGTTTTGATAGGAGGTTTTGACAATCATTACATTATTCTTGTGCTGTTTTCCTAGGTCAGTAAATCTAGCTAGTGCATTTAATGCATCTTTAAAAATAGGTGTCCCATCCCCAAAGCCCAAACAGCAGGGGCAAGGGAAAGATGGGAGGTGAGGGGCAACCATGGGTGGAAAAGGGACAGGTTAGAAAAATCAGTTTTACACACTAGAATTACTGATTATGCCACTGTTTTGCTGGGAGATTTCATTTTGATTTCGAATGCTCACCCAGCCTTCCCATACCCAGCTTGCAGATCTCTTAACTGGTGTGCTGCAGCTCTTCTACTTGCTGACAACGAGCTTGGGAGAGTGCGAGACACACACAAAATGCTCAAGGCACGAGGACAAATATTCAAAGCTACTGATGGGAAAGAAACTCAGGAAGCAGGAGCTTTGGAGTGATCATGGACAACAGACGGAGCACGAGATTGTTATGGAAACTGAGCCAGTACTGAAGACAAGTATTGGATGCAAACGAGGGATCCCAGAGGATGCATGTTATGACCATGCCTGGATCTGTACGATATTTTTTGACATTTCTGGTGCTGCTCCTGAGCTGTGAGTGAAAAAAAGCAGTATCAGAATGCTGAGCTGCAAGACTAAAACCTATGTGGTGCAACAGCCTGAGATCCACCAGCTTCAAGAAGCTGGCAGTAGTCTTGAGTTATAAAATCGTAGAATGGTTTGGGCTGGAAGGGACCTTGAAGGACCTTGAAGGACCATCCATTTCCACCCCCTTGCCATGGGCAGGGACACTTTCCACTAGACCAGGTTGCTCCAAGCCCTGTCCAACCTGGCCTTGAACACCTCCAGGGATGGAGCAGACACAGCTCCTCCGGGCAACCCTCACAGGGAAGAATTTTTTCCTTACATCTAAGCTAAACCTACTCTCTTTCAGTCTGATCCCATTTCTCCTTGTCCTATCATTCCAGGCTCTTGTAAATAGTCTCTCTCTCCATCTGTCTCGTGGGCTCCTTTCAGGTACTGCAAGGCCACGGCTAAGCCCTCCCTTCTCCAGGCTGAACAATCCCAGCTCTCGCAGCCTTTCCTCCCAGCAGAGCTGCTCCATCCCTCTGACCATCCTGGTGCCTCCTCTGGGCTCACTACAACAGCTCCATGTCCCTCCTATGCTGGGACCCCAGAGCTGGGGCAGCTCTGCACAGACCCCTAATCCCAACAAATCTCTGCCATTTAACAGCGCCCTGCTCCTGCTTTCTAGATTCCCTCAACCTTTCAGTCACGGCATCAGCAGAACACGAGGCTTTACTTATTACTGTCAGCAAAAAACGCACATCCCAAACCAAACCAAACACTGCAGCACCAGCCTCGCTGCTCAAGGTGCTGCATGTTTGCTGCAGCCAATTGTTTTCCAGGCAGTCAAAAGATTTAAATAGAATATAATGCAACTTCTTTGCATTGTCTACCGAATAAAATTAGAAATTCAAAAGGTCTCGAAACTCCCCGAGTGTTTTCTGGGAACATCCCAAATGCACCGAGAGAAACTGCTGAAGCAGCGTAACCTGGAACATGAAATTAAAGTGGAAATACCTATAAGCGTTCTTGTAAACAGATCATGCGTGGCTGATTGGGATAAAGGCTGCTGTGAAAGACCAGATAACCTACTGAAATATTCAACTGCTGAGGATATGAGGGAAGGCAAGGATATTATTAAAATGTTTATTATGTTAATCATAGAAATTAATTTGAAAAAATCAGCTCCCACTACACAAGCCTCATAATGAGCTTATAGCCTAAACACTGATGCTTTGTCAGATTAAGCAGACTTTCTTCCTTTGTATTTTTTGATGTCATATAGCTACAAGCTGGGTTTTTTCTCTAAAAGACATCTTCTTCAACATTCTATTACCAGAGAAATAGGGCTGAAAGACAGAAGTATCAGCCTTTGAAAGGCAACAGGAATTAAAAATGAACTGAGGGGAGAAAAATGTCCTGTTATCTGTTAATATGAGACCTTTCTTTATTTTTTTTTCAAGCAAGTTAATGTCATTTTACAGTTCAGACCTTGCTAGTGTTGGGTTACGGAGATAACAGGATTTACACGATCATGACAATTTTTAAAGTACCCCATCACTGTTACTAAATTTCACTTGTCCTGCAGACAAGTCAAAGCAATTTTCTACTTGTCAGAGGTGATAAATCAGTTGTCGGGTGACACTGACAGGTGGATTTGTCAAATCTCCCATGAAGAACTTTGGTCCCTGCTTTCAGGCTGCCTGTGAACTCCTGAGAGTGCAGTAACACAATTAAGGGAGGGATTAGGAAGAGTTTGCATTTTTAGGGCTGCTGCCCCTTTCCCCCAGCTTCCTTGCTATTTTTCTTTCTGCTTTACCATCCAAGTGGGTGCACAGCATCAAGCTGCTGCTGGGTTTTATTCTAGCACTTCACCCACAGAATTCCAGTTAAAAGTAGAACAGTCTAAAAAAACCCCCTCCAAACCACACACTGCATCTGAAAATACATTATTTGGCTTATAAATAACATTTTCTCTTTTCTTCAAGACAAAGGCGCACCTTGGGAAAGATAAAAATCAAACCCCACTTTTTCCACCCATTCTGTTTGCCACTATGTAAGTTACTCCAAAGAAACAACTGGTATTTGAGTGAGAGCAAAGAAGCTCTGGCAGAGACATGTGAATGGAAGTTCATACCTTGTGCTTACCAGCCACAAAAAACATCCACTTACTAACAGTAAAGGTGGAGAAAGTTCTAGTGAAATACTTCAAGTGCTGACATTAAACAAGTTGGACAAGACAACTAAGGCAAATTGTTCCCTTTTTAGCCCTTTCTTCCCAAAATAAATGAGAATGATGTTAATATTCTGTCTGGGCTGCACTTCTAAAAGGGATAAAATTTTGCTTAGGAGCCATGGCAGGTGTAGCAGAGACACTAATTTGGAAAAATAACAAGCTACAGATAATACACAAGAAATAAGAAAACACAGGAGAGGAAAAGCTTTTTCCTTCTACCCTTGGGAGTCACACCACTTGGGCACTGGGGCTCTGCAGAGACCTCCCTGATCCCAAACCCAGACAAATGCAAGTAGCAGCTGACACTGGCCCAGCAGATAAGGAAAGATGGGAAGCCTCAAAGCAAAGCCCAGAGGCAGCATTTCAAATGGATTCCTGCTCCTGGGCAAGGCAGCCTGTTGGTAAGGCCTCTCCAGGCACCAGGAAGCAGCACCTTGTCTTTCACACCTTTCATACAGACCTTGGAGTAAACAAGGTGGACCTTCGGGTTGAGTTTCACCTCTAGGACTTGCTCTGCTCCACCTCCAGGATGCTGCAGGCACAGCTTCCCTGGGATTGCACGTAACACCGCTGTGTTTGGCATGTAATTCCATTGCTCTGAAGTTCAAAGAACCAGGAGAAGCAGCAAGGAATTTCCATCCTGCCATACAAAATGTGAGCTACTTCCCAGCTAATAAAAGGCAGCTCCCTACTCATGAGCCTGGTCACTGGAACACCTGAAAAGAGTAAGGTTTTTCATTTTATTTTCTCTCTCTGTCAGCAAGGAATGCCAAAGAATTTGCAGGTTTCAGATGGAGCGTTGGTTTTGCTGTGTCCTAGGATAACATTTGTACCGTCCTCTAAATATCCACATTAAATCCTCAAGCTTCAGGGCTTTTTTATACCATTTCGACAGAAAGGTAGTTCATCCTTATTCCTGAGCTGTTGTAAAGCAGGCCTTCTTCCTGCACATTATGCTCAACGTTACAGTAAGTGGGGAGAAAGACATTTCTAGCCACTGACAGAGCCTGAACAAATTGCCCGGCAGCAGCACTCAGTTCCCTGCATTCCCATTTATCCAGGGGCTGAGTCAGAGCTGCCTTCCCCCACTGTAAGCAGGCAGTGTGGAAATGATGACAATCTGTTTTAGAGGCTACAAGATGAACTAAGACCTCTGGTATTAGTGTAATGCAGACACAATTCTAATTCTAATAAAGTCATTTATTGGAGCTGCTAAATGCAGCTGTTCTTCCCTCACTGTACTGCGAGCAGCAAGAGCGAAGCTGAGGAGTGAGGCAAAGAAACCAAGGGGGAAAATGAAATAAATCATTTGGAAAACAGCTGGACAGTAAAATGGCCAGCCCTTAGGCTGGAGAGCTACTCTAGATTTACATTACCACTAAGATGAATCTAATTGCCATCTGGGTAAGCAAGCTACATTTTAAAAGACATGTCTTTTAAAATTAATCTGCACTTATTTCTAAAGATAAGCTGTAACTGGAATAATATTCTTGCCAGAGAATCCAGAGCAGAGTTGCTAAGTGTCTTTAGAGGCAAAAAGTTTTTTTTCCTTGGAAGTGCTGTGATTCCCCAAGAAAAATTTCTGAGGATTTCTTCCTTGCATGAATAATTTATGTGCCTTTGTACTCATAATATTAGAGAGACACAATTATGAACAGGAGATAACGCTTCAATTTTAAGAGTTGTTTCTAATTCAGGCTTCATTTGTACTACTGTGGAGGAAAGAGAATCATACTATCCACTCTCCCTCTTTCTGCTGTCACAGGAAAACTGAGCAAAGCACAGAGCCAGCCAACATCTCTTTTAATCCTAAACCAACACCACTCAGATTGCAATATGAGTTTCAAGAATAAAAAAGTGAAAAAAAAACCCCACAGAGGAATAATACCCACGGTGGCTCATCAGAATATTAAGGAGATTGCAGATTGTCAAAGCTCTCGAATCAGATGATGATAATTCAGAGCTCCTGCCCAAGCAACAAATGCATCTGCACGTGTTGGGGAATAGATTTGCATTCATTGTTTCTTGTGTGCTGATGAAAGGGAAGGATTAAAAAAAAAAAAAAAAAGGTATGAAACTCAGTAGCTATCCCTCATGGGTGCCGATGTTTCACTTGCTTTGCTGGATAGTTCAACCTGAGAAAAAGAACATCCTTAAAAAGCTGCAAACCACTAACAGCTTTCACATGCAATGCCTCTGGACTAGCATGGCCCCTTGTAGCAAGCTTGCTTCCAACAAAAACAGCACCACCCCGCTTTCACCCAGCAGCCTACTGGCAGGAAATGGAGAAATAGCTGGTGTACCCAGAAAACCACTGGGTCACTCAGCTTGGCACCTTGCTGCAGCTGGCACCCCCACGCTTGCTGAATTCTGCGCTTGCTGAATTCTGCGTTTTCTCCCCAGTCACACGCAGCTCCTTTAACCTCAGAGCCCTGGTGACCTCAGCCCACTGCCAGAGGTTGCCTTTTGAGGCAAATGACTCCATTGCAGCTACTTTCAGCTGTATTTTTAGCCCCCAGACTCTTCCAGCACTCCATTTACGAGCATAACTCTACCTCATGTTCATCCCAGCACACAAGCCCACAGCTGGTTAGACACAAGGCAACAGGGGAGGCTTGTGACTTACAACAGTGGACTACAAGAACGAGCTTCTCCTCCAGTACCTTGCTACCTGCAGCACCGGTGAACACCTCTCGTAGTTCAAGCTCTCCATTCACCTTCTGGTAAAGGTTTTCCTAAGAGGGTTAAGGGCACTGTGCACCCAACCCCAGAGGAGCAAAGACAAGTCCAACTCCAGACCCTAATGGGAGCTGTATGTCACCTTTGTTGAAATTCCTTTGACATGGACACACACAAAAACCAATTTCCCCTCATGGTTTGAATTGCTGTTCCAAGCAAAAACTGTGCAGTTAAAATTAAGAGCATGCTCACTTAATAACAGAGGCATACACACACAAATCTGGCCACTCTTTGCTGGAAACCAAAAAGCCACCAAAGTTCCAGAAAAAAGGACTGGAGTAGGTTTTTTTTGGGTAACCAGTGTTTATATCAACTTGACACCCGAGTGAAATGGAGGAGGGGGAAAAGCAGCCAGCTTTACGAGATGATGATTACAAATGCTGCATCCACACTGTGAAATTACACGAGTGAATTATTTTTTTCCAATGAGGTATTAATCCCCCCCATAAGACTTAGCTAAATGCTATGTATCTGCTGAAAACTGCACATCTGCATCACACTAACTGTTTCTAAGTGTCCCCACAAAGAAGTAAACACACACACACACACCTCCTGCCCCAGATAAAAAGCAAAGGCACCACTAACTGAAGAGACATACAGCTCAGCCTCAAACTGAATCACCACCAGTGGAAGCTACCAGGAAAACACAAAAAAAGGAAAGCCACAAGGAACAACACAAATGAAGAACACCCCGGGATGAGTAAAAGGAGTAAGAACTGGGATATTGCTTCCCCCAGCTGTGCAAGTGCTTAACAATAAGCACATGACATACTGCAAGGACAAGAGGCCAATGCAATGCCCTTAAGAGTCACAGGGCCGGCCAGTTCCATCCTGAGTAATGAGACTTCCAAGGAAATACAGGAGTTTCCTTCCCTAATTCTCCAAACACCCACCTCCAGGGTCTCAAAATGGTCAGCAACAGAACTTAGTGAGGAAAGCACCCAAGAGTCAGTCACGTCATCTACCCTGGGTGTAAGCAGAGGGCCACTTGGGCCGGTCCAAGTTTTCATCACCCAGTAATAAAAACTGGCTACTGAGCTTCCAGCATTTCTCATGGAAGGCACTTCCTTTTGGAAGAGAATGAAAAAAGCAACCTTAAAAGCGGTGAAAGTAGGTCACAAAGAAGCCACATCAATGAAGTCTGGAAACAAAACAGGGAGGGATACTGTGTCAGCTACAGAATTGAGTGGTTATTATAAATGGAAATCAAAAGTACAGCTAGAACATCTCAACTGATAAACTGATGAAACAGATTAAGCCCACTCCAAGTGACACACTGCAGCTTTTCCTCTGTAAGTCTCCTGCAAAGCTACTCTAAGTCTTAAACTTAATTGCATGCTTTTTAGACTGAACTTGTGATAACCCTTCTGAACTCCATCAACAACAACAGCAGTCTTGACGGCAAAGATTTATGTTGTTGGGTATCGACCTCCCAACACCCCTCTGTCACCACAGCTTTCATTTGAGATTCATCCCAAAGCTTTTTTTAGAGCCATCCAGGTAGAGACTGATGTGCAAACAGATGTGGTGGTGATGTTTTACAGCAGGATGGATATGCCAGCCAAGAGATCTCGTGGCCTGGCCAGCAGATAGCTGTGGCCATCCCACAGAGATGGCTGTAAAAGGTCATCAGCCTGAACACACACAAAACAAGGGCCCAGCAGCCCACTCTCACCTTTTTTTTCACCCCCCCCAGAATTAGTGAAACATCAAAGCTGATGTAACCTGTAATCAGAGCAGGTAGTTTCTCAGCACAGAAGAAGGGGGTTGGTTTGGTTCTTAACACCTGTTTATAGGAACACCTACCTGCTCATAGGGGAAACTACCTTAACTCCTACCAGAGCACTCGCTGTGTCCCAGGCTGTCTGGTTTCCAACACATTCTGAGGAGAGATTTGGACCACTGCAAGGAAAACAGTTACTGTCTCTCGATGCTAACAGCTACTGCATTTCAAATTATTCATATAGACAGGGATTATAACCTATTTTTTAAAAAAGGTGCAAGTCAAAATATAGGACTAAGGAGAAAGCCTCCTTCTAGTTGCTTATGTATAATTCACAGTTGATTACTGGCTTGCATATGTAATAATTACACATGATTAGTATTGTATCACCATTATGTATAAGCAGCAGGTTAAAGGTGCCAAGAGAGCCATTAAACCCAAATTACCAAAAATGTACGATTTGAGAGAACTGGCCAAACACGCCGATGAACTCAGATAAATCCAGATGAATTTGAGACATGATGAGTCAGGGTGAACGCTACTCTTACAGCAAACATATATTTATCATTGACAGCCATACTGCATTTCCAGACAGTATTGTATTTTCACACTTTTCTGGTTTTTAACTTAGAAAAAGCAATGTATTCTGACAAAAGAAAATAGCAGAAAGCAAGTTGTGCCAGAATTGGAAAGATTCATGCCCTTTCATACCACTTAGGTTTTTAACTATTGTTACTGCATTCCTCCCAATTTTTTGTCCAGCAAAGTTTCAGACGTATTTTTACTTTTACAACATGCAAATTCCCCATTTCCAGCACTGGTCTGGAATTAAAAAAAAATATTTGCTTCCTTCTTATCATCCCTCCTTTTATCCTACACATTCATCATTTCTGCAAACAGAAGCCGTTTACTTCCCATTCCTGACTTCCCTAACACTAAGTCCAAAAAAAAAAAAAAAAAGAAATTAGAGTGGAAAATGCTTAACTTCCGTCTGAAAAGCTTGTCTAGGCTGACAAAAAAAAAAGAAGAGGCTTTCTTCCTAATTTGATTTAATGGTTATAATGATTTAATGGCTATAAATTAAGAAATTAGCAACCACTGGAATCAAAATGAGGAGAGTTGAGTTAGAAATGGCCTCGGTTCACACTGTTCTGAGAGTACTTACAGATTTTGACATGAACAACTACAGGAGCTTCTTTAAGCAGAGGAGTCACCAGCCAAGGGTATGCGAAAGAAAACTGACATAAATATTTATGGCAAGGCCATAAAACTTATTTTGCTACTTCACTACATGGGATATAAAACTCATTAGGGAGTTGAGGCTATTTGAAAACTTTAGTGAGCGAGGCCTTAGCTAATGGAAGGAGTTAAGGAAGGACCCCATGAAATCCATTCAACAGGGTAATCAATCACCCCACACCTCACTGACATCCTAAGCAAGTGCTGCCAGAGAGCAAGAGAGAAAGGGACTCCCTAAGCCAATGCCATTTAGAAGATAAATCTTCTCAAACCTGGTTTAGAAGTATGTTGGTTTCTTTCCTGATTTCTTTTTTTCCAGGATGCCTATCAACTACCCACCATCCTGAACAAAAAAAAAAAAAAAAGATGGAAAATAATTACAGAACCATCCCTCAAAATAGGAAATACTTAGTATTATTTGACGAGGA
Organism: Falcunculus frontatus; assembly: GCA_013398115.1. Classification (NCBI taxonomy): domain Eukaryota; kingdom Metazoa; phylum Chordata; class Aves; order Passeriformes; genus Falcunculus; species Falcunculus frontatus. Next base: position 187,656 of record VZRV01003798.1, read on the forward strand.
AGTCTAACGATTTCCTATCAAGTGTGAGCACATTGTGTTTGTGGTGCGTGATGTACGTGTTCCAGTGTATTTAAGCAAGTAGGAAATCCAGCGAAGGCAGCAGCTTGTCTGTGAAGCCTGAGGTATAACCTCCTAATGTAAATATACATCTTTTCAGGAAGCTTTTTGTCTCCTCTTCTTTCCTAGTGCCTGCACTGCACTGTACTCCTAAGATAAAACCCCTAACTAACATGGAAAACCACTGTGGATCAGTCAAGTGTTGGAAAAGCCAACCAAACCTGTGTTATGTGCTGGCACCAGGTCTCAAATGCCACGGGAAGGATGTTGGCGCTCCAAGTGGTTTAATCACTGTTCTATGGTTTTCCAGTTTTTGATCTGTGATTTATTTTCCTCCCCCAGCCAGCAGTGGAGAGTTACCTACCTGAAATGAATGATTTAGGCAGCACCCAGCCCTGCTCACAAATTAAGAAAAGCTAACGAGCTAAGCTGGCTATCCGAACACCTTCATACCAGTGGTCCAGCCTGCTATCACTGTAATGAGACAAGTTTATTCCATTCTGAAGGTCAACAAAACTTTACCTTTGGCTTTTTGGGGAGTAAAGAAAAAAAAAAAAAGGAATAGAAGGAGCAAGCAGATGTCATCACCTGAATGAAAGTCCCACCTCTGAGAGCTTCTTGCCCTGCTGACCTCCAGATCTGACAGCTAATAGGGTATTTCAGAGGATTATTAATAGTCACAGAGGATCCAAGTAAAGCAGCAGGCTTAGAGGCACCCCAAACACAAAGCAGTGCAACCCAAGGCATGCAAGCAAAGCACTGTAGCCATCTCAGGAGTCTCAGGAGATCTGGCTTCTGTTGCCAAGTTTCCTGTATGTCCTTGGACAAGTTATCTGACCTGTTTGTGCCTCATTTCCTCACCTTCTCAGCTCAGAGCAGCCCCCTCAAATAAAACCCTTAATGCTTTGGATGCACTCACACAGCAAGGCAACGAACGGGGCAAGTAAGTGAAACTGATCCTTCCTCCTTTAACCCTGATGGAATCGTTAATAAAGCAGTCACCATTTGTCAAGACAAAATGGAACAGAAAACTGAAGCAAAGTGATCGTTTAATTTCTAAATGAGATTCAAGGACCGCATCCAGCCCTCCCAGCCACTGCTGCTTTGCACACGTTTTCCTGGAGCCCTCACAGCATGCTCTGTGCTGAGTAGGGCAGCATCTGTCCCCTATCTTGTTGAGACCGGTATCAGTGCACTAAAGAGTCAGCTAAATGAGGGTGTGAATTACCTCCACTTATCTCAAGCCAATCCACTGACTCAAGTAATGAGATCCTGAAGAAAGCAAGCAGGCCTTCAACTCTGTCATACAAGTATCAAACACCGAGTAGAAACCCCCCCAGAAGTGCCAAACCCACCTCTATTTCCTCCAAGCCCTTACTAGCAAAGGATGATGTGTATCCCAAGAGAATAAATGTAGTTACGCTGTTATATTCCATGTCTTAACTTCAAGTTCTTCTGTGAGGGATCTCCCAAAAAGCGGATGTGCCGTAAATTTCCAGGCTTTCCAACTTACTCAGCCCAACCCTAAAGACTGCCATTCCAGAGCTGGGGAACACCAGGGCTCTCTCAGGAGAGCACGAAGCTGCTGTTGGCTCAGTTTGGCTCACTGCCATCTGGTGCCTGTCCAACAGACCCCGCTGCTTTAAGAGTGTTTCCTGCCTTTCCTTCTCACTCCGACAGCACAGAATACCTTGCAGCTGATGAAAGGACAAACCTAGAGGTGCTGCATGCAGGCAGTGCTAACTTAGCTGGCAAGGTATGATGCTCCCTCAGGTGCTGGCCAAACCCAAAGTGCTCAGCTGGCTACCAGGCTTCCACCAGCAGCATAGCTCCAGACCTGCATTCCTCGAGCATTAAGCCTTGTCTGGAACATCACTAAATTGTCTTTGATTCCCTCATGCCAAGAAAACCCTAAAAACAGTCCTGTCACAAAACATCTCCTGAAGCCCTAGAAGGTGGTAGTGGGCATCCAATATTTGTTACACATGGGTACAATGGACACAGAATGTTTATTCCTGGGAAGTTTTGTCTCCTTGTTGGAAATTTCACACCAAAATCCAAGTAATCTTCCTCATTTTTCAACATCCTGCCTCCCAGTACCTTGCTTCAATTCCCTGCCACCAGAGTTAAGAAAGCTTTCTCAGGCTGAATGCTACAGTATCCATGGTCTACCTGAAGGAATTTTCCATGCTCTTTTCATGCCATCCAGACTGAGAACAGGACCGAGGTGAAGAGGTTCTGCTGCATCTCTTGGACTGTTACTGTGAAAGCCTAATGCCGGGAGGGATTAAGTCTGAGATAATTTTTAGTCACAGATTCCTCAACACTTCTCTTCCTCTCACCACAGCACCGATTTCCATTCCCTCACCTCCTTGGAAGCCAGGACTGAATACACACAATCCCCTCCCAGCTCCTGATACTCCACTGTGTAATCCTCCATCCACTTTCAAACACATTTGCCATTTTTCATGTTTGCTGTATCCTTTATTCTCTGGTCCTGGCTACAAATTCCAAAAGACAAGCAAAGCAGCCTCTGTCTATATGGCACCAAGCACATCCACAGTGCAGCACTGTGTAAATAAAACGAATTATCTTCAGACAGAAGAAAACGGGGTATTTTCAATTAAACCACTAATATCCAAGAACGCAGACACGGCGCTAGAGGAAGAGAAAAGGTGCCTGCAAGTTTTAATCAAGCCAGAAACTCACAGAGAAGCATATGCATTCTTATGCAAATCCACACCAGACCCATCGCACATCTGCTAAAATGGGTGTCGTTTTCCCACAGTTTGCAGAATTAATGTGTTTAACTAAGTGCCTGCCAGTGCTTGCAGTGTAAGAGCTAATTTCTAATGGGGTATTCCCAGTTGGAAAAAAAAAAATCCCTTTAGATAAAAAAGGATCTAAATCCAGGACTTGGTTTTACATTTACTTAAGTGCAAAGACCCCTTCACCTCCAAGAGCTCATTACTTGCACTGCTCCAACTTGCTTTACAATTAAAAATAATCCTGACTCTTGGAGAAGAGCCTTTCTACAGTTTTGTGACTTTCTGAAACCCTATTAAAGAGAATTAACAAATGCTATTCCCTCCTGATCACTTTTATAAAGGCTTTCTGAGATAGGAGGGTGTCCAAACACACAAAGGGCTTTGTGAGAATTTTACAAACCAAAATGCAGCAATATTTCTTTTCCCTCGGTTACTTTCCTTGCAGATACAATTTGTATTTCTATGATTACTATGTGTCTTCACAGAGGATTTCGAAAGAATTCAGATGACAGCTTAACTTCTGACCCTGAGGCTAAAAAGGCATATATGTCAGAAAATACTGAAGCCTCAGCTATTTTTTATAAAAATCTATAAATATCAGTTAAAAGGAATCAGTGATCTCATAACAAGTCAACAGGTCACATTTATGCTCTTCTTATCTTCCCTTTTTTTTCGACTATTGTTTAAAAATAGGAAACAGCACCACATGAAAATGTTCAGCCAGAGATAAATTGTGTGACCAAAATACAGGAGTCAGGAAACCAGTGTTTCAAAATAATGTCATCCTCATTTTCCCCTGCATACTCTAGTATTGCTGATGCATCCAAATATTTAAGTGACTTAATAAATTAGTAACCTAGGCAACATTTGCAACAACACAGGCAGCTAAAGGAGTCCAGCTAAAAACTCCCAAAAAAAAATTTTAAAACTTCATTTATGTATAAATTCCTGTCAATGTTCCTTAAGAAGAGGAAAGGCAAACAGTTTTCAGGTCCGAGGGCTGATTCTGCAGTAAGAATTTGGAGTTAAGCAACCAAGGAGAAAACAGGCTGCGTCCAGCCCTCAGCTCCACTCCAAGTCCCCTGTGCCAGTGCACAGGAAAATGAGCACAGAGGACCCGTAATTCACCCCCTGCATGCTTGCAAGAATTCTCTGGAGCCAAAAAGGGGCTATTGGAGGAGCTGTCATAGAGCAGGCACGAGCAGATCACCTGTAAGAGCACTTCACTCATCTTTTGATATTCCCTGCTGCTGGCTGGCAAGGGAAAGCAGCATCTCTGCCCACAGCACACTCGACTGTTTTTCATCTGTAGCAAATGCAGTCACTTAAAACCTTGGTTTTGATTAAACTCTGCCTTTCACAATAGGGCTCCAACTAGAAATCATTGTTACTTTATCATCTCAACAAAACTAACAAAAGCTTTATGCTGTCGGTATTCAACGTCTGTCCCTCATTTGGTACCTGAAGGCTACGATAAGGTCAAATATCACCACAGCAGGCATTGTCCAAACACTCAGGAAATGACATTTCCCGGCCCAACAAGGTTTATCTTCCAAGCCTGCTTTTGCACCAACTCTCTGGGCGAGTTAAAAATAAGCCTATTGATCAGAAGGGAAAGAAACGCTCGTGAGCACTGACCTTCTCTCCTTTCCAACACAAGACTGGCTGCACAGACGCCGTGCAGCTCTCCAGCTGCCTTTCAGCCTTCCAAGGGGCTCAGCCGCACCTTCACCTTATCTCCCGTTAAGCCCTTCCTAAAAAGCAAATGTTCTCCGGCAAGGAATTGCAGCTCCATACACACTCGGAAAGGCAGCAGCGCACAAACCCCAGCCCAGCTATCTGCACGCATCCCAAGGAGGAGAAGACTCTCAGTAACAGCCATCTCGCCTATCAGACTGCCTCGCTGTGAGGAGTTCTTTTTGGTTTTTACATTAACCACACCGTTCCCACCTCTCCCTTGTTAGACGGCCTCTGGAGCACTTTGTAACTGAGCATGTGGAGATGAGCGGTAAGGTTTGGAAGCGGAGAGGACGGGATCCCCCCCGCGTGTTTTGGGCATCCTCGGCAGGTCCTGCAGCACCGCAATGAAGATGCCGCCACCTGGTGGGACCTCCTCGGGCTTGGGTGGAGGCCGGGGGGCAGGCAGGACCCCGGGCAGGGAGGGTCGCGGCTCACACTGCCCATACCGGCGTGCGCATTTGGGAGAAAGCCGGCCGGCAGCACGAGAAGGGCTGGAAGGCAAGGATCTGCTGACAACAAGATGCTACTCGTTCCCAAAGCCTGTTGGTACTCATCCAAAGCAAGACGGCTTGGAAATGGATAATCTTTGAGGTTTTAGATATGACTGCAAAGAGTGGAATAAAACAAGAATATAAAAAGAAGAGGTAGATATAAAGCTACTTGCAAAGTCATAGCGAGGCAGGCTTTAAAGAACCAGAAACCCCTCAGAACAGAGTTGAACTCATTGATATAAAAGAGTTGAGCAAGGCAGACAACGAACTGCTGGAATGGATAACTCACAGAAACTGGGCTTTTGAACTGAATTTCACATGATTAGGAGATGCTTCTGCTCAGTGCCCAAGCCACAGCTATTTTTTAATCTCTGCATGACACTACGTACATTACCGTGGCTTCAGTCCTGAGCACGAGCCTGGTATTTTCTGAGGGCCAATACTTAAAAGCCTGGAACTCAGGTTTGAGGCAGCCAAGAGATGTTTCTGTCTGGTTGCACAAGGTCTAGGGCTTTTTCTGGAGTCAGAGCCAGTGCAGCTCTGTCTGCAGATCAATATCCATGAAAAGGCATGGAGCCCTTCTAGCCTGTGCCTGAAGAGCCTTCTCCTTCTGCCAGGAGAAAGGGGGATGAAGAGAGTCATTGTAGCAGCAGGGAATGTCTCCAGACTGCCTGCAGATTAGAGGACAAGGTGATGAAAGAGTCCACATCCTATCTGCACTCGAGTTTGTACAACTACCATCATCTTTTAGCACTGCTGCTAAAAAAGACATTTCCTAGTCCAGATAAGGCCCCAGAGCAACAATGTCTGTTCGCAGGATGAGCATTCAAGAACAGACTCTTCCCTGTGCTATTTTTTATGTATTTCAGCAACTCTTCTTCTGCAATTTTAGCACAGGAGCGTTTGCAGCGAGCTTAGAGCAGGCACCTTATCAATGAATCTGACAACCCCGTCACAGAAGTTTGCAACCTGTTTAGGCACAGACTGTACATCAGGCAAAAACCGATTCTGCCCCCATCACATGCAACATTTAACACCAATGCTGTGATGCTGGCTTTAGAATTCATCCCTACAAAATCCATGGATGTTCAGTCAGCCACATCAAGCAATGTAATTGCTCTGTTTTCACAGTTAGCACTGAAAATGCTGTCTATTCAGTTATTGCCCTGCCTCCTCCTCACAAAACCTGTTTCAAAGGGCAGAGAAAAAGACCTTGAAACATGGGTGGATGCTTTCAAAAGTCAGTTATCACCTTTACAGAGAAAAAAAAAGAACAGAAATCATAGCATTAATCCAGGCAAGACACCTCCCCCCTCCTACCCCATGCACACATGCCACGAGTCTGAATGGAAGCCGTCACCCAGAACACATGTCGATACATATTTTACAGAAACATTAGTTGTGTGTCAAAACCAGTTCTTGGAAACATCATCTAACAGCACTCACATGATTTGTGTTTCACGAGCAATTAAACCTATCACTCTGACAAGCAAATCTGCTGCTCCTGTCCACTATTCAAACATCAGGTTAGAGGAAACTAATTATATTTCAAACTCCGTCCTTGGGTAAGGGAAACTGTATTTCCATGATAATGTCCTGGCTAATTCGCTTAAGCAGAAGCTGCTGAACCTCCAGAACGCAGAATGAAACAGGCACCCTTGGAACTAGTGCAGCTAAGGCAGGAAATGGAAAAATAGCCAGACTGTGATTTAGATCTCGTAGTGAAGTCAGACAAGACCTCAGTGTCACACTGAAATCACATCCCAGACATTGTAAAGTCCTACTGTATTCGCATCACTGTCATACTGCTGGCAAGCCGCAGAGACCAGCAATGATGGGACTTCACTGCTGAATTCTTTTCTCTGTGCCAACAGACGAAGTTTTACAGGCTCTGCAACCAGACCCGCTCCCCTCATGGCAGTAATTACCTCTTTGGACAGAGACAAAGTGGATGGCACACCACCACCAAGCAGAGATGCACAGAAATAAACAGCTGTCTGTCTTTAAGTGGCTGCTGAGCTCTTTTTCTTTAAAACGCATGTTTCCACTGCTAGGGACACTTTTCAGACAGTCACCTTTCATTTGGAACAACTCCCCTACACAGCGGTTCACATTCACAGAGACACGTGGAAAAGAAATGCAGTGACATCAAAAGCTGTATTTCTTGCCATGCCAGAAAATGCTTCTCCACTTTTCATGTGCTCGATATTCCTTCCCTCCCCCAGCCATTCATGGTGAAATAATTAGTGTTAGTGTTCATTGTTTATCAGACAATACAGACAATAAGGCTAAGCTTTCTGCTCCTGTTTTCTTTTGCTATGCTGCCGTGGTTCCTCAAACAACTGTGCAAGGCTTTACTTTTAATCCTATGAATAACACTTGTCACTCATAGGTTTGTAACCCATATTTAGCTGCGCACAAACATGGCACAGTTTCAGCTTGATTCATTGTCCGCAAACTTCTCCAGATGTGCTCATGCAAGAAAGAAAAAGGCTAATAAGCAGGAGGAAACAAACAAATACTAGCTAATCCGATTGCAGTTTCTCAGGGAAGGAGAGAAGACACTACCACATCAGATTCTTTATGAGGGAGAGGGATAATGACTTGTTTTTAAACACAGACTAGGAATAATTAGTTATTGTCCTTGGGCTATGAGATGTATTTTTACGTGCTTGAAGTGTATGCTGATTTTTACAGCCTGTGAGCTAGCCGGGCCCTGTCACAGGGAATTTTTTCCCATTTATCTACACGTTAGTGTCAAACTACAAGCACATCACAACGTATGACTTTATCAACAAGCAATGCTCCTCACTGCGGCTAATTTTGAAACCACATTCCTGCTTCCATTCATGGGAGATACAACCTTGGGTAACAATCAGATAGGCTGGTGCCAGACATCCTCTTCTTAAGTGCATTCTCATTTTACCTTTAGAAAGTATTCTCAACAAACAATCTGAAGGAGCTCTTCTTGACAACAGCAGAGAGATATTTTTGCATAAGGCTGCATTTTATAGTCTCAGCTTTAGGCTGGGATTAACAAAAGCAAGCTAGGCAAGAAGCAGCAAGCTAAACACAGTGGAAACTACTAAAAATCCCAAACTTCTATTACAGCTAATTGTGCTAAGTATAACTTTGCTCACTGATGCGCCAGACAGAAAGCAGACAGACAACCTCATCCCACTGCACCAGCTTTTCAAGCTTCCAAAATAAACACAAAGGTCTTTGAACAGACCATGCTCTCCAGAAAACCTGCAGCCTGATCTTCCTGATTTGATATGTGTGAAGGCTCAGACTGGTGGTACTCACAATAATTACCTGCCATCAGCCAAGAAATGCAGCAGAGCTCTTGCAGATAACTTATTCATGTCATCGTTGTGTTTCAGGAATAACGCAACCAAGTAAGAGATCAATGACACGGGTAACAGAGAGCGTTTGCTTCTAGTTTTACAGGTCAGGGAAAACCTGGAGAATCCCACTGGGATTCAGGGCAGTGGAGGAAGACGAAAGGGACAATCACCAGTGTAAGAGATGTTAAAAAGTACCGATAAAAAAAGTGTTTTTACAGGTTCTGCATAATCATGGAAGCATGGAATGGTTTGGGTTGGAAGTGACCTTAAAGTCAGTTTCGTTCCAAACTCTCTGCCATGGGCAGGGACACCTTCCACTACCCCAGGCTGCTCCAAGCCCCATCCAACCTGGCCTTGGACACTTCCAGGGATGGGGCAACAATAATAACATCAGACAAAGGTAACATGTGCACACACCACAGCTGGTGCCTTTTCAAGGCTGGACCATCAAATTTGTTACAGAAGGGAAAACAAAATAATGCCTGCAGCGCTCTTCGGTCCGAAACGTGGGAGTAATTATCGTCAGATTACCAAGACAAACAAGAGGGAGAGACAAGGAAAAGATAAAACAGAATTTCCACTATTTAGGTGCTGATCGAGAGATTAAATGCGACTGCACTTCAGCTGGGAGCCTAAACAAACCAGAGGCCAGGACACATAAATCAAGCTAATTTTAAAAGGTTACATACCAGGGAGAGTTTGACAAAGAAGGGGAAACAACCGCGCGTCCTGTGCTGTTGAAGATTTTAACATCCTCTTCATGAATTATAAAGGTGCCAGTTTAACACAGACCAGTAAGTCTGGGGCGACGGGACCCACCGTATCAGCACCTCCCAGGCCTTTAGTAGCTCATTAATACTAATTAGATCCGGGAGTGCTCAGCCCTGCCGGCACCCGCATCCCGGGCACACATCCTGGGACTGCGGGCACACAAAAGCTTCGGGCGCGGATCCCCACACCGGAGCATCCTGCACCTCGGGAGAGGGGAAGGCGTGGCGCGGGGTGAGCCCGGGGCTCCGCGAACGGGGCGGGGAGGGGGGACGCAAGGAGCCGCGGGGAATTAGGAGCTTCGGCAGCGGGGAGAAAAAGGGGAGAAAGAAGTTGGGGCCGGGAAGTTTTCCGCCGCTCCCCGCCCCGGCGCCCCTCACCGTAGACGCGGACCCAGCCCTGCTGCTGGCAGACGGACTCCCGCAGGACGCGGTCCAGCGCGCCGCCCGCCTCCAGCTCCTCCGAGCCCGGCTCCAGCTCCGCGAAGGGCTCTGCCGCCCATGCCGCCGGCTCCGCCGCCGCTCCCGCGGCCGCCTCCATGCTGCCGTGGGGACGAGGAGGAGGAGGCGCCGCCGCCCGCGCTACGCCCCAGGCCCGCTTCGCCTCAGCACAGCCCCATCCCTCCTTCCCCCGGCCTGCCCCGGCGCCCCGCCCCTCGCGTCAGCGTGGGAGGAGCCCCAGCGCCCCGCCCCTGCCCGCCCCTGGCCTGAGGGGGAGGCGAGCGATGGCGGGAGGCTCTGCCCCCGCTGCCCTCGGCACTGCCGGCGGCCCTTTCCCCGGCCCCCGCCTCCCCTCGGCACCGCCTCGCTGCGCGGGGCTTCGTGAGGCGGCCCCGGAGGGGCTTCGAGATGGTTCCTCCCCTCAGCCCCGCCGGGGGAGCGGAGGGAAGGGGAGTCGCGGCTCGGGAGAGGCATCCCAGAGGAATACGAATCAGGGGATAATCGGCTGGCGCCGCGGCCGCACGCCTCTCTCAGCGGCCCGCTTTCCCGATAGCGCCGCAGGAACGCCGGGGCCATGGGTTGAGTCTCAAGCAGCGGCTGCCGTGGGGTTGCCCGGGCTCAGACCTGCGCTCGCACGCCTGACCGAGACTGATAAATCTTTCATGCACTCACACAGGCTGTTTCTCTCAGGTGCATGAGGGGATGTGCTGCAGGGAAAGGAGGACAACTGGCTCGATTAAATGCATTTCATTTAGGGGATTTGCGGGCTGGTTTGTCCTGAATGCCCATTTACTGACCTCCCCGAGTACACCATGTTATAATTTTCTATTTCCCTTTTGTATTTTGGTGAATTTCCCAGTGCTTAAGTTACGTGTTCTGTGAAAGTCTAGAATAGAATTGTGTGAATAAAGCGTGCATCCTGCAGTGTCTTTTAAATCGTGGCATTGTGACTTGAATTTTCAGGGAAGGTGGCCAAAGGGGTCCGGCTTACTTCGGGTTCCATCCCTGTAATCTCTTGGACTGAGTCTGTGCCTGTCCATGATCAATATGAACTGGGACAAACGCTCAGATCCAGTGATTATCTCCATCAGCGCAGGCTGTGTCCAAGGCCTCGCTTCTCTACACAACTTCTCCATTAGTATAAAGGCACTCACAATTCTTTCTTCATTGAAAGAGCAGTTGATTTAGTGTGGACCTGTAGCAGTTGTGCTGCCATAAAGCTCCTTTAAAATAGATACAGCTCCCACATCTTCCAACCATTCTCGTGTCATCTTGTTTTGTTTTGCAGCAGAGCAGAATAAGAGGGTTCACACAGCAAGTTGTGGCTGAAGAACAGCAACTTCACTTAGAAAGGAAGGACCGTAACTCTCGGAGCTCTGCAGCTTGGCAGGTCCCGTTCCATTGCCCAAACCTGAAGGTTTGTCTTAGGAGTTCTCAAAAGCTCCTCTTGGAGCAGAGGACTTGCAAAGTGGCAGTGAACAGTACCCTCCTGATCCCAGTGAATTGGAATACCCTCACCCTGTGTCCATGATGGAAGCTGCATTAACTATTTCAGTGGAGGAAAAAAGTCCTGCCAGCCCCATGATTAATTGATGAAACCTCATTTCTGTGAGCTTCTGTCTCATGCTTGACTGAGAGCTTGACCTGAATCTCGCCCTACAATTGGGTCATTCTCTACCCAGCTGGGAGAGAACAGGATGAGTTCTTCCGTGGTGGGCATATGCACCCTGCTGCAATTTCCAAGCTGAGCTGGAAAACGAAGAAACCTTCTTCCAAATGTTAGGTTGTTTCGTGATTGGAAGAACTGGTGTAGTCCAGTTTCCTACAGATTCACACCTGATATCTGGCAGAGGGTGGACACCCTCAGTGAAGAGGCTTGTAGGACCTCACTGCCTTACCTTGCTACCATTTTTCATTATTCCTGCAGGGGTTCCCCAGGATTGGCTCTTACACCTTTATCCCTCTGTTTGTTTTGTTTAAAACAGACCCGTGAGTTCAGCACTTCCTGAGGTTGTAGGAGGTAAGAGACAGGATCAGGGGAAAGAAAGATCCAGTGAGTTCGATGGTGTCAGCCTCAATTCTTTGGGAAAAAGGGATTTTAAAACTACCCCTATAACCAGGAAGAGTTAAACCAGGATGAAATCTGCTGAGGATTTGACCCTCCACTGCTGTGACAGGGGTGTTTCTGCACAGAAGCAGCACAGCTGGGACACCCAGTAACATTTCCTTGCTCCTTCCCACCCTAAAACATGTTCTGCAGTATGGCTTCCAAAGGTCTGGGAATTGAGGGTGTGCAGGATACTCCTTCCAGAGCAGACACCTGCATAAATTGCCATAATAATGCTGTAAAGCAGGAGGAAAAGCAGTTTTACCCTCCTACATGCCCTCTACCACTGCTCATTCCCACTGCTCCTGATAATATAAAATGTACATATTCTCCCAGTTTATCCTTTAGTGGCCACAATCCAATAAACTCCTCAAGGTTTTCACCTCCTATTCTCCCCACAGCCCCCTTCTTGCTGCCAGCCTCCCAGAGACATCCCCATCCCTCACACCAGCCTGGGCTCTTTCCCTGCTGCAGGGAACTCGCACAAGTGGACACGGGGAGAAAGGGGGATGAAGCCTCTTTGGCAAGTGGGAGAGGAGCTGGAGTGTTGCGAGGGAAGGATGTGGCTGCTAAGCTGCTGCCAGAAGTGGAGTTTTAAAAAGCTGGGACGAAAAAGCTGACGCGGGAGCGGCGCAAGGCACCAGCAACTGGTTCCCATAGTGAGGGCTGGTTGTATCTGCAAGTATGATGAAGCCACCGTAACAGCAAGGTCTGGAAGGACTGGCTAGTGTGGTTTCTGAAATTCACATGGCAGCGGAAGACAAAACCCATTCTCCAGCCTTTATTCCCGGGGTTCAGGGCAACATAAACAATAATAAATAGCAGGGATGACTAAAATAGGAAAGCTGGTTTTGCGGGCATGACAGGAGCAAAAATAGACATATTTTATAAATAAAGATGTCCTGGAAATCAGAGACTCCCAAGTTTCATGCTCACCAGTTCAGCTGTTCTGGCTGGGGGTCTTCTCCACCAGTAGTGCTGAGGGGATTTGTGAAGGCATAAATGAGCAGTAATATAAGCACATGCATGAAATTCCCTTCGTGTAAACCAGCCCCATTAGTTGATCTGCTTGTGGATGTCATTTCAACCCACAGGCTCTAGTTAAATTAGGGCTGGGGGTTTGCTCAGAATAGGCTAAATCCAAGTATTTGAAGAGAGCTGCATGTGTATTTTCATTAAGCCCAAGACTGTATGTGTTGTAGAAGAAATCAAACTACACCAGCGTGACTTGAGAAAAGAAAGCTTTTGAGCTGACCTTCTTCCAGGAGAATGAATTCATGTCTTCAGAAGTGAGCAAGTCTCACTTCAGTGATCTTATCTCAGAAAAAAAAGGCAATAATAAAATGAGAAGAGACGTGAAGGAGGGTGGTAAGGGCAGTGGAAGTGATGGGATAGATACCATATGAGGAGGAAAGGCTAGAAAAACAAGGAGACTCCAGTTTGGAAGAAGAAAACCTTGGGGCGAATAAAGACAGAGAAGTTTGAAGAGGTCAAGAGAGGTCTGGTATGAGCCTGGAATTCTTTTTCCCTTTTCTTCACAACACGAGAGCATGGAGAGAAGTGTTCAGGAGCCAGGTCTGAAGCAGACAAAAGGAAGTACTTTTTCACACAACACATAATTACATTGTGGAACTTATTGCCGCAGGATGTCACGGAGGCCAAAAGTGAGAAAAGAAACAAAAGGGATTACACAAATTAATGCAACCTCTGGCTTAAGAAGTCCCTCAACTGCTGATTACCAGGAGCCGGGAGGATATGGCGGAGGAAGGATCACTTTATACTCTCCCTCTTCCGATATCCCTTCCTAAGCATCTGCAGCTGGCCACGGCCAGGCCCTAGTTGTTGCCCAAGGTGGACGTTTATTCTGAGCCAGTCTGGCAATGTTTGTATCCTCCTGGGAACTCCCTCATGGATGGAGCCTTAGGGACCAGAGGCATCTCCTGGAGAGATACAGGACTGACCCCCTAATTTTGTTACCGCCAGCCCGATGCAGTCGCAGCAAAGTCCGCTGTGGCCACTCTTTGCTGATTTAGGCTGGTGTAATTGAGGCCAGATTGAGCCCTGGAACCTTCACAGAGACTCTTCTGCTTTCCCTGCCCCTGGGATTAAGCACTGAAATCTCTGTGCTAAAACCCTCTTTGAATGGGGATGGCAGATAATGCGCAAACTGATTAAAAAAAACACCCCAGCACTGGGGAAAGTTAAATATTAAAGAACCAAGGCCCAGTTTTAACTGCTGCTGCCATCCCTCCTTCATCTCATGCCAACTGCCTCCAGGATACATGTGCTGACACTGAATTTCTACCTCACAAAAGCGGCTGCAGCATGGGCTTTGAAACTCAGCCCGTTAATACTGGGATAGGAAGCAGAAAAATAGAACAAAGGCAGCGAGGGACTCCTCCAGTTCCCACTCTGACCATGCCCAATCCATCCCTGCAGCATCACAGGGCATGGTACCCCTGCTCCAGTGAGGCATTCTGCCCCTTTGACTTCCCAGCATTAGCTGGTCTCAAATATTTTGCTGCCCGCTTTGCCCTGCTGTAACTAAACTATAATTTTCACTAGCAGAGAGGAGGGATTTGGGAGAAACATCTGGTCTCATTTCATCAGGATAACAGCTCCGTCTCTATTTATACACGCGTCGGGACCGTTGTGGCTCTCAGCTGTTCTTCTCCCGACAGCCCCTTTCAAGCTGCCGTGTCCTGCTCCGCTGGGGCAGGCATCGGGTCGAGGCCAGCCTGCTGCCACGTGAAACAGGAACCAGGCCCAAAAATGTGGGCTTGTGAGAGCTTGTCCTCTCCATGCTCGGGGTTTGCTGTCTGCTGGGCTGGTGACAATGTGCCTTGATGGATGGTTGCTCCTGTCCTTCTGTCCTGCTGGAGAGAAAACAGGGAAAGCCAGTCTGACTAGACTGTTTGCTGGAACTGGATGATCTTTAAGGTCCCTTCCAACCCAAACCATCCTATGACCGGGAAAATAATTTTCTCGGTAATCCCAGAGGCTTTGCTGGTCAGGGATCAGGCCTGCAATGAGTCAACCTCATTGGTCTGAATACACCAACCTCAGTAGTCTGAATTTTTCTCCGAAATCACAATGCGGATTTTGGAGGAAAGCTCAGACCAGTGGGGAAAGACCAGCTGGCTCTGGCTTTTCTCTAAGGTGTTAGCAAATCAGCTGTGACCCTGCAGAGACACGGTAGGGTCAGGGACTCCGCTCGGGAAGGCAGCACGTCCTACTTAATTCACCACAGTGGGAAAAATCCACTCTGCTGCCTCCACTCCAGTGCTCACAAGACATCACATCTCATCCAGCATGTTCAAAAAAACCGTCGAGTCAAATGGCCAATTACCTGGAAAATTCCCACATCACACGTTCAGTAGCGCAAGTCACCGTCTAAAAGGAGTGCTCATACCCTGAACGATGATGGGGTGTGGGTCTGCATTCATCATCTCAAGCAGGTCTGTCCCTCTGCCCTGCCTTCCCCTCGAACGGGCTGTTCCTCTGCTCCCATCCCGATCCACTCCCAGCCCCACGTGCCCCCAACATGCAGCTATTTCAGCATCACTCCCCTCCTCTTCTCAGCAGCTCTGGATTGTTCATTGTTTTCTCGCACTCAGCTGCTGAAGGAGGAGCTGCTCAGAGACACCGAGCTTTGTAACCCGAATGAGACCAGCGTTTTCAGATGCTCCTATTGATTGTACTAAGGTTGCAAACTCCCTGGAGCAGGCTTGAATTTCATCCTGCATTTATACCCTCTGATGCGAACCTGCCCCTCCGATATACTCCTTCAGAACACTGTTCTCAGCTGTGACCTGAGGCTGAGCAGATCAATATTTGTTTACTCAGCTTGGGTCTAATTTTCACGTGCGCTGGGTAATCCAGGTCCGCCCGAAAACAACAGGTAGGGTCACTCCTGCCTATTGTATGAATCAGACAGAAATGTGGACCCTGCCTGAAACACCGGCTGCCTTTCGGAGCAACTCGAGGCAGGAAATATGACTCAATCTTGGGAGAACGTCTTCCAAATATAAACCCTGGTGATGCTGTGGACGGTTCGGGGTGAGGGGTGACCAACTGAACCTTGTGAGCTCTTCGCTTCCATGACTTTTCTGGCTGAGAAACATTTTTTTTTTTCCTCATTTGAGTGAGTCCTTTTGTGGCACATTGAGTATTTTTGCAGAATGTGTCAGAAGTGCACCAAACCGGCCAATTTCTGTGTAATTGCTGAGAAATGTTCTCTCAACCTAAACAAAACTATTCAGAGGAGACTAAGGGAGCAGCCTGGGATAACAGCACCTTGTCTTTCCAATGGGGTGTTCTTAGGGTGCTATGTACCTTCATCCCAACTCCTTTATAAAAAGCAGATGTGAGGGCATATGCAGCACTACATTTAATTTTTTTCCCCTCCTCATGGGATATGGGGAGGAGGGAAATGAAGAAAGGCTGGTGCTGGAGTAGAAAGGTCTGATTTTGGATCTTTTCTTTGGAAACAAAGCTCGAGGAATGGCTGGATGTGGCCGTGCCAGGGTACCTGAAGTCAGTATCAAAGGCTCTCACAAGTCAGCACAGGACCCTTGTTAAAGAAGGTGGAGGTTCCTCTCTGTCTGCTGGAGCTGCTCAAATCCTCTTCCATGACAACACATCTCCTCACCTTGCAGGTCAGGAACATCCAGACATAAAAAATCCTTCAGCCTGTGAAAAGCAGTCAGCTGGCTTTAGAGCTCAAATGACTTTTTTTTTTTTTTTAATTTCTCCTTTTAATAGTGTCTGCCTGTCTGCTGCTGCCCCGACTTTAAAACAAAATAACCAGCCTCCAGCAACCTTCAGAACAGATCTGTAAAACTCTCCAACTGACTCTAACAAGCAAAGGCAAGATTGTGACAAACCTGCCAGCTTTCTCTTCATGGGCTGGATCATCTTCAGGGAGCCCAGGACTGGCATTTAAAAATGTAGCCTTTGAACAGGTCCTTTTTTTGTGATAAAGCCAGTCCCCAGGACACTGAGGAGGTGGCGACAACAGATGCTGTGATGAGTCAGTGCAGAAAAGGTCGTGGGATGGATGTAGGGTCAGCGAAAGGCTGCAGTTACTGGACTGTAACTCGGCCAAAGGGGTTTGGGTTTTGTCTTTGAGCAAGAAATGAGGCCAATAGGGAAGGAATGATTTATTTGTCCCTATTTTTCTTGTCAGGCTCCCGGTTAGATGACTCGGCTTGAACTTTGAGCACAGAGTAATCACTAGATTTACCCACACCTCTAGAGTCACGGGCTTCTTTCCCTGGGCTGCCTGTATTACAGATGCTACCAACTTCCCTCCACTGTATTTTTGTTCTCCCTTGCCCTAACAGATGGGTTCCCTTCCTTCACTGCCCTGAGCAGAGGCAGATGCAAATGAATAGGCACTTGTGCTCTGTTGTGTGGTTACCTAGAGAGGCTGTTGTTTGCAAACAAAGGCCGTACCAGGACACAAATAATCTCCTTTGGTGTAGCCTGGAGATGGCTCTTCACTACAAATACAGCCGTGAGGTTCTCCACGCTGCACTTCCATGTTTACCGTGGGATCATTCACCAAACAGGAGGGAGCAAGAGCGCTGTGAGATGCTGGCACTTCAGAAGGAAGGAGGGGCAAACTCCTCCTCTCCCCTCCCAGTCCAGCAACCTATTGTTCCTTGAGGTGTTTGAATAAATGAAGGAAAAGCACTGCTCTGGAGCTTGTAACAGCTCACACACACACACAAATACAGCATCCAGCCTTCTCCCCTGTCGTGTGAGCAGACCCTGACCGCTGATACACATTCCCTTGCACCACAAACAGGAGCTGCTCATGGTTTTACAGGAGCTGGATGCCATCTTGGGGAATTTCCTCCCGGACCACACAAAAGTAGTTCACTGGAGCTGCCAGCTGTCAAAGCCAAGTCCAGCCCTGCCTCACACCAGGAGGGTACCTGCAAAGATGCTGGCTTGGAGATGCATCCCTGCTGCTCACCTGTGAGCCTCCTGGGAGCAGAGCCTATCCCACAGGGCTGATGGCCATGGTGACATCACAGTGACATGGGTGAGATACTCAGTCCCTGTGAAAAACACAGAGGTGATTAAAGCTTCCTGCCAGTGCGTGTAGTTGTTCAGGCTGCCTTTAAAATAAGATGTAGGAATCCCAGAACTGGGCTGCACAAAAGAAAACTGAGTCTCAGAGCAGGAAGGGTGGAAAACGGCTGTGTGGTGCTTCTCACAGCAGCCCTTCAGCGCTAAGAGTGCAATCGAGATGCAGGACTGCGAGGAGGAGATTCAGGACAGTGGTACAGAGGCAGGCTGAAAATCACAGAAACATCTTGGGTGCTTGAGAAGAAGCGCCTGAACGGCCACACCTGCACTGAACACAAGGATTTCAGCACATGACAGCAGCCACAGTCAGAGCAGCGATGTAGCTTTGTGTTCCTGAGCAGTGCTCTCTCCTGAGGAGGAGGCCTGGGCTCCCCTGGTTACAATGTGAGCCTCGGGCCTCATTCCTAAGGTCTTTGTTTTTCCTGCCAGGGTCTCTGCAAGGATTTTGATGCTCTCTCCCACTGGGTGAGAGTGTACTAACCTACCTGGGGATTTACTGTCAGAGGTGAGCAGCAGCATCCCTCCAGGAGGTACCTGCTGCTCACGCTGTGCCTACATAGCATTTGGGGCATCAGATATTCCACCCCAGTCAATTAAGAGTGTCCCAGGAAAAAAATACTGCCATGCTTTTCCAGGAATAAAGCAGGCATTTGGAGCACAGATGACAGCAGCGCTGTCCATACAGGAGGGGACTGAGTCCTGAAGGTGTTGAGCAGACTGGAGCAACACTGGGCTGCTGCAGCACAGGGAGAAGACCAGCAGCATAGGATGGTACCCTTTCTACAGTCCCTATTCTTCCCTTATTACAAGCTTAAGTGATGGCTAATAAAGATGATCCAAAACAAATAAATTGAGCTGCTGCTGTAATTAAGTGGCTTTTGCTGCGTGCAGTGAGCCAGACCCATCTGTGTGGTAGCTCAGCAGAAGCCAGGAGGGTTCTGCAAGGGATTCCTTTCAATTGCATCTGAACTGCTTCAACGTGGAGCTGACCATCCTGTTTCCTACACTGCCAGCCAAGAAACACCAGTCTGTCCCCCAGACCGTCATCCTGGGCAGGGGCATAGTCATTCACGGACGTTTAAGTTGGTTGCATCTGCCTTCATGGCAGGTACAGTGAGGTGAGACCTTCCTTGCCTGTGGGAGGGAAGCTGGAAGCTGGTGGGAAGCAGCATTAGTTTCTGTGGGCAGAAAATTCCACAGCAATGACACTTGGTAGCTGCACCCCTGGTTTTTAATCAGGGCTGTACAGCAGAGACGAGAAGCAATTACTGCTGGCCGTTTGCGTATTTGATGGGTGAAAAGAGCTGACAGGCTCCCTGTGGCAAAGAGCAGCAAAAGGCTTCTCAAGTTGTCCACTTCAGCTCATAGGTAAGGGCTGACGCCTGGCAAGGGCAGGTGTGAAGGACAGCGTCCCAGAGAGAGCCCATGCCGTGACTGCCCTGCAGATGTACAGCCTCAATTCCAGGAGCCTGAGCTCCCAAAACACAGCTAATGCTGCCACAAGCCCCCGCTGTCCAGATGTGCAGTGCCCAGTCCTCTCTGCAGGTACAGTCCAAAATGGTGAGGGCTTCCTGTGCGTGAGTGCACATTTTTGCCTGAGAAGTACTGAGCATCCAGGAGCTGCATCGGATATTTTTCCTCCCAGCTCTGTATTTTCCATGGGAGTGTAGTCTCAGCACTTCTATGACCACGGGTGATATTTTAAAATCCACTTGTCCCAGAGAAGGGTCAGTTCGTGGCCCTTTTGCAGGATTCCAAGTCAAGATGTGCATGATATCTAGTAACAACCCAGTATATCTAAAAATGGTACCAGCACTCGGCTTGAGCCTGCTCCCTTCTCCTTCACATCACCACAAGGCACCAGAGCTAGTGGTCGTAACCCTAGTAAGAAAGGCAGTCTCTCCCTAACCTACTAAAACACCACCTATTGGAGCTAGGAGGAAAAAGGGGATACACGGAAAATCTCACACCCATTCAGTGGCCATGCATCCCTCGCTGTGGCACATCAGCTGGAGCCCCCATCGGGGTGCAGATCCTGTCTCTCAGTCCCACTGCCATTAGCTTGCTCGTTAGAGCTCTTGTGGGGTTTTATGAGAGGAAGTCACCTCTCTTCCCGATCCCGAGTGCCAGACACACGGGTGGTCACATGCAAACACGCTGCTTCCCTTGCAGATAAGGACGCACGGGTGCTGTGATCACCGCTGCCAGCCGGGAGCTGCCTCCAGCACAATCAGCCAGCCAAATCCACCCTTGTGCCAAGGAATATGCCTGGCATGGCACGGGCTGGACAGCCACGCTGTGCCCGTGGCACAACCACAGCCAGCCCTGGCCCTGGGTCTCTGTCAGGCAGCTGCTGTGAGGAGCAGTAACTGCTGGGTGTGCTCTTCTTCCTCTTAGGGTCACAGCTCTGACAAATAGCCACGCTCATTTCTCCACCCCCAAGTTTTTTGTCTCATCATCCCTCCCCCACGTACATTCCCATCCGCCTTCTGGACAGAAAGTTATTATAAGATGCTTCAGCCCAAGAAGCACTCTATTTTCTCTGAAAATAGTTTTCTCCAAAAATCACGCGCAAACGGCAGTGCAGCTTTGGAGTGCGAGATCCCCCGAGGGGAAGGGACAAATCTGGGGTTAAACTATGGGGTGGAGAGTCAGCAGGTCAGGGTTCTCATCCCCTGGCTCTGCGAGCTCTGACTCAACCCATGGCCCCTGAATGTTTGGTTTCCCCATTGGGAAAACCGGTGTGATGACACACTGCGATGGCAGCACACAGCCCTTTTTTGCTGCTGGGAACCACCACAGGCTTCTGCAAAGGCACACTCTCTCACTACCAAAAAAAAAAAAAAAAAAAAAAAAGTAAAAAAAAAATCAAGCCTTTGGAATCCAAAATGCCTCTCTGCAAAGCTTTCAACTGGTGTGGTTCACTGAAGCTGTAAAGATCTACTTAGACACTCCAAATATTTACCCAGAATTTTTTTATCTACCCAGTATTGGAAGTGCCAGTCAGTGCTCAATGCCCAGTCCCCTGGGGATGCACAGCTGTGCCCTGGGATGCTGTGCTGGGAGCAGGACTGTGAGGAGATGCAGTGACCCTGCTGCCTCCAGGGCATCCTTTCTTTTTTCCCATCTTCTTTTCCTCGTCTCTCCCCCTCAGCACCCTCTGGCTCCCCCAGGTGTGCCTGCAGCTCAGCCCCACAGCAGGGCTTCCTTTGCTTTCCCCCCAAGCCCAGCACTGAAGATCTTTGCTCCCACACCACCGTGCTGGAGCACTCCAAAGATACTCCTCGGCTTTAGCTGTAAGAGCTTTATGAAACTCTGCCCTGGCAAGAGGATGGTGGAGTCTTCCCTGCTGCAGGCTCTGGTGTTCATCCCGGGACAAGCCTCCTGAAGAGGAGGTGCTCAAGGCTGCCAAACTGGCAAAGCTTCTGGTCATGTGGGATGCCCCATGCCCTCCTCTGCAGCCCCACAAGGTACAGTGATCGCTGCAAAGGCTTGTGGCGTTTATTGGATCACTGAGAATAATCTAATACCCTTACACCGGGGCAGGAAATCGGGTCATGTTTCTCAAGGGAGCTTGTACCTGCTCTGTACAAATCCTGGCTCCAGGATTTGCTGTTCCTCTGCTCCCCTCTTTCAGCTCCAATCATCTCCCTCTCCAGAACCCCCTCCACTGTGGATCTCTCCTTGTCCCCTCTACAAACACTGACAGGGCAGTGGCCACCAGCTTCTGGCCACACCAGAGAAAGCCCTGCTCTGGGAATTTGATAGTGCCTCCAGCCCCCTCTTCAAACCCTCTGCCCTGTCCATTTGCCCCGAAACCCTCCTTAACGTGAGAACCTGCTTATTTTTTATAGTATTTGGGCAACACCTTACAACAGCGTAAGCCCTGCTTTCCAGTCAGCCCCTTTAAATGCTGCATTAGTAAGAAAAAGTTACCTCTTCATTGATACATCTCCAGGCTCTTACCAAGGAGAAGAGAGAGTCTTTGACTCCCTTTAACAAGTGTGGACACTGAATTTACCCAGGTGACTTGGCCAAGATCCTCAGGAGGAGCAGCGGCAGCAGAGCTGGAAGATGTTGGAAGTCCCATCCCAGTGAACTCACCTAAGAACAGGACAGAAACAAAAGTTACAAAAGGTGTAAAAAGACTGAAGGAAATGTTGCAAAAGGTGTAGAAGACTGAAGGAAATGTTGCAAACGGTGTAGAAGACTGAAAGAAAGAGGAAGGTTAAATCCAGGATGCAAGGCAGTGTGGCGTTCAGATCTCCCTCCTCTCCCGCATGTCACTTCCAGTGTGTGCCAGCCCATCCCAGCCTACATCCCCACCACGGTGGCGTGTTCAGGATCTACCTGGCATGGCCTTCAAAAAGCTGAGCTCTAAGGAAGTGAGTTTTTAATTTTCCCCAAATATTTGCACTGGGGAAGGGGGGATAACAAGCTTAAAATCCACAAGGCCTCGTGTACCTGCACCCAGGAGCTAAAAATCCACACGAGTCTCCTGCAGTGATCAAAGACTAAAAGAAAAAACATCCCAAATGGAAGCATAGCACAAAACTGTCCCAGCACTGCTGCTCCTCAATGCCTGCTGCCCATTTCCCATCGCCTCCCGTGGGACAACATCCCCTGTATCGGGAAGACCGTGTGGAAAATCTGCCGGGCTTCAAGTACCCGCACTAAGGAGCTAAAATCCATGGAAGTCTCCTGCAAAGATCCACCCGGGCTGAAAGAACAAATGCCTTTCCATGCCTGGGGGATGCTTGCAGGGTCCTTCTCGCACCAAGCTCCTCATGCTGAGCCGTCTCCTTTGGTTTTCCAGTCCGGGAGAGGTGTCTCTTGTGCCTTGATCACAATCCTTAAGTCCAGAGGGGTGAAAACATCGCCTTTCCTCAGCGCAACCTCACCGGCATTCCCGAAGCAAGGAAATCCCTACCCAGTGAAGCAGAGCGGTTGCTGGGCTGTTGCTGCCATCTTCTGCCCACCTGGAACTTTGCTGCTCGCAGCTCCCCAGCCTTGGCCCATGCCAAGGGAAAGGAGGTAAGGAAAATGCAGGAGTACACGAGTTTGGGGACGGGCTCGTGGTCCCTGACCGGTCAGGGTGAGGCAGATCCAGGTGTGTGCCGTGCAGGTTGCCCCCTTCGAGCCTTGGCACCGTGGATGTGGATGGGGGATGCCGAGCTCTGCCAGTGGAGAAGGCGCAGGCTCTGCCGGAGGAGCCACATCCAGGAGAGGAAGGGGATAAATATGCTCAGTTAATGCAATTGCTAAGTGGACTGTTACTAGGCACAGCGTGAGCCGTTCACAGTTCTTCCTGAAAACAAGGGGAAATCAAATGTTTAATTCAGAGGGAACAGCAGGACTGCGTGATTTCTCTCCTGACACCCATCTAATAAGGGTTTTATTGGCAGGGAAGCAGAGTAAGTGGTGTGACTGGCACTAAAGCTGTGGCGGCAGAGCGTGTCGTCGATCAGAAGGTAAGGATACTGAGCCATTGTTTTCCAAAACTGCAAAGACTTTTGTCTCTTAGTTCAGGGCTTTAGTTCTGCCTGAAGTGCTGCCTTGCAGCCCTCAGATTACTTTTTTCCCCTTACCCTGTCATTCTTGGCAGAGTGGGATGCTTGGGGGAAGCTTTTCCAAGCAGTGGGCTGTTAAAAGATGTAAAAAAACTACTAAAACAAACTTTTTCAGATACCAAGCCCCACCATGGGTTCAGCCCAACAGATCTTTGGCCCCATCCCTCCTTGGGATTACTTGTCACAGGTTTTTAAGCAGGTGCTGTAGCAGATCCCTGCAGGTGTTGTATGAGGACATGGTGCAATTGCCAACCCCCTGTGGCACAATCTGGCTGGTTCTTGGCCACGGGACATGGACTCAAGCAGGGTAAACAGCAGCAGCAGCTGCTCAGGGGGCTGCACACGAAGCATAACCCTACACCTGGGTATTTCAGCTGTCAAAAATTTGTCAAAAAACCTGGCACCTCGTCTCTTCGGCACATATCTGTACAAGCTGAGGTGATCATTTCAGGTTTGTGCCTTGATTTTCCCTCCCTCTAAGCAGGGGAAAGCATACAGGTCCCACGGAGGTGAGGATTGCACAATGTCCAGGTGGGATGCAGCCAGTGAGAGCTTCAGTCAGCAGCCCCGACCTGCTGAATTTCAACAGTCTGGAGGTGTCAGGGGCTGCAGGAGAGGCAACTCTTACAAACTAAACCCACACAGATGCAGTGCAAACTTTAGAACTGTTCCACACAAACTTTCTACAAAGGATTTGACATTCCCGGCGAACCTGTTCAGTGCTGAGACACCACAGGCCACGTGCAGGGGTGAGTTAATTCCCCACTGCCCTCAGTGGGAAGCATCCTGAGCAGGCCCTGTCACAAAGCTGTCTCACCACAGAGGAGCTCACTGTCTCCCCTGCCAGGCTCCAGGACAGCAGCTCTGGCTGTGAGCACCAGTGTCTGTGCCACTGTAGGCACTGTAGTGGGGTGTCCAGCTCCTGCAACTTTCAGTAGCAGCCGCCAGCTGAAATGCCAAGTTCTCCACTCCTCTGAAACACGGAAACATCCACAGACAAAGCCATTGAAATGAAGCAATGTCCTGAGGTTCATAGGGAGACACAGCAGCAGAGGAGGGGCCAGGCTGGAGGAATAATTTCTGTACCTTGATCCATGCCAGCCTACTCCTCCTGCTCCACAGCAGAGGCAATTACATGGGCTGTGTGAGTGGTACAGGAGTGATATTTTCACTACAGCCTGGAGTTAATGTACTCCTGCTTGTAAAGTCAGCAGCAAACACAGGTCCTTCCATAGCAGAACGTTTGGCTCCACTACATCAGAGCTTTGTGCTGGGGCAGAGGGCAAGGGATGGGGCTCCTTTCTGCAGAGGTCCTCCTTGGATGGCAGTACCCAGCACATCCCTGGTGGCAGGGGGGTTCCCGTGGCCCGGAAACACTGTGCCTTTCAGAAATCAGTGACACGTTTTTTCCACTGTGCCATATGCACATTTAAATGTATACAGAGAAAGAGTTGGTCACACCCCAGCTTCCCCCTTGCTTGAGAAAAAACCTCACTCATCCAGCCTTGAGGCGCTCTGTGCTTTTCTGAGCAGATGAACGAGTGGGGTGCTGGGTGTGCCTTCAGTCTCAGGTGACAGTGGCAGCTGGGAACGACACCAGATGTGAGCTGGCTCCGAAGGGCAGCACGAGCCACAGCACAAACTGCAGCTGGAGCAGAGAGGAGGGGCAGTGCTCATGAGGGGCAGTGCCCACAAGCAGCAGAGCAGTTTTCATGAACATCGAGGCCATCAGTGGGGACAGAAGCACAGAAGGGCTTGGGCTGGGAGGCACCTTAAAGCTCATCTCATTCCAACCCCCTGCCATGGGCAGGGACACCTTCCACTGTCCCAAGCTGCTCCAAGCCCTGATATCCAACCTGGCCTGGGACACTCCCAGGAACGGGGCATCTGCGGTTTCCCTGGGCACCCTGTGCCACGGCCTCACCACCCTCACAGGGAAGAATTTTTTCCCATTATCCCATCTAAGTATCTTCTGGAAAGTTGCACTGAAGCAAAAGCCCTCCTCAGCATGTAGGTTATGCGTCAAGACCTCCAGCAGATCCACCTTCCTTCCTCACTCTCCCTGCAAGCTCATGTGGGAGGGCAGGATTGTGAGAGTGGATTTTGCAAGAAGAAAAATCCTCCTCTTCCCCCTAATCTGCTGCTTCTGAAGAACCTTTTGTGCCTTGGGAGCATTCCAAGTCCCTACCAGGAGGATGTTTTTTTCCAGTTTTTCCTTTATCTTCTCCATTCCCCAGTAATACCTATCCCCATGTCAGAGCACTCTCCAGACTAGAAGGGGTAAGCATGGGGAAGACTCCTCAGGATTACTCTAGCAAATCTCCTTTTTTTTTGGTAGAAACAGAGTTTTGTAAGCAGTTAGGCCCCTGGCATGGGAACTCCAGAGCCCTGGTTCTCTAAGAAACAAAATATTAAATCAAGAAATCCCATTTTCCCCTCACCCTTTTAAAATCTTCTTTCATTGGGTTGGAGCCAGGGAGCCATTAACTCCTGGTTGGGTACTGCAAGGCCAGAATTGTGATGTGCTTCGAGGTAATGTCAGAAACACCCACTCATTCCCATACCAAAGGGCTCGTGTTCCTAAAGAATCATGTGTTGGGATAACACTTTAGAAGTGGATGAGTAGATCCTGAGGCTCCTTCATTTGCATTCCCCCCCCGGAGCACATTTGAAGGTGTTCAAATCACTTTTTTACTTATTCAGTGGTATTTTAATCCTTAAGTAACAGCTCAGCTCCACAGAAATACTTACATTGCCACCATCCAGCACACTCAAGGATGTAGAGCAGAGGAATACCCAGGAGCTAGTCTGGTCCTGCATTATTTCAACACCAGCACTGGATCCCAGGAGTGGAAAGCCCAGACTAAGGTGCAGACTTCTTCCCACACATCATCCTGCCCCGCAAAGCCCCATGGCCATCAACATAAATACCTGTGACTGAATTTGCAGTCAAATGAAGCCTTCAACCACCTGTTCCAGCACAAGGCCACAGGCCAGGTCATCATCTCCAGGTGTAAGCTGGCCTCTCACACTGCTTATCCAACCCCATCAGCGGGCTGGGGACCACTTTCCCTCCCTGGCAACAGCCTAATTCCGTGCGTGGGATGCAGTCACCGGTTGTGGGAGCAGAGCATCGTGGCTCACTTCCAGCTGCTTCTCACAGTGTGAGCTCTACAATGAGCACCTGAGGCTGATCAGGGCCCCACTGCTGCCCATTTGGGGGCCACTGCCATAGCTGGGGTGAAGCACAGGGTGCCCAGAGCAGCTGTGGCTGCCCCTGGATCCCTGGCAGTGTTCAAGGCCAGGTTGGATGGTGCTTGGAACAGCCTGAGGTAGTGGGAGGTGTCCCTGCCCATGGCAGGGGTGGGATGGTCCCTTCCAACCCAAACCACTCTGTGATTCTGTATCAGAGCAGTGCCCCAGCAGCAGTGCACCCATCAGCAACTGCACAGAAAGGTCTGAGCTGAAATGGGGACTGAAATGAGAACGATGGCAGGTTTTGAACAGGGAGTGAAGTCCATCCACCACCAGCAGTGACCAGCAAGGAGGGGACACTGCTCTCCTGCCTCCCCTCCACGCAGCCTGCCACATTCCCAGGCATTTTTGCCCGGGGGAGAATGAATGTGCTTGTGACCCTGCCTCAGTCCAGCTTGGTCCCAGGAGGGGCCATTACAGACACTGTTACCTTTATGAGAGCCACTGCCAACAAAGGGACCCTGAGACGCCACTAACGAGCTGGCTGCTGCTCTCTGAAGCTTAACGAGGGAAACCTGAGCTACAGCGGACTGTGGAGTCACAACAGTCAAAGCATTTCATCTGTCAGTGCTTCAATTTGCCCGTGCTGAGCCCCGCTGTTCCAGCAGCACATCGGCTCCGGCTCCACGAGTCGCTTCAGCGCTGCCTGTGTTGCAGTACCCCTCCCGGCTTCCTTCTGCAGCAGCAACTCCAGTCCTGCTTGCCAGTGCCTGAGACCCTGGAGGAAGTTCTTTAACTCCCATCCATCCTTTAAAAGCTTTGCAAATTCATCACATCGCGCACGGCTTCTCATTGCAGAAGAAGAGAAGTGGGTGTTTAGCTCATTTCACTGGTAATAGCGGAAAATGGCCTATTGCAGCAAAGAATTTGTCCAAACAAGCTGTGAGCCACAGCCTTCCTGCAGATAACATCCAGCTCATTTTAGTGCCCTGGAAGCACTCCACAGGTGTCTGCTATTGAAGCATCATTGTACTTCAGATGAATGTGCTGCTTAAAGATGGCTGTCAACACAGACTGCTGAGTAATGCCTTCATTTTATACACTCAGGCTGTTCCCCAAGTTATTGGCAGCACCTAAAGTTGGTGGTCTGACAGCAGAGAAATAGTCAGCGTGATGGTGGAAGAGCAGGATCCCGACCCTGTGGCACCCACTGAGCTCCCAGCAGTGTTTAAGGGCTCTAATAGGTTACGCCCAGGTTACTGCATTTATTAGTTGTCAGTCATCACCCTTCCATCCATTTGCTCTGGGGATATCGTGTCTTTGGTGTGCTCAGGTCACACCACTGGAGGTCCCACGTTTTAGTCACACACCGTACATACAGAAGTCCTAAAGAAGCAGATTTTAAGCCAACCTAACAGCACATATTCTTATACAGTATTACAGTTACAAGGACTTATCACTGAATGCTGTTTCCCTCTGCCATGTTTTCTTTTGTTCTTCCTTTATTCACATAAAAGAAACTTTAAGCCTTGAGAGACTTCTATATGGTATAGCCTTACCTCTCCAAGGACAGAGAAGCCTTTCTAAGGCTCCTCTTTCACATGTGTTTATTTAAATTAAAATAATAAGCACGTTTATTGGCTCATAACTCTCAATTATTTTTCAGATTTTAGCCCCTACTGATATAGAACTTCAATAATAATTTCAGTTTAGCTCTTTCTTCAATAGCTAGCCGTACAGCACAGCCTTTTGCTGCTCTACCTCTCCATAAGCCCTTGCTGTGCCTCTGGTGCATCCCCACCCATGGGTTGGGGCTCTATATAAGCTCAGTCTGGGGGCTTTTCTTCTTTCTAAGCCATGAGTAGAAACACTGATCTCTAGATCAGCTCAGCACTGTCAGCCTGGCCTTAGACCCTGCTGCCCTGGGCCTGGCCAGGTATGTTCGATCTGGGTGCTTTCCCTGCACCTGGCTGCAGCCTGGAGACTGACTTACCACCCGGACTGAAGCCCTGTTTCATCCCTACAGAGGTGCCCGGATTCCCAGGGAGTTTCAGCACTCTCTCCTCCAGCTCCAAGAGAAGGTAAAACCTTGGCTACTTATTTTATATTCTAAGGTTAGCAGTTTATCATAATTTGTTGCTCTTGCTGACTATTTTGCGCTGTCCAGGTGCAGCATCTTTCCCGGAGCAGTGCTGTTTGTCCCAGAGTTTTCTCCCCGTGCAGCAGGGGCTGTGAGGGAGCTGGGTGTTTTCCCTTGCAGTGGCTCCGTGGGGTCTGAAGTGGCTCCTCTTCACCCCCATCTGGATGGCAGGAAGCACCCTTGGCATCATCTGAGCTCCTGCAGCTGAGCCCTGGCACCCCGTGTGGAAGCTGCTGGGTGCTGTGGGAAGGCTGTGCCTCCCACCCAGGCTTCCTTGAGCCGAGCTTAGGGGTGCAGTCAGCGGCTCGGGGGCAGTGGTGGGTGTCTGCTCCTGCTGGCTGAGCAGTCTGGGATTGCCTCCTCCTGAGCAGCTGCTCCTCAGCCTCACGCCGGGGACACCGAGCAGTTTGGGACAGGAGCGCATTGTTGGCTGGGCTGTTTCACACCCCTGCTAGGCAGAGTTTAGTCAGGGGGGAAAATTGTGACTACCCACGGGGTGTTGCCTTTTTCAGCAACTGTGAAGGATTTCTTTAGTTCCTCAAAATGTCTGGAGTTTTAGTACTTACAATCAGCAGAAATTGGAGTGGAATATCAATGGAGCACAGCTTTCAGAAACTCATTTTCTTTTTCCTTTCAAACTGACAATAGGATTTTAAGAAAAACTTTGAATAATGGATATACTTTTGAATAATGGATGTTTCACAGCCAAAGTCCCTTGACTTTTCTTTCTGTGCCTGAATGAGAAGCCTTTTAATTGCACAACACGTGGCGAGGAGGTACAAAACGCTTTGTGTCTTGTGCTGCTGATTAACTGATGCATATACTCCCATTAAACATTCAGAGAGGGCTAAGTGTATCCCAGCCCGAAGATGTGTGCTATGCACGTTGGGTTTTTATCAGCTAAGACTCTGCCACGAGATGTTTTGTGATTTTCCTTGTCTCTGACATGGCTGCTCACAATTTTCCTCTCTTGTGCGTGTGTGTGTGCACTTTGGATCTTTTCTGCTTCTGGGGAGGCATCCTTCCACCTGGAGAGCGTGTACCTTGTGCTCTGGGCTCGTGCAGTGGGCTGCGAGGTCACCTTGCAAAGTGAAGGAGACTCCCGAGCTTTGACTGTGGAAAAAACTCTCTTTTCCAAAATAGCAGGGGTTTTTTTTGTTTTTTTTTTTGCAAGAGTTTTGCTCAGAAACGGTGAAAGAGGTGCCTGTGCTGGGCTGGGTGCTCTGTCATGGTGGGATGGAGAAGCTGCAGGGCACAGAGCAATTGGAGCCCCCTGGAAATTACCACTGTGGGATGCAGGCAGGGGAATTAGCAAAGCAGCAGTGATCTGGGTCTTCCTCGCTCTCATTCCATCATGTTGCTGTCTGTCCTTGGAGCTGGCTCTTCTCCAGGTTAATTCAGCTTTCATGAAAGTTTAACTCTGCTGCAGAAGGGAAAAGACAAGTTGCCGTGCCCCTGAAAAATATAAAGGGTGCTTTGGGGTCAAGTTGGGTTTTTTTTGTCCTCAGTCTCCCCAGTTCTTGGTGCAGTGCCCAGCACTTTGAGTGAGCCCAGATGGGCTCAGCAGAGTGAAACCCTGCTGTGTCAGTACTTCTCTAACTTCTGCCTGCACAAAAAAAGCCCCCAACAAACCCCAAAACTTAAAACAAGAAGCTATGACCCCATCAGCTCCCCAGTTTTCTTTTCCAATTCGGGCTGAGGACCAAGTCTCAGTGAAAAACCACTGCTGGAGCCTGGCTCTGTCCTGCTCCCAGCCCTCTCTCTGTGTTCTGGCTGGGAGGGACTGGAGTTCAGTTTATAGAGTGAAATCTTCTGAGTTTGGACTATTCTAACTCTTGGCATTACCCCACAGAAGACCTACAGAGGCAGCCTGGGGTGGCACAGAGGGTCCTGCGGGCTCCCTGCTATCAGGATTTTGTCTTTCACTGAGAGGTTTTTGTGATCCTTGCCTCTGCAAGCCATGGGAGGCTGCCGGCCGGATTTCTGCCTTTGAACAGAGCTTGTTCTCCCTCAATTTTGCAGCTTCTCGCCTTAGAGTACAACTGCAATTTAGATTTATTTCACCAAATTTGACATGACTGGGGACCGTGATTTACCGGCCTTGGAGGATACAGTACGTGTAACTGTGGAGGGTGTAAGTGGCTTTTCATGGTAGAGGAGCCATAAATTGAGATGAAAAAAAATGAGGGACACGTTACCGTCCAACTTTACAAGGCAGCAGCAGGGGCAGGACACAGCCGAGCGATCTGTGACTGTCACGGCTCTTTATTGCCCCTGACTGCCTGTAATAAAGCTCCTCCGTGGCTCGCACGGGAAGGGGACCGGCGCTCGGGTCTCTGGCGAGACACAAGGTGGCAATGTTTGCAAAAGGACACCCTGCAACTTCTCGGGGCTGAAGATTCCCAGCTGATCATGATGCCCGAAGTGGCTACCTGGAAACAGAGACTGAACAGGAATAAGGGAATAAAGGAGATATTTATTTGAAAGGCCTTCAAAGGTACACCCTGGGGAGCCCAGAGGCCGCTGCCAAAATGGACCCCAAGATGGACAAGGAGTCACGAGTTCTTCACACTTTAATAGGTTTGGTCCATTTGCATATCAGCATAAAATCACACTTTAGCCAATTAAAACTTTAGCTAATGACGTAATTTCTCCAAGCTCAGCCCCACTTGTTCTCAAGATGTTGGTTTACACATTTTGGGTCTGGGGGTCCTTGGAGAGCAAACCCAGAGAGGCTTTGTTGTGTCTGTCTTAGCCTGAGAGAGCAGCAGCAGCAGGCTGTAAGACACTTCAGAGTTTCACACTAACCAGTACAGGATTTGAAAAATATAAAAGCTAAAACCCAAGGGATCAATCAGCTTTCCTCGCTCTGGCACTTGGTGGAGACCTTGGGAAAGGGTCTGTGTCCACGGCCACCAGCAAAGGAGCCTGGGGGTGGATGGGGGGCAGTGGAATGTCCAAGGGCAGCTGCTGGAGGAGGGCTGGTGCAGCCCTGGCCTTGTGTTCCGACCCCGAGCTTGGCATCCCTGCCCTGCTCCCTCATGGCACAGACACTGGGAGATGTCCTCTGCGCTCCTGGTGTTTCTGCTGGGGCTTGTTCCGACATCTGCGTCCCCCTCTTTGCCTCCTGTGCCCTCCACACCTTCCAGCAGACCCAGACCTAGAGGGACATTTTAGAGCAAGGAGATTTTAGACAAGGAATAACAGCCTTCTCTTGCTTTTTGGGGTTTTGGGGTTTTTTTTTACTTAATGCCACAAGAAAAGCTGCAGGATTTGTCTCACTCAAAAATTAATTTTCCGTGGTTGAGCAGGGGGTGGTGTGGGGCAGGTGGAAGAGTTACCTCTGATCATTTTTTTGCATTTGCCCGACAAAAATTTCCAGGTCCCCTGGTTTTACGTGTTAATTTTCAGCCTAAAGGTTGTAAGGCATTGCAGTGTGGCACGGGAAGGGGTGATGTGACAGTCTCCAGGCTGCCTGTGCTCGTTTTATCCGCAAATGGCTGCATTTGCAATGTGTAATGATCTCTGTGAGGCAGTTAGGAGCGAGATAAACATCAATTTTATGGCTGGGAAAACATAAGGGGTGTTGCACAGGAAAACGAGAGGACCTGAATACTGAAAACTCTCCTCACCACTGCTGCTGGGTTTAGCTCCTGTCTCTCCCTGGGCCCCTGTGCATCCCAGCCCCTTTCCGTGGTGGCCCCAGGCAGGGGAGATGCTGCAGAGCCGGCCGTGATGGGATGCAGGAGCTGCACAGCCTCTCCTTTAGGGGTGGGCGATGCAGGGGAGCCAGGACTTAGTATTCACAGCCAAGAGTTAGGGAGGGTTGGCTGAAGTGGGAATGAAGAAAGGCCAAGATCAGGAAGTTTTTTGGGATTTGCTTGGTAACAGGAGCTCATGCAGAAGACGGAGGTCACGGTTGTGCTGCATCCAGCCTGGGGATGTGTTTTGATTTTCACAAATAACAGCTTCTTGCAGCTCTGTTTCTTCACCAGACACGATGCAGGGTATGAAATGCTTTTTCTAATATGCCGAATGCCTCTGGAATGCAATTAATATTCTTGCCTAAGTCTCCAAAAATTAATAGGCGTGTCTGGAAGCTGCTGAACACGGCTGTGTGTGTGCAGGGGGCTGCTGGGGAGGGACAGCTCAGTCTACCCGGGCTGGAAACGACCTCACGTGGGGAAGGAAGGTGCAGAACCATCGGTGGGAGCTGGAGCTCACAGAGTGACTGCAGGAAGACGTGGGATGGCTGGGTCACACCCATGGGGTGGTGCTGGGGCTTGTAGGTGGGAGCAGACCCCATCTCAGCTGCTTCAGGAGCTACCCCCTCCTCCCACCAGGATGCCCGTGGCCTGGGAAGCTCCAAATGCCACCCCCACCTGGAGCAGGGGCTCTCACAGCTCCTTCCCTTTGAGCCTGGGAGGGGTGATCAAGCTAATAATTAATGAGCTGCCATTGAGACTGACTGGGGATGAGGGCTCTCCCCACGTGGTGCAGGTGCTCAGCCTGTCTGGGAACCTGAGGCCTGGGTGGTTTTTGTTTTCTTGCTCTGTGTGACTCGAAATAGGCTGTCAAGTGTCTCAGAAGCTGGCAGCACGTTCAGGGCTGGCTTTCTTGCTGTGTAGGATATTTAAGATGAGTTTTCACATTTTATGTAGCTCATTTGCTACTTGCATTTCTGCCCTGCGTGATGCTCAAGACATCTCCACCAAAAAAAAAAGTGTTTGTTTACATATGTATTTTTCCCATTTGTAGGGGGCTGAAGCTCAGAGATTAACGAAGCTTCCTATCAATTCTGCTTTAAAAAAAAATAAACCTCATCTCAGAACTGAGTAGAAACAGCATAAATCACCTCAAAATAGCTTCAGATACTGAAGCCACCTGAATTTCCACTCTTAGGTTACAGAGGTTTCAGATGAGGTTGGGTTTGGTGTGGGGGGCTGACCCGAGAGCCTGGGGCTGTCTGTGATCAGGGCCCAAGGAGCTGCACAAATACACCCCTGGCATGAAGAAAAATGTTTTCCACCTAATCTTGTTACTGTAACAACAGCAGTGAAATCTTTTAAAGTGGGGAAATGTGATGTTCTAGCGCGATAACGGTGTCCCTTCATCTCTGTGACAAACGCTATCGGCAGCACGTGCTGCCTGCACTGCAATAGTCCTGTAAAGCTTGATGGCAGTCCTGGGGCACAGGGCTTGCCTTTCCAGGAAAGCAGTGACTCCTTTAAAATAATCATTTCTTGGATGGATGTGATGGTGTTAAAAGGTTATCCTTTTCTTCCCCTCTTTCTAGCCCATCTGAGCCTTTTTTCTCTGTTTTTTCTTCTGTTGTTTTCATTCCCCAGCTCCTTTCCTTGGCTCTTTCTTTTTCCAACACACTTCCCTGCTTTTGCCTTAAAGTTGGTGTTCCCCTGTCCATTTTAAACCACTTCTGCTCAAATCTATATGGGAGTAGAGTTTCTTACCTTTTCCTCCCCAGCAAGAACAAGAACAGAGTTTCCACACGTCTCGAACACCAGCATCACAAGTTGCAGCTGTTTTTATGCAAGACAAGCTCCCAAATCTTCCTTGTAATCCAAACCTCCCGGGTCAGGCTGGCCCGGTTAAGGTTATCTGGTAGAACTCCCCTTGCAGTGAGCAGGGACATCTTCAACCAGATCAGGTTGCTCAGAGCCCCATCCAACCTGGCATTCAACACTTCCAGGGATGGGGAACCCATAGCTTCTCTGGGCAGCCTGTGCCAGGGCCTCAGCACCCTCACTGTAAAAAACTTCTTCCTTATATCTAATTTAAATTGA
Organism: Falcunculus frontatus; assembly: GCA_013398115.1. Taxonomy (NCBI): domain Eukaryota; kingdom Metazoa; phylum Chordata; class Aves; order Passeriformes; genus Falcunculus; species Falcunculus frontatus. The sequence goes on from VZRV01003798.1 coordinate 222,179, forward strand.
CCCCCCTTTTCAACATCTTGATGTGATGCTGATTGAGCCCTGCAGGCTCCTGATATAGATTTGTGTTGTTGCTAGAAAACAGCTTGGAAACATCCAGCAGTCACCTCTTGGCTAGAAACTTAAAATTATTAGCCAGAAATCAAGTGGAATGATGTTGTTTGTATTTATGAAATATCCTATCAATCTGTGTATTTTTAAAGTGTGATTCTCATGGTTTCTAGGGACCCTGTCTGGCTTCCCTCGAGACCTGATCTGTCCTTTTACTTTGAAACCTCCTGAAGTTTTGAAGGGCAGCTGTGAAATGGAGATGCTTAATTTCATTCTGCTGCAGCAGCTCAGCAGCACGAAGACAGCGCTGCCCTGGTTTGTGTTTCTCCCAGTTGGATTTCTGTACGGCTGAGTGCTAAGGATATTTTTTTACTTGAAATCTTGAATTCTGCAGAGACCGAGCGCTTATTTCTCAGGATCACCAGGGAAAATTTCTTACTCTCCCAGCAGGGTGGAAATTTCAAGGTCTGAAGCTATAATGTATTTAGTCTTTCAACATCATTAAAGGAGGGGGTTTCTGACAGTGCCACCATGATGCAAAGCAAACTCTCCTGCCTGTGAATCCCAAATCAGTCCGTGCTGTGGTGTTACAGTGGAGGTAATTTGGAGGCTCTGGGAAAGGGGGAGAAGGTGACACATCACTAAATTGCTGGGTGGCAGATGATGGACCTTATATCTAGCTTTTAATGTGGTTTTCTATGACATCATTTGCCTTAATTTGCTCATTTTCTCAGTTTTTAAGATGCCTAGGGGAGTTCAGGGCAGGGTCTCCAGGCAGAAATCCCTGGTCACTTAGAGAACAAGGCCATTACAGTACTGTAATGACTGAGATGGGGCAGTGCTGGGCTGGAGCCCAGCTCCACCCTGCCCAAATTCTGCCCTGGGCAGTACCTGGTGGGATGGACGTTATCTGCTTGACCTGCAGCTGGGTCTGAGTTAAACCAGTCAGGTTTTATTTGTTATTATTTAGGAAGTGTGAGGATGTATAGAGGAAGACACTTCATAGAATCCTGGAATGGTTGGAAGGGACCTGAAAGCTCATCTTGTTCCACCCCTGCCATGGGCAGGGACACCTTCCATTAGTCCAGCGTACTCCATGCCCCGTCCACCCTGGCCTTGGACACTTCCAGTGATCCAGGGGCAGCCACAGCTTCTCTGGCAACCTGTGCCAGGGCCTCCCCACCCTCACAGAGAACAATTCCCTCCTGACATCTAATCTAAACCTCTGCTCTTACAGCTTAAAGCTGTTCACCTTTGTCCTATCACTATCAGCCCCTACTTACTTCATGGCATTAAAAAGCTCCCCGGGAGAAATCTCTGGCTTTTTCCGAGCTCAGAGGGCTGTGTGCTCCTTGTCTTGGGTGGGAGGAGACCTGAGTGATGGGAAAGGTGACCCTCAGGATGCCAAGAACAGCGTGAATCCCCCGGGAGCCGAGCGCGCGGCCACTGCGGGGTGGAGGAGCGGAGGCTGCCCTTTGCCCGCTGGCCCATGTGGAAGCGGACTTTGGAAGTGGCAACAAGGAGCAGAGGGAGGGCCCCGGCGGCCTCTGAGCAGGTGTGTGCGGCTGCTGTGGGGGGAGGATGGTGGTGGGAGCCCCTGGCCAAAAATTGGGGGTGGCCTCGGTGGGACTGAAATAAAGGGTGTCTGGATGTTAGTGCCTGGGGGCTATTTAGGGCGAGGGGTTACCTGGAGGGCACCTAGAAGGGCACAAGCTGAGCCACCTCTGTTCAGAGCTGAGTGTCTTCCAGTCCTGAGGTTACCCCAGAGTGCCTTAAACCTTGATTGGGAGGAGCGAGGAGTTGTTCAGACAGTACCTGGCCATCTCCCGGCATTGGGGAGCCTGCAGCTGTGGAGGCACTTTGGGTACCGATGCTGCAAGAGGAGACGTGGGGGGCTTGAGGGTGACATCCCCTGGCAGCGGGGGTTCACCCATGTGCCACCCTGGGCTCTCCTCAGGATTTCCTCTTCTGCATGGGACTGATACAACTAAATCTAAATATATAACTAAATATATGACTAAATATAACTAAATTCTGCTTGGAATCCTTGCTGGAGCTGAAAGGCAGGAGGAAACCCCTGTCTCCACCCCATCCCACAGCTCACCAGAGCAAACCTCCCTTTCTCTCTGCTTGCTCATTTCTTTGAGCAAAACTCCTTGTCCTGCTCCTGACTTTGCCAATGTCCCTTCCCTTCCTGCTTATCAGATGGGGTTTCAGTGCTGTGTCACAGTGGTGAGGGGGATTTCTTACCCTCTTACAGCCTGAGAGGGCTCTGAGTGCTGGGGCTTTGCAGCTGGGAGTGCAGGAGGGTCCCACCTGGGTATGAGGGGACTTTGTAAGGAAGATAGGGACAAATTATATCGCAGGGCCTGTAGCAACAGGCCAAGGGGTGATGGTTTTAAACTGAAAGAGGAGAGATTTAGATTAGGTGTTGGGAAGAAATTCTTTCCTGTGAGGGTGGTGAGGCCCTGGCACAGGGTGCCCAGAGAAACTCCTCATCTCTGGAAGTGTTCAACATCAGGTTGGACGGGGCTTGGAGCACCCTGGTCTAGTGGAAGGTGTCCCTGCCCATGGCAGGGGGGTGGAACCAGATGATTTTTAAGGGCCCTTCCAACCCAAACCATTCTGAGATTCTTGTTCTGGGAAGAGCTGGATGTCTGTGGCTTTCAAAGGCAGGCCATTTCATCCTGGTGTTTTAAGGGGAGCTTCAAGTTAAGGAAGATGTAGAGATGACTTTTCCTTGCCTCTGGGCATTTTGGAAAGGATCCTGGGTTTCCAGGACGCTCCCAAAAAGCGGAGAGTAGCTGGCAATGGGCTTCAGAGGGGGCTTTGAGGGGCTTGAAAAGCTGCTGATCCAACACACTGTGACTTATCATTTGCAGGCCACTAAAGCCATTTGGGGCTGAAGCTCCCCAAAACCAGAGGGGATCTTGCTGGCAAGATTGTGATGGAGCCCTGGGCCCCCGTCCAGCCGCCTCAGCCCCGGGAGAGGCCGGCAGCCCAGGGGCCATGGGCAGAGGGGCCCCCCAGCCCCCCGGCACCGCTGCGGTGGCAGCTCCTACGCTCAGGGCAGGCTCCTCGCCCCGGCTCCTGGCACGGGAGCCACCTCCCTGGCCACCCCCGGGACGAGGGCCACCACCCCCGGGGTGACACCCGCCGACCGTCGTCCCACGCCGAGCGCTGTGACAGGAGCTACCCCGGCCAGCCCTGCTCCAGGTGAGAGCTGCTCCCGCCAAGCCCTCTTCTTGGAAACCTGCTGAAAATGAGAATTGCCCATCTCACTGCTCACGGGTCCTGCCCTTGTGACTGCACGGGGACACAGCGTGTCAGTGGGTGATGTCCAAGTATTCAAGCAGCCCGTGACTTCTGTATTTAAGGCTGTGTAGCATTTGCAGCTCTGATTTCTTCTTAGAACTGTGGCTTCTGGGGTTGCTGTTTGACAATCTCCGTCTCAGTCCTGAGGTGCATTTTTCTTACAGATATGATTAAATGCAGTTCTTTTTTCCTAAGTGCAAGGTGAACAATAAAAATACAAGCGGTAATATAGGAGCAAGAGGCAGCCTGCAAGCTCTGCTGCTGAAACAGTGGAGAGTGGACAGATAAAATGTGGGCTGGAGGATGTTCTCAGTTCTGAGAAAGGGCTTTGAGCACTCCAGCAAATCTGGGTTGATTTGCCTGACTTATTGCCCTCAGTGAATGATGGAGTCAGCACGTGAGGTTTTGTGCTGAGGTCGAATGATGCAGATGGGATATTAGGAAGTAAATTTTCTCTCTGAGGGTGGTGAGGCCCTGGCATAGGTTGCCCAGAGAAGCTGTGGCTGCCCCATCCCTGGAAGTGTTCAAGGCCAGGTTAGACAGGGCTTGGAGCAACCTGGGATAGTGGAAGATGTCCCTGCCCACGGCAGGGGTGAAAATGAGATGACCATTAGAGGTCCCTTCCAACCCAAGCCATTCTTGGATTCTATAAAGCTGGGCATCACCTGAAGCTGCAGTGCACAGCTTTCTCATAGGTGGGGATGAGGAAGCATCCAAACCTCCTCCTGCTCCTTCCAGGTGCGACGCTGGACCAGTTTCTGGCCCTGCCACAGAGCTGGGGACCTGGCTTTATTTCCATCACCTTTTCTGCCTCCAAAGGTCCCAAGCGGGAGGGACCCTCGGTGTGACCTCGGACCCTGCAGTGGTGCCCCTCCTTCCCCAGATCAGTGTGTTGTGTTGTTTTTCAGGCAAGGCTATGAAGACCCCCCCTGGCAGTACCCAGCAGCTGGCTACAGCGATGGCTACCCCTACCAGAGCCACCAGTGGCAGCCAGTGGCGTGGCAGGGTGACAGAGGTACGGGCTCATCCTGTGGCTCTGGGGATGGAGGCAGCTTGCAGGAGAAATGATGCTTTCTCCAGGGCAGGTTCTTCTCCCAAGGTTTGCACATATCCAGGGCTTTCTGCTGCCCACACTCCTGGGTGGTGCTGCTCTGTGCAGCTCTGGCTCCCTGCTTGCATCTAGGAAGTGTGAGCAGGAGCCAGGTGCACCCAAGGGATGTTTGAGCTTCATTTCCATGGCTAAAAACCTGTGTCATTCCTGGTTCCAGCCTCAGTTTGATGGTGCTGTGTGACCAGGATGGCCAGGGCCTCTTCTTTGCCCTTAATGGGCTGAACAGAAGGGGAGGGAGGAAAGAGAGAAGGACATCAGTGCTGTGTTGGCAAACGCGTACAGGGCGTTATCACATCTCCAATGTGCTGAGAAAATTAGGAAGCAAACTGGGTGGGCATGGCAAATTGCCTGACTCATGGGCTTTTCTTTTGCACCTTCATTGTTGCTCTGGAGGGCTAATGCTGAGTCTTGATTCTCCCTAGACCTGAGACAGCAAGAGTCTTACAGCAAGGGTTACCGTGACCAGCACTACTACAGGGGCTACCACCCCAACCTGGCCACGGGCCCCCCAGGGCAGGACAGGTAAAGCTGAGAAGTCTGTGCAACCTTGTGAAACCATCTGCTGCAAAACTGGTGGGTTGGTGGGTGGTTCAAAGCTCTCAGACCTTCAGCCTGTCTCCCTTTACTCCCACCTGCAGGACACAGACCTACAGCTCCTATGAGGAGAGCTACATCTCCACTGCCAGGAGGGAAGGGACAGGGGAAGGAACCCTCAGCAGTGATTCCAGGGAAGCTGGTGACCAGCCCAAAGAGGTAACATCGAGATGGGCAGGGATGGAGATTTGGGAACAATCCGTATGTCCCCTTCCCGGCTCCTCTCCACATAACAAGTGACAGAACAAGAGGAAACAGCCTTAAGCTGTTCCAGGGAAGGTTTAGATTGGACACTAGGAAAAGTGTCTTCAACAAAAGGGTTGTCAAACTCTGGCATAGGCTGCCCAGGGAGGTGGTTAGAGGCACCGTCCCTGGGGGATTTTAAAGACATGTAGATGTGGCAGCTGGGGACATGGTTTAGTAGCGAATGTGGTAGCACTGGGTTTATGGTTGGACTCGATCCTAGAGGGCTTTTCCAACCTTCATGATTCCATGATTCTACCCTTCCTAGGATGCTGGCAGCTATGTGTCAATGTCAGCTCTGTCCTTCAAGTCATGCTCCATCACTCTTGTGTCCTGATCTCTGGGTTTTACCAAGAGAAAATTAAAAGATCAAAGAAAAGCTGCTCTGGTGGTTTTGCTCCTGGGTGGCGCTTTTTTTGAGTTTCCAAGCCCCATCTCCTTGGCTGAGTTGAGGAGCTCACATTAGAGCTAGGAAAGCTGTCGGCCTACAGCTGTGGCTGATGTAAATTATTTTTCTAAGCTGTTGGGTGAACCCAAGCTGGTGTAGGGGGTGAGCTGCTCGGGTGGGAATTGGCCGTGCTGTTCCTGCTGGGCACTTTCCTGGAGCAGCAGAGCCTGCTCCACTGCCCGGGAGCAGGACAGCAGCAGTGTCCCTGGTTTTTGAGCCAGGTTTGTGTGCTCTCCCTTCCCCGCAGCCCTCGGGCCAGCCCAGCCTGCTCCTGCAGTACCACGAGTCAGGACTCAGCTCCAGCAGCCATGAGCTCAGCCAGTACATCCGTGATGGTGCCGACCACTATGACCCTGTGCTTCCAGGGTCCTGGAGTGTGGGACAAACAGGTGAGGTGTGATGGGGGGCTCTGAAAAGGGGGAAACAAGGGAATAGATGGCTGGTGGGAGGATGTTGGCTGTCTCTCAGCTTGGTCCTCTCCTGGAGGAGGCTGTGCAGGCACAAGGCAGGACTGGGGGGCTGCAGGGTGGGTGAATGGTCTGGGGGCTCTGCCTGGGCAGGTGTAGGAGCTGCTGGGCACATCTGCTGCTTTGGGGGACAATTCTTGCATGGAGGGGTCAGTGGAGGGCTACTTAATTTGGGGGACAAGGTTGGGAGCTGGTAAAGTCCTCCATGGGGGATGTGGTGTGGGATCAGTGTGAGGGGCTCACAGTGGCCTGTGTGTCATTGCAGGGGGGCCCTCCATGTCCACCCTGACCCCAGCAGTACCCCTCAAGTTCCCACAGCTGCACACTGCGCTGTGCTTCGGAGCCGGGGGCCACCTGGTGCTGGTGTGTCCCCAGCACCCTGCCAAGGGACAGCCACCCCGAGTTGAGCTGCACAGCCTGGAGGTAGGACATAGCTGGCCCTCCAGGCCCCCTTGGTCCCCTCCCTGGAGTGGCTCCTCTTGTCCTGAGGGATGCAAACATGGTCCACAACCCTAGCAGCCTCCTCTGCAGCCTTCCCATTCCTTGCTCCCGTCTTCTCTCCATCCTACGCGGACTCTTGAGTCTCCGTGGTGCCAGCCTGTGCCTGGGCATTGCTTTCAGCCTTCAGCTCTGTAACCCTTGGTGCCTGTGACCTGCTCACAGTGATCCCTTCTCACGGGGACAGATGTGGTCTGTATCTCTCCAAAGGACAACTCCACTCGTCTTCCTGAGGTGCTCCAGTACAGAGGCCACATCCATCCCCCGAGTCTCCCACAGCATTCCAGTCTCCTATTTCACCTCCAGAAGGAGGCAGGTGCCATCTCAGCAGACATTTCTTTGCTGGACCTTAGCACTGGAGTCCATGTGGTAGTTCAGGGGCTCTGCTCTGGGGTTACCTTAAGACAACACAGGGTTCGCTGGCACTGTTGAACCCTTGGCCAAGGCACTGGCTTTCAAACAGCCCAGCTGGGGCTGGTCTGATAGCTGGAGTCCAGCTGCTGAATTTACTTTTGTTTTTTAGGCAATCCTTCATGGCACAGACGAGCTGGAGGAGCTGCAAGCTTTCCCGGGGCCCCTGGCCAGGTATGGCAGCACAGCAGGTCCAGGAGCTGCGTCCTCCTGGCTGTCTCCTTCTCAAGGAGATGTGAGCTCAAGGCAGACTCGAAGGGTCCTCGTGGTTTTGAGATATCTGCAAAGGCCATGCCTAAGTTCAGGCTGGGAGCCCAGCCCCTTTGATGCAGTGTGGGTTGGTTTGGATTGTAGGACATGGGTTTTTTGTATATTCATTGGATGTGGGTTTGGTGTGGTTTGTACATCTGCCCTTTTTTTGTGCTCATTTTGTCCCAGAAAAATGATTTTTTGGGGTTTCTTTGGATGTCTAAAGCTCTGGGTCAACCTGTGGTTTAGCTTCTCCTAAGGTTTTTGTCTCAGCCTGAGATGGCTGAGCCACATCAGGGTCAGACCCAGTGTGTACCTTCACCCAGTGTGAGCCTGCGGATGAATCAGGGTGTGTTGCACCAGGCTGTCTCCATTTCATCCTGGCGTAATTGGGATGTCTTCTGGCCGCTCCCAACCGAAGCAGGGAGAGAAAAGGGAAAAGCATTCACCGAGCAGAAGAGCTGTGTGTACACAGAGGCTGAGTGGGAGAGCTGGAGCTCCCCCTGTGCTCTGCTCTCGTGAGACCCACCTGGAGTGCTGCAAACTGTTCTGGTGCCACCAGCATAAGAAGGACATGGAGCTGCTGGAGCAACTCCAGAGGAGGAGAAAGGGACTGGAGCAACTTCCCTGTGGAGACAGGCTTAGGAAGCTGGGACTGGAGAAGAGAAGGCTGTGTGCAGACGTCACAGCACCTCCCAGTATCTGAAAGGACTACAAGGAAACCAGAGGGGGTCTCATTGCCATGAACTGTAGTGACAGGACAAAGGGGAATGAGTGCAGATTGAATGAGGGGAAATTTAAGTCAGATATATGGAGGGAATTCTTCCCTGTGAGGGTCGTAAGGCCTCAGGTTGCCCAGAGAAGCGGTGGATGCCCCATCCCTGGAAGTGTTCAAGGCCAAACTGGACAGGGCTTGGTCTAGTGGAAGGTGTCCCTGGCCATGGCAGGGGGTGTTGGACTAGAGGAGCTTTAAGCTCCCTTTCAACCCCCAGACCATTCTATGATTCTGGGTTACCACTCGTGCCAAAGGGTACATCGGGAATCTCCAAATAATTTGTTGGAATGATTGAGTCAAGATCAACATCTCCATCTGCAGTTTCTCTCTCTTGTCTCATCCACTCTTTCTTTCTAACTATGGTTATTTTATTGTATGACAGCAGTTCTGCCTGGCTTGCATGAAGCTTTAGGGGTTCTGTTTTGGTCCCAAAGGGTTTCTATGGTCACAAGAGGGACCCTCCACTCTGCCTCCACAACAGATTGTGCCTGCTTCTACAGCCTTGGACATCCACGGATGTAATGGCAGCACAGCAAATCCAAACTGTTTCTTTGCAGATAGATGGAGGAAAATACTATGAGGAGGGCAAAGAGTGGGTTTGAAATGTACTTGGCATCCCTGAAACACAGAAATCTTCTGAGAGTCCCTATAAATTTGAGTGTGTTTGAACTTAAGAGTAGTCATTGGTACTGGGGATCGCCTTTCCTCCAGCTCTTGCTTGGAATCTTTGGCATCCCCGTCAGTGAGCCTGGGGACTGAGCCTGAATGATGCCCTAGATTGCTTTGCCTTGGGTTTATTTGATGCCTCTTCCTGCTGCTCCAGGGAAGATCTGCACAAGGTGGATGTGATGACATTTTGCCAGCAGAAGATAACCACAGGCTGTGATCTCTCAACACCGAGGGGCAGAGATTCCTCTCTCCTCTGGAAACTCCTGGTCCTCCTCTGCCGGCAGAATGGGGTAGGTATCCCATGGAAGGGGACGACCCTTTTGATCTTGGAAATGAGACAAGTAATATGTCCCTGAGGTGCCTCTTGATCCAGTTGCTATTTCTGGGGAGGAGGGGTGTGCCTTAAGAGAATCCCATTCCCATACCGCTATTCATCAGTTTGATGCTGCCTGGATATTTGGAGCAAATCCTTCCCCATGACTGCTTTTCATCCTTGGGAACTACCAAGAGCCCAGTGAAGGGGACTGGTGCCACCTTCATTGAGGAGCCAGCACTTACTCTTAAAAGGGGGCCATTCCCTCAATCCACTGAAATCCACCCAACCCAGTCTGTAGCTGCTTGTTGGAAGCAGGTGGATGAGGTCATCAGAGGGAGAGTTGTGAAGGTCTCTCTGATTGTGCTGAACCCCTTTCATTCCAAATCTGTGTGCTGCTGGCCACAGCTGGTCCTGTTGCGGGGATGTGCTGGGAGGAGGACACAGGTGTGAGAAGGGTGCGGACTGGCAGTGCTGCCAGCCTTTGCTCATGGGGCAGCCTCCACGTGCCTCATTCCTTCCCTTTCCCAGTCCATGGTGGGCTCGGATGCGGCGGAGCTGCTGATGCAGGACTGCAGGCGCCAGGACAAGTACAAGAGGCAGGACCCTGCGGCCAACCTGATGGGCCTGACAGACGACGAGTGGGCGTCGCGCCAGCCGGGCACGCTGGACCTCATCACCGGGGAGGTCCCTCCCGTCGTGGAGACACAGGCACAGATAGTGGAGAAGTTCACCAAGCTCCTCTACTATGGCAGGAAGAAAGTAAGTGGTGAGTGGGATCCAGGACATGGGGCTGAAGGATTTTTTCCTTGGGCCTGTGGGCCTCCTCAGGCAGGTTTTAGAAGGAAGGGTGGTTGAGAAGTGACTTGTGGTTGTGGGATCAACCCTCCAAGCTATGTTTGTACAACAGGGCTCGTGGCAGTGATTTCCCACCACTGGGTAGCTGGGATGGGGGACCCAAGCGAAGATGAGACGCAGAGGCTTTTACCAGCACTTCTACCACATTTAGTTTCATAGAGTCCTGGAATGGTTTGGGACCTTAGAGGTCATCTTGTTCCAAACCCATCTGCAGCTATGTGATCTCATGGGATACCTAAGGCACGAGGAGAGGAGGGTTGGATGCAGAGCAGATTGGGTGCCCAGACTGGGATCCCACAGCATGGAGAGCTATCAGGCAGCACAGACCCGGAAATCTAGGAGATACCACATTGCTTTGAAGGTCCAAGTTCTCATAAATTTTCAAGGTAGAAAGACAAAGGGACTTGAAAGAGATTTGAACATAGAAGAGATTTTTGGAGGATGCTCCTTAAAGCCAGAGCAGTTATTGGGGCTCTTCCCTGAGCTGGAGGAGCAGAGGAGCAGAGGAGTGGGGGGAAGCAGAGTTGGTGCAAACCCTATTTCTTCTCCCCCTCAACTGCAGGAGGCTCTGGTCTGGGCCATGAGAAACCAGCTGTGGGGCCATGCCCTGTTCCTCTCTAGCAAGATGGACCCTCGAACATACAGCTGGGTCCTCACCGGGTAAGTCAGAGAAGCTAAAGCAAGGTACGATGTTCCATGGCTGGCTCTCCAAGCCTGCTATCCCTTCAGTGCCCCCTGACCTGCAAAAGAGCACTGATTCCAGCTGGAGCCCTTCCAGAGGGGACAAAGGGGACAGAGGGCATCCGTCCAGAAAGGCCCCAGTCCTTCAGGCTTCCCAAGGGACAGGAGAAACCAAGTGGGGGGGCTGGAAAGCAGGAGGAAGGCCATTCCCTGGAGATGGAAGGTTAATTTATTCCGAGTCTTCGGCTTTGCCCGTGCTGCCCTAGCAAAGATAGGCATGGGGCAGGGGCAGCTGGGCCTTCTTCCCTGTGATCCAGCCCCGTCCCAGCTGTTCATCCCACTCGTATGAGCGTTTTCTTGTGGAATTTAATGTACTTAGTCTGGATTGGATTGATCCCTTCAAGGACAGTTAAGCAGAAATTCTCTGTCTTGTGGAACCCAAATCCTTTTAAGGTGGTTTTATGCAGTGTTGTCCTGGAGACCTGCATGCTCTGAAGGTAATACATATCCTCATCCCCAGGGGCTGATGATCCTCTCTGCCTCCTATTTACAAGGGCATGGAGTGATAGGACAGGGAGGAATGGCTTGAGCTGAAGGAGGGTAGATTTGGATTAGATGTTACAAGGAAATCTTTCCCTGTGAGGGTGCTGAGGCCCCGGCACAGGGTGCCCAGAAAAGCTGTGGCTGCCCCTGGCAGTGTCCAAGGCCAGGTTAGACAGGGCTTGGAGCAACCTGGGATAGTGGAAGGTGTCCCTGCCTGTGGAAGGAGGATTGGACTAGAAGGTGGCTTCCAGCTCAATCCATTCTTGGATTCTCTGGGAAACCCCTCAAGACATCAGTTTCCTGTTTGGGATGTGCTCTGGAAGGTGAATGAAGGTCTGGGGTCCTGGTCTGCAGCCCTTCTCTGCTGTCTCCTCACAGGTTCACCAGCACACTGGCCACCAACGACCCGCTGCAGACCCTCTTCCAGCTCATGTCAGGAAGGATTCCTCAGGCAGCACTGGTCCGTGAGCAAGAGGCTGGCCTTGGCATGTGTTCCCCTGTGCTGTCACCTGCCTGTGACACCCACCTTTTGGTGACCGTCTCTGCTCACCTTTGCTCTCCCCATCTCCCACCAGTGCTGCGGGGATGCCATGTGGGGGGACTGGAGGCCCCACCTGGCTGTGATGTTGTCCAACAAGGCTGGAGACACGGAGCTGAACCAGCGAGCCATCGTCACCATGGGAGACACTTTGGGTGAGCTGAGACCAGTGGGAGTAGCTGCAACAGGGGCGGGCACCGCAATGTGGTGCTGAGACGGCTGTGCCTGGACCCCTGGAGCTGCAGGGCCCGTGGGGTGGCGGGGGTGAGGTGCCAGTGGATCCTCAGATGAATCGGGCTCAGGCCCACCCATTAGCTGCTCTTGTGGAGACACCTGGAGCAGCTGGGCCCAGGGAAGCTGTAGGTAACTGAGGGGACTGAGCCTTGCTCCCAGTGGTGGGATTTTATGCCAATAATGGCACCATGCAAGAGTTGGAGCTGGCCCTGCTCAGGCTCCCCTAGTTCTACCACTGAAACCTCCTGAAACAAAAATCAGCAACTGGGGAAAACAGACAAAAAACAGGGACAAGGGAGGGATCAGGGTCTGTGTGGGCAGAAAAGCGAGGCAGTTGGGTTTGGGTTTTTGCGTGAGCTCGAGGGCCTCCAAAGCAAAGCTGCCCACGTGGTGGTGTCTCAGGACTAAGTGTTTGTCTTTTTCCTCCCACGCAGCCAGCAAAGGAGCAGTCGAAGCAGCTCATTTCTGCTACCTGATGGCAGACATTCCTTTTGGCTACTTTGGAGCAAAGGCAGAGCGCATGGCCCTGCTGGGCAGCAGCCACCGGTGAGCGAGCACTGCAGCCTGGGGTTCTCACCAGAGCCACCTGCCCCACGTTTTCCCCATCCCTGGGCTCTCGCTTTTATGCAAAAGCAATCCCTGTTTGGGGTTTTTCCTGCTGCCAGTGTGTGCTCTGTGTGGGGCTGTTTGGGGAGGGAGCTCTGGTCACTGACCCTGCCCCTCTCCTCTGCAGCCAGGGGTTTTCCCAGTTCGCCAGGACAGAGGCCATCCAGAGGATGGAAATCTTCGAGTACTGCCAGCAGCTACGACAGCCCGAATCCTTCCTGCTCCCCTTCCAGGTAGTGGATATGCTCAACTGCATCTTGTGCAGCAGCTCAGACTCGCCCCAAAACATGCACCGGTCTCCCTGAAGCCTGGAATTCAAGCTGTTCCTGAGGCTTGTCCCCTTACTGGGCTTTGGGAACGATGGGGAGGTTGTCTTGGCCAAGGGACTCATGCAGGGCAGAGTTTGGGGTGCACAGTGTGTCTGACCAGTGCTTGCTCAGGTCTCATTGCCTTCCTGCTCTCTGGGTAACAGGTGAGCTCTTCCTGTTGCAAAGCCACCCAGCTGTTGCTGCCTTGGGCACTATGGAATTGGATGGATACATCCCTGGAAGTGTTCAAGGCCAGGCTGGACGGGGCTTGGAACAACCTGGTCTAGTGGGAGGTGTCCCTGCCCATGGCAGGGGGGTTGGAACTAGATAAGCTTTAGTGTCCCTTCCAATCCAAACCATTCTGGGATTCTGTGGAGCTGCCGTGCTCCTCCCTGCCTGGTTCAAGGTGGGGGAGGTGGGATGCCTCCATGGGGATGGGTGGAAGTGGCCTGGAGTGCAGGTGGCCTCTGGGTGATGAGGCACATGCTCCAGGGTGCTCTGAGTCATGCTGGGGTGATGTGCCACGGCACAGGGCACCCTCAGACTTGCCCATCTCCCTGCTCCCACCTGTCGCTGCTGTGCTTGCCTCTCCCAAGGTGTACAAGCTTCTCTACGCCTCCCGCCTGGCCGACCACGGGCTGCCAGCCCAGGCCCTGCAGTACTGTGAGCACATCGCCGCTGCGCTCCTGTGCCAGGACCCGGCCGCACACCCTGTCCTGGCCCGGCAGGTGGTGAGGGTGAGTCTGGGGCTCCTGCATCCCAACCAGGGCCTGAGACCTGCTCAGGACCTGCTGGGGTGGGCAGCATCCTCAGGGTTTCTCGTGGGTGGGAGTGGTTGGCAGCTCTGAGCAGGCCCCCAGGGTTTGCTGCCAAGTACAGCAAAGCCAGCAGCTCCACAGGGTTTCTAATCCCCATGGATTTAGGGTAGGAAACAAAGGTATTATGCTGACTGCCAAGTAGGAGCTGAGTTATTTGGAAACAAAGGATGTTTTTAGGTCTGGAGGGGGTTTCTGAACTTCTAAATGTCACAGACCTAAGAAGTGAAGTCTAAGTGCACATTTCCCCTCCAGCATATCATCTACAGTTCTCTTTTCCTCCTGAGGGGTGGGCTTTGGGTTGACAGTGAGAGGGAGCATGGCCCAACTTGAAGCACCAAGTGCAGCCCCTCTACTGCCTGAGCAGGGGGCTGGGGCAGAGAGGGGTGAAGCAAAGTGTCCCAGGTCCCCCAGGAAGACTGGGCTCTCACGAGGACAGGGCAGTGCTGAGGCTGCTTGTTGCCTTCCTCCAGCCTTTAGGACCAGGTTGGATGGGGCTTTGAGCAACCTGGTCTAGTGGAAGGTGTCCCTGCAAATGGCAGAGGGGTTGGAACAAGATGAGCTTTAGGATCCCTTCCAACCCCAAACCATTCTTTGATTCTATGAGAGGGGCTAAAGCTGTGGTGCTGTGAGGTGAGGAGCAGCGAGATGCCTGTCTGAAGTGGGTGCTGCTGAGTTCACCCAAAATTTGACTGGTGCTGCTTCCTCAGCCCGTCACTGAAGCCTATTTACTGTCTAACAGCCTCTCAGATCTGCCGTTCTGCTGGGGATAATGCTTCTCCTGGGAGAAAACACTTTCATCTGGAAAACTAGTGCATTCGTAGATGCTCTCGTCTTTGATGTTCTAGACTGTGTTACAAATTATGATACACATTAGTGTTTGATTAAGACTTCCCCTCTTTTGAAGCTGGGGACGATACACAACCAGGTGCTGGTTCATTAATACTGGATCAAAGTGCACATTAGCTTTTGGATTAAACATTCCCCCCGTTTAGGAGTAATCATGCTTATAATTTCCTTTTTCCTGTGATTGATTTAGGATGAGCATAGGTGTGTTTGTAGAGAGGTGGGACAGTGGGTCTGTGGGTAGTGCAGGTTCCTGGGTTACATTTCTCTCGCGGACAGTCCCAGTCCCAAGCTGGGGTCCAGCTGTGCAGGTCCCGTTTTACTGTAAACTCAAGTGTGTTCTGTGCTGGTTTGGAGTTTGTTTTTGGAAGGTTCAGGAATAGAAAGAAATGGCTGCTGGGGACTGGTGCAGGAAGGATAGCTGAGTCTTGTGTGGCTGAGCTGCCAAGTCACCTCCAGGTGGCTTTTGGTGGCCCTCAGGGTGGCAGCCTCGTAGCAAAGCATTGAGGATGAGTGAGCATGAAGTAGCCAGGAGAAACTGGAAAAACCTCCTAGAATCCTAGAATGGTTTGGGTTGGAAGGGACCTTAGAGATCATCTAGTTCCAACTCCCTGGCTGTGGGGAACACCTTGCACTGGATCAGGGTGCTGGTGGGCTGATAGCGGCGAGAGAAAATTCAGTGAAGATGTGGATGGAGAGCGGTGCTTTGAGCGCCATCTCCCCTCACCCAGCTGTCTTCAAACTGGATCCTTGTCTAAACAACTCCTTCAGACAGGGAATTCGCTCTGCAGGGAGCTTTGCATCTCACCTCGGACTCCTGGGTCACCCCAGAAGAGACTCTTGCTCCACTGATGGGACCTGGAGCCCCACGACACTGAGGCGGCTGCAGGCAGGGCAGCACAGACCCCTCTTCTTCAGGAGAAATCAAACACACAGCAGCAATACTGCAGAGAGGGAGCTGGGGGAGATAGTGGAGCATGGAAAAAATCCTGAGCAGCAGCATAACAGGATGCTGTTACAAAAGAAAAAAACCCACCCATGTTACAGTGTTATTGTGGGTTGTGAGAGCACAGCTGGTATATCTGAGACAAGGAGATGATAATCCCCTCCGTGCTGAGGTCTCAGGGGTCTTGGCTGGGGCCTGTTTGGGCTGCTGCATGTGGAGACAGGGCTAAATTGGAGTGAGTGTGGGAGTGGAGAGCTGGAGTGATAAGAGATTGAGAGGAAAATGACCTGTGAAGAAGGCCTCAGGGTTATTTCTTCTAGGCAAGATACGGTGGGGGAGAAAGGGGTACGAGGGATGTGATAACAGCCCTCCAGCATGCAGGAGGCTGCTTGTGGGGGATGCTGCCTGGCTCTCCTCACAGCTTCCATGGGAGCAGGGATAGAGAGGCTTAATTTGCAGCAGGGAAGATTTCACTTAGATATTGAGAAAAAACTTTGTAGCTCTAAGGACGTCAAGCATCGGGACAAGCCTGGAAGGCTGTGAAATCTTCTCGGAGATTTGTAAATGCAGGTCAGACAAACACCAGCTCCCACCCGTCCTCATGGGGTAGGTGAGGAGCTGAAGAAGTGCCCTGGGAGCTGGGCTCTTTCCAGGGCTCCTGGTGGGGTGTCCTGCAAACCTGCCAGTGCCCCGGGGTGGTTGTTAGGTGGGATTAAAGGCACTCCTTTTCCTCGGGGGGGGGAGGAAAAAGGAGGGTGATAGTTACCGGTCTCTGTGATATGAGGAGCATCTTTGACACAGGTATTTTGGCATCTCTGTGGAGGTGCTGAGCCAGCCCTGCTGAGGCTGTGGGGCACGGGATGGGCTGGCACCTCCATGGCGGTGTGGGAGAGGGAACAGATCCTGCACATGAGGCTGGTGTTGTTTTACCCCCCTATTACGAAGCAATGCTCTTTCCCCAAGCCCCTGTGCCCAGCCAGGTGTGACAGATCCCTGTGGATCTGACACGTGTGGTGATCCCTGCTGTCCCTGCAGCTGGCCGAGCGGCTGAAGCTCTCTGACCCTCTGCTTCTGGAGATGCCGGAGCAGGACCAGGCGCTGGAGCCCAACTGGCTGGAGCAGCTCCAAGCCTGCTGCCAGGAGTGGGAGGTAAGGAGGAGCGAGGATGCAGTGGGACAGCTGCTCTGCATGGTGGTTTGTCTACAGGAGCATCCTCCTGCTCTTCCCTGAATCCGAGGGGATGGAGGTTCAAAAGCTGCTGTTCTTCTTTGGCTTGTGATCTCCGAGATGTGGTCCCCGCTCTGGGACCTGCAGATTGAGTGGCAGCAAGTGCCTGAGGGCTGCAGAGCTTCACATAAGGAAAACACGCCTTGTTTTGGCTCCAGGAGGGCAGGCAGGGGCTGGTGGGTGAGTGATGGTCTCCCTTTGCAGGGAGGACATCGCAGAGGTCGCTGGTGGGTGTACTCTTGGGTCTTTTAACTATGGTCTGGTGCTTGGATTAATGCTCTTCATTCAGATTTCACATCTGTTTTTGGTTTTGTGACCTTTTCCCTCTCGTTTCCCCTCCTGCCTGCCCTCAGGGCTGCTGCAGCTCCTGTCACTTGCTGGGAAAGAGCTGTGTCCATGCTGGTGTGGGTCTCTCCTGCAGCCTGGGGTGGGCTGTGAGCCCCAGATCCACAAGCACTGTGCTTTCCTTTGCATTGGCTTCGTGGTTCCCTTAGTCTTTGTCCCGTGCCATCCTTTTTCCTCTCCATTTTACCCTGTTTTCCCTCTGCAGGTGGAAGATGCTCTTCCTCCAGAGGTGGCACCCGCTCAGCTAGAGCTGTCCTGTGCTGTCCTACCCACAGCAGGTAAACCAAACAAAGCAGCAGGTTGTGGTCACCACAGCAGGCTTCTCCCTGGGTGGAATTGTGCTGCCGTGGGCTGGGAAGCAGCTTCCCACTCCCTGAAGTTTTTAGCAGCAGCAGCTCCTTGTGTGCCCCCAGAGCTCGAGGGCTGCTCCTGCCTGGATGCATCCCTCAGGCATGGGCTGCAAAGCAAGGGCTTGGTGCTCATGTCCTCGTAAAAAGGCTGAGTAATTGGGCCTAATTACCACAGCTGCGGGGTCCCTGTGGGTGCCGTGGGAGGAGAAGAGGAGCTGGGGGTGGGTGCTGCATGAGCCTCCCAGCTGAGCCTCAGAGGAGACGGCCCTGTTCCCAGGCAGTCCTCTGAGGGTGCAAACTGGAGCTGAACTAAAAGGATTTCAATCTCGCAGAGCAAAGGATTTGGGAAGGAGCTCGTCCTGCCATGTGCCAGGCTGCAGGATGCCTGGTGCTGAAGACCCAGCATTTCTTCTTCCCTGCTGCCTCTTTGATCCCTTTGGTTCATCCTTTGGTGACCCCAAGAGTCCCCTCCAATGCCAACCCACCCAGAGACACCAAGATGTGGGACACAACCATCCCCTGGTGTCAAGGGAAGAGCAGGGGAGCTTTTCTTTCTCAGCTGGGTAGCCATTGGGACGTCCCGCTGAGGAGAAGTCAGGGGCTGGTGACACACCGGTGTTCCTTCACATCCACCTCCACCAGCAGGATGCTCCCACGCAGTCCCCTGCTCCTTGGATCTGGCTTTCTGCTGGGAACACTGGCACTGAAGTGTGGAGAACAGAGGCTAGTGCAGACAGGATGAAACACAACTAATTCCTTCAAGCCGTTTCTTCCTATCAGCTTTTCCTGCTGCTGCCAAATTCCTTTTCAAAGAGCTCTCCCAGGCAGTAAAAAGGATCATCAATCCTGATTGCCTTCTGCTGCTATCAGGGCTGAGACTGTGATCTTCCTTCCCTGGAAGGAAGTTGCAGGTATGATGATCCCATTGCCTTGGCTTCTCCGAGCAGCCAGGTCTGCTCCGTGTGGTCTCCACAGCTCGCCTTCCCTATACTTGGCCCTTTTCTTCATGGTGAAGGCCATCCAGAATCACCACCTGAGGGATCTGTATGCAGAGAAAGCTGGCTCGGTGCTGAATCCATCCATCTTGGAAAGACAAAGCCCAAACCGGGTGCCAAGCTGGGATCCACGTGGTTCTCCCTCTCCATCCTTACAACCTGGGCTGTCCTCCCTGACTTGTTCTAGCTGAGCTTGCCAGGCAGCATGAATTTGAGCATCCATCCTCCTCCCCGTGGATCTTGAGCATCTCCAGGCCATGTGGGAGCTGCTCACAGGTGTGAAGCCAACCCTGAGTGGGCTGCAGGTGATGCTGGCAGCAAAGCAAAGGGTTTGATAGCACTGCATCAAGAGGTGCCATAGTCCCTCCTGATGGGAGCTGGGTTCTGCCTGCCATGTCTCACAGCAATGGGAGAGAAATTTCCCAGTGCCCAGTGTTTCTGGCAGGAGGCTGCCGAGCTGGAATAAGCAGGACACACACCTGGGACCAATGTGTGTGTTAAATAAAACAAATCCCACTCGCTCAACTTGCCTTTCAAACAAAAAAAAATCCCAACCCTGAATAAATCTGCCTAAAGCGAGGAACTCATCCATGGGTGCTGCTGTGGAACAGGAATGAAGGCTGCCCTGCAAATCTTTCCTGCTCAAGGTGTGCAGCAGGAGTGAGGCAAAAGGCTGGAGGCCTCAGACTGCTTTGAGCTGCTGGTGCGTGCTGCTTGTGGGCTCTTTGCTTCCATAGCATTCCCTTTCTGAGTTCATTTATAACCTCAGGCACATTCCCAGGATTTAAAAATTTTTTTTGCCCCTGTCTTTCCCATCCCCCCTTCCTTGAAACTTCTGGAAGGTTCCTGTTGCTGTGCTGTATCCTACCTCCTCCCTTGCCTGGTCTCTGGAGTCTTTCCTCATTCCCCCAGCTCCTGCTGATGTGTAATGGAAAAGGGGAGAAATCTGCGCAACAGCCCATTTATAAATTATAAACATTATAAAAATTGTAAACTCCTGAGGTGTGGGGTTTTTTTTTGCAGATGGAGAGCCTGGCAATGAGATTCCCCAGAGTGAAGACTACCAGTATGACCAGTGGTTCGAGCCTGTGCCGGCCCAGGCACCCAGCTCCCAGGAGGACGTGTCCCTCTGGTCCCCAGCACCTGCTCAGGTCATGGCATCGCTGCTGCCCAGCGTTGGGAGAGACCTGCAGCCCCCTGTGCCTGGCCAAGGGACATGTGCTCCTCCAGGAGGGGATTTTGGCGAGCTCCCTCCTCAGCCGGTGCTGCTGGCAGGTAAGTGCTGCAGCCTTGTTTCCCTGCAAAAACCCCAGAATCCCAGGATTCAGGTTTGTGTTGGGAAAGGACTTTAAAGATCATCTCCTTCCAACCCCCTGCTACAGGCAGGGACACCTTCCACTAGAGCAGGTGGTTCCAAGCCTCATCCAGCCTGGCCTTGGGCACTTCTAGGGATGTGACAGCCACAGCTTCTCTGGGCACCCTGTGCCAGGGCCTCAGCACACTCACAGGAAGGAATTTCTTCCCTAGAAGTTGCCTTTGAGATGCACCAGGTCAGCCTTGCCATTCATTCCCTGGTGCTGGCAGGGACAGGGACCAGAATGGCCTTTTGCATCTCTTGGGGGACATCTTGGCCACCACATGGGTGGCTGTGCTCTGGAGAGGGGCATGGTAGAAACTTTGGAAATACCTCTGATGGGTACATCCAGAGCTCCTCAGATCAAACCTTGACTGTGTCCTTCCCTCTGCTCCACAGGAGAAGCTGGGGAGCCCTGGGGTGCCAGGCTGTCCCCTGGAAAGGTGCAGCCAGCCCTCCCAGCAGAGCAGGTGAGTCAGGGGGACCAGAGAGACCATCCCAGTGAGGGTCCTGGCTGGATTTGGGACTTGTTGACCCATCCTTCCATGCACTGAACTCGCATGGAATCCCCCCATCATGGTGCCAGTTGTTCCCTTGGAGCTCATGCTCCCCAGCTGCTGTGTAAGGCACGTGGGGGGTCCCTGGGGGTGCTTTCCACAAATCGTGGTGTGGAGCAGTCCCAGGGGCGCTCTGACCATGCTCGGTGCAGCTCCTCTGGGAACAGCACGTGGCAGCTTCGATGTCTGATGCCAGGAGGAGTTACCCACGAGGATTCGGACCATCTCAGAGACCTCCACTGTCTCCCTGGGGGACAGCCGGCCCTCCTCGGACAGCGCAGATGAGGACGCTGCCCAAGAGCTGGCGGAGGCCGTGAAGCCAGAGGAGGACAAGGTGAGCATGCCAGAGCCATCATGAGCCTCAGACACTGAGCATGCCTGTCCCTGAGGCCAGCCCTGCCCCTGGAGAAATGGTGCCCACTCCTAGCAGGCAGCTGGGGGACCCTGGCATCCACCCCTTCTTATCCCTTCCGCTCTTTTCCTCCCTTTCCCAGAGCTCTGGATTCAGGTGGTTTGGCTGGTTTCGGTCAAAACCCACCAAGGAAACTTCTTCCAAAGCTGAGTCTGACACAGACCCAGACTCTCCCACATCAGGACCACAGGTAGGGGACAAAAAGCCCTCCTGTCTCTGGTGACATGCAGGGTGCAGCTGTGAGAATGGGTGACATGTCTCCCTGTCACCCACTGCTTCTCCCTCTGTCCTCATGCAGGGGCCGTGGCCATTCTCTGTGGGGGCGGAGTGGGACTGGGAGCCCTTTTAGCCCGGAAGATAATCCTTGATTAATATTAACTGTAAATTCATAAAGCCTCTTTGATCCGTGAGGTCATCCAAGCCCTTGGCAAACTCTGCAGGGATCGCTTACCCTCCGCTGGAGCGGAACACAGCAGCTGTGAGTGGCACTGCTCTGGCAGGCTTTAGGAGATGCAGGGAAGGGAAAACCTCTTTAATTGGAAGTGCAGCAGCAAGGGGGAAGCAGCCATGCGTGGTTAACCCAGACCTGGCCGGCTCCTCAGGGTGTCATATCCCTGGTGGCAGGGCTTGAAGCGAGAACCTCCCCTGGAAATTTCTTCCTGGTTGAGAATGACCTACAGTCCCAGAGCAAAAAATGTTGGGATATTCTTCTAAAATGAGCAGGATATGGAGAACAGAAGGGGACCCATGGATCTGGGCCCCTCACGCTGTACCCAGGCTTGGTGTCCAGCCTCCTGCCTAATGTTGAACTCTCAGGCTAGTTCAGCTTTGTGGCAGGGTTGCTTGCCCTGACTCTGTAGCCCCTCCTTAGCCGTGTTTCCTGCAGCTCCTGGGGTACCTCTCCAGCAGGATGGGTACAGAATGGGTACCCCAAAAGCCTGGTGTGGTATCTGGTGCAGAGGTCTCCTCTCCACACAAGGAGCTTCTGCTCTAAAGGGGTGGATGTGATTTCAGGAGCGGACGTCGCCATCCCCACCCGATGCTACTCTCCCGGCTGGGACAAACCCTTTGGCTCAGCCTCTCTCCAGAAATCCCGGTAAATACCACACGGGTCCCCTCACCTCTCTCCCCCATCAGCCTTTTACAAGTTTCTCCTCTTAATTTTAAGCCGGCTTTTGTTTTTGGTTGCTGGCCCTAGGAGGAATGCAGGGTGAAAGTACCTTTGGTGTTAGTCCAGTGCCTGCAGAGGTGAAAGGCTCATGGGAGAAGGATGGAAGGCAGTCAGCAGGACAGCAGGTGAGGAGAGGAGGGAAGTGTACCTGTGTATGATGGGGGTGTCCAGGACACCTCTCTGCTCAGGGTGGCTCTGAAACTGGGGGGTGTTTGTTAAGTTTCTCTCTCTTCAGTCCTTCAAGACCGGCTACCCTGGACCTCTCCCACCATTGGCATCGGTCCCTCTCTTCAACCCTGCCCAGGTGTCCCAGGTGAGAGCATTTTCCTGAGGGGGTGGTGCTGCATGGGGCTGGGAGCACCTCCTGCCTTTGGGGATTTTGTCTTCTGGATTTTGGAGTGGTGCCGGATTTCAGGTGATCTGCTATGGACAGGGGGATTTAGGTGATGCCAGTCCTGGGTATGAGGGTTTTTTATAAGAAAATCAGTGATGGGAGAGTGTGATGAATGAGCGAAATCGAGGGAGGATGCTTGTGGTTGCATCCTGATGATGACAAATCAACATTTTGGGGTACAGACCATTGCTTACACCACCTCTCTCTCTGTTTTCCAGCTTGCTGCCCGACCCACCCAACCCAGGCTGCTTTCCCAGCATCGCTACCCCAAGCCCCTGTGAAGTGGTGGGTGGGGACAGCAGAGACCAATTGCTGGAAGTTTTTTTAACTGAAATGGTGTTTGTTGTTATTTTGGATGGGGTGGCAGAGGCTGGGCCTGCTTGATGGAGGGTGTTGTAAAATAAGGGGGAGGTTTGTGGGTTTAAAAGTCAGTAAAGGGGGGGGGAGGGGCTGGAATGGGGGTGAACAGTTTGGCCACTCAGGTGGGACCCCAGACCTCTACCTCCCTCCTTCACAAAAATTAGGTCTGGTTTGTATAACTCATTGTTGTCATCCCTTATGTGCTGTTCCTGAAGCCCCGTCCAATCTTTCTTTTCAGCTTTCTTTGATAACATTTAGACATCTATACACAGGTATTTTCATCAAGTCCCCTCTCAGCTTCCTCTTCACTCACTCAGTCTTTCCTCACGAGCAAGATACTCCTTAATGATCTTTGTTGCCCTCCGCCGGGCTCCAGGTTTGGGGTTTTAAAGTCAGGATTAAATAGGGGGAGGAGCAGAACATTAACGCATCAGGTTTGGGGTTTTAAAGTCAGGATTAAATAGGGGTAGGAGCAGAGCATTAAGACGTCAGGTTTGGGGTTTTAAAGTCAGGATTAAATAGGGGTAGGAGCAGAGCATTAAGGCGTCAGGTTTGGGGTTTTAAAGTCAGGATTAAACAGGGGTACGAACGGAGCATTAAGGCGTCAGGTTTGGGGTTATAAAGTCAAGATTAAATAGGGGTAGGAGTGGAGCATTAAAGTGTCAGGTTTGGGGTTTTAAAGGCAGTAATGAATAGGGGTAGGAGCAGAGCATTAAGGTGTCTGGAGGAGATAATGGAGGGTGGAACGATGGAAAATAAAAAACTGTCCGGGGGAGAGTAGTCTGAATTGGGTTATGGGGCGCTGCCCCACCTCACCCATTGGACTCAGCGCGCCGGCCGTGAGTCTGTCTCAAAGCACCGCGGGGCCACGAGCATCCGCCGGGCTCCGCTGGGGGAGCGCAGCAGCTTCTCCTGCCCGGGCCGGCCCGCGCGGCGCCCCCCCTTGCTGGTGGCTCACCCGCCCGTCGCGGGCGGGGCCCTGCTGGGGCCGCGGGCGGCCCTTCCCTCAGACCTTCCCCGAGGCGGGGCGCGGGTGACGCGCACCCCGTGCGTGGCCTCGGCAGTGAGCTTCCCCCGGACGCCTACAAGTGCGCTTTCGTCGTTATATATAGCCTCGCTTACTTAGCTTCTTTCAGCTCAGGGTGCGTTGCCGGCGCTACCCAGCGCGCACTGCTGTATATGTTAATTTAGAGCCGCCCATTCGTCGGAAGGGGGGCTGGGGGCGTGTTCCCCGTGTGAAGGGCAAAGCGCGGACTCATGGCGGGGCGCGGACCCGCGGCCTGAGGGGCTGCGGTCGGAGGTGGGGCCACGAACGCTTGGGGCACCCTGTGTAGTGGGCATTGGGGCCGAAACCTGCCCGTGACGGGCTGCGGGGTCTCGATATCGATCTGAAGCACCGTGGGGCTAAAACTCGATCTGACGGGCTGTGGGGTGGGGACCCCCTCGTGGAGGATGTGGGGTTGTGGCCACTCGCGGCGGACTGTAGGGTTCGTGCCCCACTGATCCAAGCTGAGGTCCAAGCCCTGTTGGTAGCAGGCTGTGGGGCTGGAGCCCACCTCCAGGGAGGTGCTGTGAGGGCTGGTGGTAGAGGGTGAGTGTGTGGATGGCTTTAACACTCACCCCACTAAACCCACAGCGCAGGGGCTGTTGGCTTTAATAATATTAGGGTATCGAGGCCGACGCAAACTCGAGGCAGCTGCCTGGCCAGATAGGGGTGCCCTCACCTGGCCGTCCCTTCCTCCAGGGCTCCTTGGCTCCCGGGACAGCAGAGCTGTAAGTGACTGGCAGAGCCCAGGATGCTGCGCTGGGGTGAGTCTGGCTGACTGCAGCACTCAATTCCAGCGGGTTTCCTGAGGATGGGCTCCTAATTCTGGGATGTGTCTGCCTCTGTGGGTGCAGGGGGTGGGAGCCGCATGTTGCTGGATGTCCTCACAGCCCTGTGTGCACCCACACGCCTTTAAGTCCCTCAGTCTCCGCTGCAGGATGCTTTGGGCAGCTCTTTGGGGGATCACTATGTTGCTTTTTGGCCTTGCAGAGGCTTTTTGCTGCCCCTAGGTCCTTTGAGTCGGTTTAAAGGGGTGTGAGTGTGCAAATCTCTCACCTCAGGCATTAGACATCCTGCTCTTCCAAGACTGAACATGGTCTATCCTGTTACTCAGGCAATCTCCTTTTTGGAGGAAAATGATAAATACAGAGGACTTCTTGCTTGTGGAAGTTGCAGATCTGGCAAATAATTTTAGAAATAAATCCTGTGATTTTAGGATTGCTCCTCACAGTTTTGGTTTCTGACTCTACACTTCATCCCCCTGATGTTGTAAGGAGTCAAATAGCAAAACTTTTCTGAAGTGGAGTGTGCTGCAAATCCCCTTAGACTCAGTGTGCAGCCATGCACGTGGGGTACAGGAGGTTCTTTGCTTGCTTCTTGCACTCTTGATACCACGTTTGGACATTTGGAGATCAAGGGTCAGGGGAGAGTTTAGAGACTGAATCAGCCTTACCTGATGCACCTGAGTTGGGGATCAACATCAGTTAAAGAACGAAAAAAAAAAAAAAAGAGTCTGTGGCTTCTTCCACCAGCCTCGTTTTTGGTGAGAGATGATTTTCCATTAACTACTTTCTGAACGTGGGAACGTGGAGGTAGGGCAGTGGCCTGCTTCAACTAGGAGCTGTCTGCTTCAACTAGGAGGGCCAAAGGAGCTGATTTTTCCTGTGGGGCTTTGGATTTTTTTCAGAGGTTGGGAATATCCCGGGGAACCTGGGTGTTTGGAAAGTTTGCCTGTGAGTTCCTTTCTTGTGGCCTCCCAGTGAACTCGAGGTAAACTGGGACTAAGACTCCCTTTTCCTTCTCCATCCTCTCCTGAGAGCAGTGGGAATGCATTAACCTGATGCTAATTGTTAGCGTGACTGATGGGAGCAATTAGGGTCTGCAATCGAGATCCAGTCTCTGTATGTGGAGTGCTGTAGTGCAGCCTGGGGAAGCTCTCTGCTAAACACCCTGAGCTGGCATGCTTCCAGGAAGCCCTGAGGTGCTCCTGAATGCTACTGCCCTCGAAGGGAGTTGTGCATGTTCCCTGCACTGGGCTAACTCTGCCCAAAACAGCAATTTAATCCAGATTTACAGCCCTGTTTTGCTGGATATTGCTTCCTCCAACAGCATCCCCCTGGTCAGGGTTGCTGAGAGGAGGCACTGCCATGCTCGACATTGCAGTTTGGGCATCTTTGTCCATGATGCTTCCAGTCTCACATGGGTCCCGCTGGGCATGGCAAGGCCATGCTCATTTAGAGCTGTTATTTATTAAAAGAAGTGCTGGGTGATGACCCTTTCTCCGTCCCTTCAGCTCCTGGTGACATCAGTGATGCAGCTGGCCTTGCGAGGTCACTCATTTCCCTTCGCTTAATGATCTGCTGGCGAAAATGAGCTTCCATTGCTCACTGGAGTGTCTCTGGGACATGAATATTGATGAAACCTCGGCGGTCCTGTGGTGCTGTCACAGCATGGAGGGCTCATTTGGAGCTGCCAGGCAGTGTGGGGAACTCTGTGATGGAGTGATAATAAAGTGCTGCTGAACTCTGCTCTGAGGTGCCGCTCGACACTTGGAACTTGCAGGCTCCTGGCACAGCAGCTAGAGGCTGGGTTGGCGTTTTCCAGAGCAGGAACACAGCACTGTGAGCATGGGCAGGATCCATCCCTCAGACGTCCACAGAGGTGCTGCCGGCGTGGGAGAGTTTGTTGGTTGCAGCTTCAGGTGGCAAATGGCCTGGTTAATGGAACCTAAACATTTTCCAAGGTGGAACTGGGGCGAGAGCAGATGCAATGCAACGTCTCTTGAAATGGTTATTTTGGGCTGTTGGTATGGAAATCACTATAAGAAATGGGATGTGGCTGTTAGAGATGTACAAGGGAAGAGCGTGATTTTAAATTTGCAGACTGCATTAATCCAGGTGAGTCCCTTCCAGCTTCTGCTATCCTGTGTAGAAAAGTCAAGGTGACAACTGAGCTCCTGTAAACAATACAGTTTTTTCTCTGAAAAATGAGGTATTTTACATGCTCATTTGGAATATATCACACAGTATGCTATGCCGTTAAAAAGAGCATGTTTAATATCTGTGCTTGAATGGCAGAGACAACCCCAAGGGTTGCTCTGAACTCTTATGCAGTGAGAGTCCAAGGTCAAGGTGTATGGGGTAGATGATTGGTGGTCTTTATTTTCCCAACTGTGGAGAAGGATCTTCTTCACTCTTGGTGTAATGCAGATCTGACCTGCTTTTGCTTAGAGCAGTATCTTCCCTTCCTGCCTCAGGTGTTCTCTGGCTAGAGAGGTTGCAGGAGAGTCCTTCTGCAGGGATTTCTGCTGGATCGAGGCCATGGGATGTTGGCAGTGTCTGGTTTTAGTAATGGACGTTAAAAGATACACATTCCCCCTCAAAACCTTCATATACCAGTGCCTGTAGGAACTGCCCCTTGCTCATCAGGTTTTTGCACCATGTTAGATTGCTGTGCAGCCCCTTGCTAGACTGAGGGACTGTTCCAAGCTCCTCTGATCAAATGGAGCATTGCATTTCTTGCAGGTCCTGCCACATGTGGCACAACTGAGCTCGTTTAGGTTTTAAAAAGAAAGTGGATGTTGGCTTGTGTGATCTCCAAGCCAATGGTTAGTGCCAGCTGCTGTGTCTTAGCAGTGGGGAAAACCTGCTGTAGTAGAAAGACCACTGGAAATTTGGAAAGGATGCACATGGAAACAGATACAGTTGGACTCGATAGCCTTAGAGGTCTTTTCCAACCTTAATGATTCTAGGATTCATACTTCCTCATCTTTGCTAGGGCACACCGGAGATCCTCAGCCCCCTAAGGAGTTTAGGAAAGACTGACCCATTAAATCCTTTCAGAGCTTGTGCCCATGCACCAGTGTTTCTGGAGCGTAATCCTAATAAGAAGTAGGAGGGGCTGTGAACCCTGAGGGATCTGTGCCACTGCTCTTGGAGATTTAAGGGTCTGAATAGTACCTTGAGGATGTGGATTATATTCATGGCGGGGGGAAGGAAGCAAAAAGAAGTTATTATGCTTTTGGCAGTGTAGGGTAGAAGCATCACCTTTCCTGACATGTTTGTCTTGAGCGGAGATGGTATCCAGTGGTAGGATGAAGAGAAGTTCTGTGCTGTCTGGTGTTAATTACAAAGGGAAAACCACACGAAAATCAAACGGAATTGAATCGCACTGCATTTGATATTCCCAGAGTTGAAGGCCTCGGTACATCTCATTAGTTTAAAACCCCTGATGGAGAGAGCTCAGCTTCGAACGGGAAAATTGATATGACATTGAGACCTGGGAGAGGATTAGCTGCCTGCCTCAGAACTTGTCCAGAGGAGTCGAACATGCAAATGTTCCCAGAGAGCAGCTCCCTGCGAGAAGGATGCTGGATAATTAAGGCCCCTGGGACCACACAGTTGCAGCGAGGGAGGGATGAGGTCTGTGTGTCTGAAAAGTCCTTCCACGACATTCTCTTTGTGGGGGAGATAGTGCCTGGGCAGTACAGACAAGCCCAAAGCTTTGGGTGTGCTTGACTGCTGGTGACAGAGATGCTCTGTTCTACCTCTCAGTGGGATTTGCAGGTGCTGGGTTAGGATTGAACTATGCAGGGTACGGCATTCTTGCACTGAAAAATCGGCTTATCTGGCAAAAGTGTCTGTGGAAGGTGCGTGGCTGAGACATAAGCCCGGGTTTGGCCCACAGGTGACTTGAGCTTTTGTGGCAAAGAGTTTGGTTCCATTTTGCAACCCTGCAGCAGTGCTGAAGGCCCAAACATGCCTGGTTGCTGCAACCCGCTGTCTTTAGTGGTATGAAAATTGCAACACCAAGGCAACGTGTGTAGAAAGGTGTAACTGCTTTTCTAGTGCTTGAGCTGGTAGGAGGTGTTTGCTGGGGAATGCAGGCCCTGGGATGGACTGTGCCTGTCAGTTTGTACCCGTGAGTCTCTGCTTTGGGCCCTGCTGCATTTCCTGTTCTGGTAAAGCGTTCTGTAACAGCCATGTGTGGAGAGAGGATATTTCCCATTTTGTCCTCTAAACCCCAGCCATGCAATGTGCACTCTTAGGCAAGGTGCTAATGATGAAGAATCTATGACTCGGCAGCACACCGGGGTTTTCAGCTTCTGAAAACAAAATGTGTTGGTGGAGTGGCTGTGATCTCTGTGGCAGGTGGAGCTTGCAGACCATACGAGCATCACTGTGCTTCTTGTGTACTCAGAGGGCTGTTTCTAGCTGGGACATTGCAGTCCTCAGGCAGGATTACTGGAGAAGGGCTGGCGGGACCCCCTTCTTCCAGCAGGGTGATGGAGGCTGTGGAAGCCTGCAGGAATCTGGTCATCAGCATGATGCCTCTTCTTTGGACAGAAACTCCTGCCCAAGTAGCCAGGAGGTGGCAATCTGTGCATCCCTCTGGCACAGGCTTTCTTGGAGGGAAATCTTCACTCTCGTTGAAGCAGTGACCCGAGGCAGGGATCCTCCTCACCCATCTTTTGCCTGTGCCTCTCTCTAGCCTGCTTAAAATAAACAAATCTTCTGATTCTCCACTGGAAGACTTCTCCACAGCTCCAGGGAGGAGCCCCAGAGGAGAGCACTTGTCCCAGCACAGGGCATCGCTCACACTGATGTTGCTGCTGGAGAAGATCTTGGCAAGAGCAAGGAGCTGTGCTTTATGTAACTTGGTGTCACAGCTTCCATCTGAGGGTAGCCTAGGTCAGGACTCACCAGCCTGGGAAAAGCATCAACAAGGAGGACTTGAGACACAGATAAAATCACCCAAGAAGATGATTAGAAGGTTATCGTTTGTTGTTTCCTGTAGGGTAAGAAAATAATGGACTTCAGGTTTAAATCAAACAGCTTTACATGCTGTGTGTGGGGGGGAACTAATTCAGCCCTGGAAACGTGTTGTCCGGGGATGTTGTGGCGGCCAAAAAATATCACGAACCTTTAAAAAGGAACTTGGCAATTTCATGGCAGATAACTCTTGATGATGGGCCTAAACACAGCCCTGAAGCAATTTACAGCTTGGGAGTTTGTAAGTGCTGGGCTGCTAGGAGCTGGAGAATCATCCTGGGAAAACACCTCCACCTTCTCTTCAGTTCTTGCCATTAGCATCAAGCCCAGTTGCTGTGGGAGACAGGAGGCTGAATTAGAGGGACCTACAGTCCCTTGGCTTCATGAGTGGACAATGATGAATAAGTGACCCTATCACACATCCTCTGAAGTGAGATCCTTCTTTTTTGAGAGACTGGGATCAAAAGAGCCATTTTGGGTCTAACACTGATGCCATGTGTTCCTTGATAAAAGCAGATGCTTGAGTGACTCCTCCAGTGCCCACGCCTGCCTGTGCAGAAGTTGAAGTAGTGTTGAGGGAGTTGCTTGGTGACAGTTCTTTTGGGAAGGTTTCGACAACTAAACAGTTAAGAAGGCTTCATAAAAATGTATCAGAATTTGTAAACATATGTATCACATCTCTTTGATAGTGAAGGAGCAGTTAATAAGTATTTGCAATCAATGTTCCTACCTGGAAGCTTTCTCTGAAAGCATTTCTGAGGCTGCTCAAACAACCCATTTATTTCTATAATTTTAACAACCTGTTTTCTCAAGGCAGTTGAAATTACTTTCTCAAAGAGCTGTCTCCCCTCCTCCCCACCTACGACACGCTCCATTTTACAAAGCCTTGGCTCAGTCTCTGCCTTCTGGCTGTGTCCTGAACGGCTGGGGAAGATCCTGGAATTGGTGCTGGCTGGGATCCTGCTCTGCTGGAGGTGTTGGCAGGGCAGGTGGGCAGCTTTGGGTGACAGTGATAAGCTGGGTTATAATCACTCACGTGGTGATTCCTACCTAAAAACCAGCTTATCTGGGAGGTCAGGAGCTGCCTTGATGCATGGCCTGGGTGTATATGTGCACTGGAAATACTTGCACCGGCTGGAGGAGTGTTGGTGTGGCAATGTGGGGAGCAGGGCACTTCTTTTGCTGTTCTTCTGGAATAAGATGATGTGACATCCCACTGACATGTTCTGAAGACTTGTAGTACAATTCTTAGTCATCCAACCTCTGTGCCTCGTGCTTTCAGCACCTAGGTGAGCTGTTGTATGTATCCTGGTTTTCCTCCGGCACAGAGAGATCCAGGTCCCTACCTGCTGCTTCCAGGATGTGTGGGCATCATGTAGGTTTGGAGGACTTCTTTGGGCTGTTCGATCAGTATTTCTTCCTGTTCATAGCAGTGTGTATGAATGGGTGGGTGGTTCCCAGAGTAATGATGTGCCTTCTTGAAGACTGCAGGATTAGCTGGGGTTGGTGCAGGAGTAGTTTAGGTCACCCAGCCTGGGCACATCCCAGGACAAGGCTTAAAAGGTCAGTGCTGAAAGTGGGTGTGATCCCTGCCTGTTAAAAGAAGCAACTTACTCTTGGCTAAGGAAAGATGACAGGTGATGAGCGAAAGCTTCAGCTTCCAGGGTTCTTCCCCACATACTTCTTGCAAGGATTTCAGTTCTTGGGCTGTACTGATGCTTTGCCTTTCCCTGGGAAACTGGGAGCCGTGTGGCTTTGACGTTCTCTTATTCCCTGGGGTTGTTCCCTGTCTTCCTCTTTGGGGGTGTGTTTGGGCTCTGCTTTGTGAGATAACTAATAGGGCTGTCAGCCCCCTTGTCCCAAGAACCCGAGAAGACAAATAATCCAACATGTGTAGCCACCTTTGCAGGTCCCGAGGCCCTGGCAGGAGCCAGCAGGGTGACGGATGGGCTGACGAGCAGGGCTGACACAACTGGGTCAGCGCAAGTGTCAAAGGGGTGGAAGCCGGGCCTCCTTCTCCCCTCTGCTTGGCACCCCAGTGCCTCTGGGCCAGATGGTGGCCACTTATCACCCCTTCCTTCAGTGCCTGCTATAAGCTGGCAGCACCAGAGCCTTGTCTAGAAGAAAGACACGAGTCGTGGTCCTAATGCTATGCTGTGGAGCTGCCATCTGTCCTCTCCTTGGATGTCGCTGCCGGGGTGGCCTGGGAACATAACCCAGTGCTGATGCTCTGTCAGGCAAACATCTGGTTAGACTGTGCTCTATGCTTCTGCCTTCCCAGCATGCCGTGGTGCTGCGTTTCCTCAAAAAGGTGAGCTTCATGCACCTGCACATAGAGATGCGTAGATGTACTTTTTTTTAGAGTTCCAACTCTGTGCTTTGCATCTTTATGCTGCTTTCCTTGCCCAGCCTCCTACGGCCTCTCCTCTCTCATCTGGAGCCAGCTTCGGTGCTGTGGGAAGGGTTGCTTGTTTGGAGAGGACTGTGCAAATAACCTCATGAGTTTCTCCTTCTATGGATGGGTGAGGAAAATTTGCCAAAGCGGCTGCGAGTGAGTCTTGTGCGTGTTCTGGAGCGATGAACTGAGAGCCCTGAGCCAGTCTCACTGTGCAAAATCCATCAGCCATGAGCAGAGCTGCTTCTGGACTCGGCATTCAGTACCTGTTACGGCCTGAATTAGTCCCTAATTTCTGTCCCTTACAGTTAAAATGACTCAGACATTTCCTTTTGAGACGGGGTATTGCTTCTGACTGAATACCCTACAGCCATGACTCTACTGACCATTAAATTGTTCTCAGGAATGCACTGATCCTCTCGTCTCCGAGTCAGCATAGGCTGATGCCGTCACCTGCGCGTTGCTGTGGGGCTGGAAGCAGCACTTTGCTTTGCTGTAGGTGAGCAAATGCTGAGACACATCTGAGGACTTGATGGCTGCAGGTTTAATAAGATCAATACTACCTCTGCAAAAGATTATATGGTATACTAAGCAGCAAATAGACCACTTCTTCTGGATTTGGAAACCGTTTATAGAGTCTATTAGGGATGGTGAGGTAGAAAAGACATATCTGGAGTGAACCGCACAGTTGCAGTAGTTGAAACTCCCACATTATGGTTTTGCAGTCTATTAAATAATGGCATTAAAATCAAAATAAACGAGAAGGTTTTGTCCAAGAAGTCATACCTGCAGCCACATCATCAGCCAAAGAACAGAGGAGAAATGTGCTGCGCAGAAGTTGAGTGCTTGCTCCTGTATCCATTGGCCTGTGCTGCCTCCTTGAAGCCTTGAAAGATGTCGGGAAGAGGGGAGGGTTGTCTGTCAGGCTTCTGTCGGGACAAAGAGCCAGTCAAGGTGGAGGCTTGGAGATCCTCCTGCTCCCACCCAGCAGGCTCTTGGCTCTTCCACCCCACAGCTGCCAGGTCAAAATTTGTCTTGTGCTGTGGAACATCCCTTGTGCCACGCTATGTGCTCTACAGCCAGGGTTAATGCTGCTGCCTAATGTAGTCCGTGGTTTGCTGGCTTGAGTTGAGGAGCAGCTTTTGGGAATTCTGCTGGCCTTGTCTGAGCTGCCCTTGTGCTGCCATCACCTCCTGCGGTGTGCCCTGGAATAATTAGCTCTAATCACACATGAGCAATGGCCTGCCTGGTCACCCTCTCTGCTCCCGGGGAGCGCGGCAGGGCACCCGGCTCCTGTCATTTCTCCAGAGCTCTGTCCAGTCTCATTTGAAATGCCTTGCAGGATGAATTACAGTGCTCTAAGGGAATCTGCAAAATAGGATCACAGGCCAATTGAATCCATCTGCAAAATGCGGGAAGATGATATATCGCCCTACGGATGGATTCTGCTCACCCCTTCTTTTTTTTAATTATATTTTAAAACTCTTGGTGAGAGTAAGAACAACAAATGCTTGAGGAACAAGGAGCTGGATCAGGCCATGCTGACTAAAGGTGAGTGATGCAGAAGGGAAACGGGGAAGCAAGGAGAGGTTCACCCCGTCTGCTGGCCAGTCTGGTCCCTCTGAAAGCAGACTAATGTATGGGAGCGTTTCATGGCATAAAATGTGCTGGGACAGGCTGGAATTACCAGCCATGGGGAGACTTTAGGGACAAATAACAACCTGCCCAAGTCAATCAAAGCAGCTTCAAGTAGGAGCTGTGCAGGTACTCTGACCCACGTGGACATCGCAGGTACCCCAGACCATCTTGGGGCACAAGGGCAGCTGAGTGCAGCCCTCAGGATCTGATTTCGCAATTCCTGCCTGGCTGGCCTGGCCATGCTCCCCTGGGAATGTGGCCAAGGTCACCCATCTTGGCCCTGATGTGGTTGGACTGTCAAGGAAGAAGTTAACCCCCTTGCACTTTGGGTGGATTGGGGTTGGGCTGGTGTTACTGAGCCTCCTCCTCCTCCTCTGGCTGGGGATGCTCCAGCCATGGCCTGAGGGGGAAGGGAAATGAATTAAACCCGTCTTCAGACACGTTTGTATTGATTCTGTCACTTTCTTGCTGCTTGCTGACAGGTGATGGATGGCTCATAATGCGACTGGCACAGTACATTACGTTTCCCATCCAGGGACTCCTAAATCATTTCAAATTTTCAAATTCCCTAATCAATATTTTATCAGTAGCAGAAGAAAGCGGAACAGACCCATTTCTCAAGAGGTAGAAGAATGAGCGTGTGTGGATGCGTGCCTGCACATACATAGGCATGGGAGTTTGGGTATTTATAATCACAACTGAAGCACCGTTAGTATAACAATTATATCTGCAACCAGAAAAATAAATACAGAAGTAGGACCAGGAGTGTTGCTTACATTTAAGTGACTTCAGGATGAAGTAAATTAGAGATTTGGACTTCTGATACGAACATGGAGGATTAAAGCCATGTGGGCTTTGCGCTCACTGCTCAGCCAGTCGCCCATTCTTATGCAGGGTGCAGGGGGGTCAAGGCAGGTGCAAATATGCCTAGTTTTTTGGGGAAGGAAATTGGATTTGCAACCACCTGTAATGCAGTGGGACTCAGATCTGTCACTCGGCACTGAAGCAGTAACGGAGAAATATCCCTAGCAAGCCTGTCTGGAGCTGGATTATGTGGCCCGGGTAGTTGTTCATCTGGAATTTTAACCAAGCATGGTGTTGCTTTCTTGGGACTGGAGTGGGCAGAGAAGGATCCCGTTGCTTCCATGGTGTGTTGGCTCCCGGGGCACTGGAAGACTAGATGGGAATGTGCCTGCAATCATGTGTGCGTGAACTGGTCCTGAGCAAGCAGCGTGTACCTTTCTACTCCTCTGCTGGCACTTGCTGTCACAGTAGGATGTGATCCAGGTGGGGCTGAGCGAGGATTGAGAAGGAAGTACTGGGGCATTTCAGAGGAGGTGCAGGTGGACTCTGTGATGTTAGGATACCGTGTGGAGCGGCTGGCTCCAAACTGAGACCCAGATTCAGCGACTTTCCATGTCTTCCACACTGGGCTACCTTCACTAGTAGCTCCCAGTTCCTGCCTGGGATCTGGCTTTCCGCTGGGCTTTGGGATGGAAGAGCTCAGGGAAGAACAGAGCTGGTTCCCCCTGTTGTAGGAGTGGGGTCTGTGCAAAGTGGAGGCAGCATAGGGCTTTGTTCTTTCCCCTCCGAAATATAGTCCTGGTGAGACAGCCAGAGCATGCCTGTCTGCCCCAAAGATGGCTGCTTTCCCCAAATCCTTCCTGTGCTGGTGGTCCTTCATGTGTGCTCCTTACATCCCCTGACCTTGTCTGCTCAACAATCTTTCTCCATTCAGTTACTAATTCTCTTAGACTCTTGTTTTTTATTCCCAGGCTGGATGTTTTCCAAGTAAAATATTTATTCTTAAGCTATTTTTTTCTTCCCTGTGAAGAGAGCTTCCAAACAGCACAGATGTGAGGTTAACATAACCTTCCTTGTTACTGTCACCTCTCCTCAGCGCTCGCCTGGCTGATCTGGTGTTGCTTTTGCTTCCGAGTGTTGTTTCACAGCTCAGTTGTAGCTTGCTGCTGGAATGCGCAAGGTAGGCTTGCAGCAGAGAGCAGGGCTACTGCTCTTAGGAGCACAAGGTGGGGCTCAAGGGTGGCGCTTCCAAGCCCACTCTGACCTCCTGGCCCTTTCCCAGGCTGTGTGGGGACCCTTAGCCCTTTGGGCTGGTGTAGTGGCATAGGCTGCATAACAGGAGAGTCAGACTCTGCTTCTAGAGGTAGTTTAAAAAACAGCTTTTTACTCATAGGAGAAACTTTGTGCCTTTCCATCCTGACCTCTGTACAGTTAAGGGGAGAAACACATGCTCCTTCCCCAAGGCAAGAGCTGCCTCACCACCGGCAGAGAGATCTTCTACCACAACACTTCTATGCCAGCATTTGTTCTCTATGTTCAAAGTTTTCTGTGGGCTTGGTTTCAGAGACTGGATCCCTGCTGTGCCCATGTAGAGGTGAGGTTTGCAGCTATACCCTTTTCTCTCTATTATTGCATGCTCAGGGTTTGTCAGGGATGGGGGAGGCCTCTGGTTTGTGCTGTCCACACTACTTCCTCCCCCAGAGGCACTTTGTGTAACAGGAACCGGCTTGAACATTGCAAAAAGATGTGTGGAAATAACTGATTTTCTTCTTCTGAAAGCCTGCAGGAGCAGGAATCCTTTTGAAAAGCTCCTGCATACTTCATGTGTACCGGAGGCAGGTTGCAAGGCTGTTTTCCTTTTTCCTTGGTTAAAGATAAGATTTAATTGAACCAGGGAGAAGTCACTGCTTGCTGTGTCATTTACTGATCTGATGGCTGTTTGGAGTTGGGTCTGAATGTGCCTGGAAGTGGAGTTCCTTCAGCCACACTGTTCTGGGCAGTGTGTCTGCGATTCCCAGAGTGCAGCAGGAGAGAGGAAAGGAGCTACTGAGGTGCCTCCCAGGGAGACAAGGTATTTGTCATGTAGCTGTCACCAACCACTCTTCAAAGCAAACTTGGTCACCCAGACTGCCTGCTGCTTTCCCTCTTTAAAGTACAACAGCACGAATTGCCTTTCCCCCCCTGCTTTGGTGTTAACCTCCTCTTGTTCTGGTGCTTTTTGAGGATACGCCTGTGAGCAGGACAAGAGTCAGACCCAGACCTTGGTGCTTCACAGCTGCCACCTTTGCAACACATGTATGAGTCCCTGTCAACAGCTGATCTAGACAATGACTGCATTCAGCTGATAAACTCAGTCCTTCTGCCACAAGAGGTGAAGCCCATCATTTGGGGACAGGTGGACTTAAATACTATTTCCCTGGATGAGAGATGTTCTGAAAAACTCTGCACCTGAGAGAGAAATGGGCCCTTACCACCTGAAAAAGTTTGCTATGGAATTGTGTGTTGCAGTTCTCATCTTTATGGTTGCTGTGCCTGGGAAAGAGCAGAGAAGCTGGGAAACTCTCTGCAAGCAGTACTAGGATTAGCTCAGACAGGAGGGGGTGGGATGAACTGGCTCCCCAAAGGCAGTGCTTAACCCCCATTTGTCCTTAGGACAAGGGAGGCGTTCAACCCTAAAGCTCCAGGACACAGCTCCACCCTAAGTCTTAAGAGGTCTTTTCCAACCTAAATGATTCAGTGATTCTGTATCTTACGTGCTTTGAAATATACTTGGGTGTCCTGAAAGGATCTCAGGTTGGGAGCTGGGATTTATGTCCCTCAGGATAAGAGCCTGGGGCAGACAGATCTCAGCTCGGTTTGTCATCTCTCTCGGCTGGCAGTGCCCCTTTTGTAGTGGGATGGAGCTGGTCGTGGTGGTACAGCTGCTGTAAGGACAAGGAGCTGCTTGGGCAGGGAGGACGTGGGCGGAAGATACCTCGAGACTTCATGTCAGAGTTGTCACTTGCCAGCCTGACCAGAATGCTGTGCAGGGAAGTGAATTTTGGGTAACTTAGCAAAACAACACAAAGGCTCTGCGTGGTTTTCAAATGAGCTGCGGTGGCATGAAGGGGAAATGCCCAGCTGGTTTTAATATCCAGCTTAAGGGAAGTCCTTTTGTTCATTTAGTCTTGATTTAAAGTGGTCTGAGGAGGTGAAATCCTCTTGCCTCATCTGGGTCTAAGCTGGGTGCTGATAAGCAAAGAGCTGTTTTTCCCTGCCAGCCGCTTCTGCCAAGCCAGAAATACCCTGCCCGAATAAGCTCACCATAGCAGCCTTTCTCATTCAAAAGTTAATAAGCTTTGAAATTGGATTTTAATCAACTAATCTTTGATCCTAGGCACTAGAGCTCGATTAGGAGCATCCAGTAAACCAAGTTACATCTTTCTTCCCTGCTGTCTTTCCCCCCCCGCCCCAATCTAGCAAAGAAAGGGCCGAGAGATGCTTCAGTATTTGAGGACCTGTGCATTTTAGGGTTTGTGTTGTGCCTCTTCTTTTGATCTGATCCATCCCATGGATGAATGGAAAAACTGATCTCTGGTGGACATCTGCTCTTCCAAGGCTGTAAATGTCTTTTAACAGCTCCTTTTGGGAAAAAGGCTGGAGCTCTTTTTCAGCAAAGGTTTGGATTCAATCAGATGAGGTGGGGCGAGGGGTGGAAGATCTGCTGTGGCCCTAACCATATCCCTGCTATTCCCAGCATCAAAATAGAGTACCATGAATTCTGCATCCCACAGAATCATGGAATAGCTGAGGTTGAAGGGACCTCTGGCATTTTGCCAGGCTGCAAAGGAAATTATAGCTGGACTTCAGGGTCATGTAGTTACGCTTCCGTTCAAGGGATGAATTCAGTTCAGACCTCTCCAACTTATTCCACCTCCCCATAAATCTGAGCAAACCCTCCTGTCTCAATTTACCCTCCAAACACTCTTCTCTTGATCAGATAGAGTAGAGGCTGATTTTATTTTTTTAAAGCTATATTTAGATTCTGGTGCACAAGCTTCCATTTCCTACAGAAATACTGGCTTAGTGAGCTCCCCGAGGACCACACAGTTCTTCCCTATACTTGTGGAATCAAATGGGAGAGGATTTGTTTGGGCAGCAGAGTCAGCACACAGAGGCACTGTGCTGCTCACATGCTGTAGTCTTGTTATCTCGAGTCATCCCTGACACTGCTGTGTTGTCCAGGGTCAGGGTGGGCTCTCTAATGAGCACCTCTTTCCCTAACACCTCACGCTCGGGATGCTGGGGGAGTGGCACAGAGGCCCTGGAGTGGGTTTGGGTTTGATGGGAAGCTGGGGAAGCTGGTCCCGCTGGCTCCGAGCGGAGTCTGTGCATGGCTCCGCTCTCTGGTGTTTCTGCTCGATCTTCCAGAGGATGTTGTATTTCCCTTGCCTTGGGCTATGAACATCCGTCTGGACATTTATCTTCTGTCCTCTGAGGAAAGGCAGCGGAGGGAGCGTAATGGTCCTTCCGAACACACTTTACAACCTAGGGTATCTGTTCCATATAAAACTACCCTAATGGCCAGCTTTTACCGTTTCCAATACTTTTCAGGGGATTTCAGCTCTGTGATGGTACTTGCCAGGAATACAAACTATGGCGTGTCAGCTTTTGGGGGCTGTCCAGCCTGTGCTAGGCTGACAGGTAGCTTGAAGGGAAGCTGGTCTAGTGGGCAGGGTTGGCTGGCCCTTCAGAAAACAGTGTGCTTAGGGTGAGTCAGCTTCCCCTGGAGGTGATGCTTCCAGCCAGCCACAGCCACATGATAGATTAAAAGCGACATTAATCTACTAACCCTCAGGCCAATACAGTTAGCAGAGCTGATTGTACCAAGGGAGGGATGAAGTTAGACTGGTTAGGATCCTCTGAGGCCTCTGGATTTTACAGATCTTGGAGGGTACCCATCCCCAAACCTTCCCAAGCTGTGAGTGGAGTTCAGAAGCCCTCACTGGGCTGATCCTTAGAAGGAGTCCAGAGCAGGTCTGATGCCCCACAGAGTGGCAGGTGGGGTCCCAGAAGCTTTTTCCAGGCCACACTCGAAATAGAGGAGGTCTTGACTTGTGTAGCCCCAGCTGTGAAGAGGTGATGGCCTCGTACAGGGAAATCTGCAGAGTCTTTCGAGTTTTTCCTCATGTTTTCCATTCCTACTTGATATTTCTAGCTAGGGCTAGTTTTCTTCTTTTTAAGTGCAGATGAAATGCTGCCCTCCCAACAAACCTCAGTCCTTTCTTGGGTTGCCAAAGACCAAAGTGTTCTCACTCTGGTGGCATGTGGTGGTCAATTACTTTGTGAAGCTTCTTGGAGTGAAGTTGCCCAATCCCAAACAGAGCAGCAAGTCTGGTGTGGCAAAACAGCATTGCAGGCCTCAGCTTGTCCTCCAGTCTCCATGAAATGTGTGAACGAGCTGCCAGCAGCCATGGTGGGTGTGAAGACCAGATCCTGCCTGCTTTGGGATCTGTGAATGTTTTGACCTTCTTAGGGCTTCCCATTGCAATGTTTTAGGGCCTGATTTCTGACAGGGCTCTGCATCTCCCAACTTGTGCCCAGCTCTCTTGCCCAGTTGACCCAAATCTGAGCATGAGATCAGGTCTGGACACTTCTCCATGTGCTGTGGTAAATGTTTGTGTGGCTGAAGAGAACAGACATAGCTTAAAATATCTAGGAGAGAGTACCTCATCCTATTCCTCCTGATCATCTTCTCAAGGTGATTTCTCCTTGTTGCTTCCAGCCAGCCCCTGGAAGGACTAGAATCTCTGGAGAGGTCCCTTCTGGAGAACCACCCAAGCTAGAGCCAACTGGTAAGCTACAACTTTCAAATTTGAAATGTTTTCGATGGTGTTTTAATGGAAAGGCTGCATGTCCAGTGAGTTGTGGTTTTATGTTTGGTTTTGGTTGGGGTTTTTTGGGGGAAAAAATGAAGGCTAAGTGAATTTTGAACCAATTTTGAGTCCATGTTCAGCTTGACTCAGAGAAATGTTGCGCTTTTTCCCTCTCTTAGGCTCAGAGCCTAAGGAACCTCTTTTTCGATCTGTGCTTAATCTCACCTAACATTATGGATCCATCTCCTTGAAAACGACTGGCAATACTGAAAAAGCATTTTTAACTCTTTTTCATGGCTGTGTTGTGTTGGGGCAGGTTTGGGTATGGCTGTGGGAGCTGGTAGGAGGATGCTATGGAAATGCTATATGCTGTGATCGTGCCAGCCTGGGCAAGGAGGAGGAAGAGGGATGGAAATTTATTGTAGAACCATTGCTCCAAGGGGAGGGGACGGGAGGGTGTTTGCTGAGGAATGTTTTGAAGGACTGGTTGCTCAGTGGGCTGACAGAAGCCAGTCCGTGTTGAACCACTTGGAAGATTTGATTATGCTTAGAAGTTTAAGCTGGGGACCCACCAGGGTCGTTATTCTTTCCTTTTAATGAGGGCAGAGTTTGTCTATATCCTTCAGGAGCAGGACCAGATCCTGGAGTGGTGTACGGATGGCAGTCCCCAACTCTCTGCTGGAGGGCTGGGGCTGGTCTGGATGAACTACAGATTTTACCTGTCTGCCCTTCTCCCTGTCCCAGCATAGAGTCACCTCCAGCCCAGCCCAGGATGTGTGGCTCATTCCTTGTGAAGGACACAGTGAAATCTTGCCCAGGTGACAATCTCCAGGGACTGCTTTGCAAAGACGTGCCAGAGCTGTGGCAGCCACAGACTCACTTAAATTCCAACAGCGAGCTAGTTGGTGCCAAATCCCATTTGTATCACTGAGAAAAATGGTAAAATCATTGTTAGGTGTTCACTAAAATACTCTAAATTTTAGAGAACACGAAGCATGAGTCAGGCATTGAAACCAGCATCCAAAGGAGGGAGGGAGTGGCGAGAGGCAGCAGGAGTGCTTATGAAATATTTTGTTTCGCTGGCAAGAGGACAAGAAATAATTGGGCCTTAAATCAAGGAAATGGGAGAATAGGAACAGCAAATCAAGGGAAATGGTGGAAAATTAGGTCTTAGAGTAGAGAAATGTGTACACATGATCACCTGGTGGTTCTGGCAGAGACATATGCCCATAAATCTTCTCTTTTAACCTCTTCCCTGTTGCTTTATGGGGAATAGTGTCAGGCTTGCTGGCCCCATCCATCTTTTCTAGAGAGTACTGGTTTTGGTTTCAACTTGCTTGGTGCTGAGCACCCACTGAGAGGCCTGAATCTGCTTTAGAGCTGGAGAGGGAGCTCCCAGGCTGCCTGGACTCCTTGGGGCAGCCTGCAGACTGTGAACCCCGAGAGAAGATAATCGTGCAGACCCATGCTGTGTGTGGGATGGGCTTGGATGGATGGGCTGAGCCACGGAAGGCTCTCTCCTAGAGCTGTAGTGTGTGTGTGTGTATGTCAGTACCTTGGGATTCACATTAACAGGTGTTATCTGCTCCTTGTGCTCTGCAAACTGGCGCAGCTCTCGATTCCTACAGGGTGAGGTGGTCCCTAAGCAGGGGAGGACATGGCCTTTACTGCACGTGGTCCAGGCTTTCCCTGTCTGACCATGACTGCAGCTGCACCCCCAGCAGGTCCCACTAATACAGGATGAGGGGTGTCACCCTCGCAGATGTTGACACCTAGAAGAGTAAGGTAACCTGTGTGAGACCCAGGCTATTTAGGCACAGGGCATCTCAGCAGGTTCTTCCAGCTGCAAATTCCGCTATTAGAAAAAAAATTATTAAAAATCCCCTTTACGCCTCCCTTAAGGTCCCAGGATTATTTTTCTCACAAAAATAATGAAATGTAAAAATAAAGCTTTCCCTGTTTGCTTTCTGCCAGCCCTCCCTCCCTTTGCACAGTGCTCATTAACTCCCCTAACGCTCGAGTCAGACGCGGCCTCCGGTTAAAAACAGCAACCGCCCTCGTGCC
Source organism: Falcunculus frontatus (assembly GCA_013398115.1). Lineage (NCBI taxonomy): Eukaryota > Metazoa > Chordata > Aves > Passeriformes > Falcunculus > Falcunculus frontatus. The sequence goes on from VZRV01003798.1 coordinate 264,432, forward strand.
TTGCCTGTTTCCCAGGAGCTGGCCGCCAGACAATAACACCGATGGGATCATCTTCATCAGAAGATGTCACCCTCTCTGTAAAATTTACATAACTTGGAGTTGGGGGGGGGGGGGGGGGGGGGGGGGGAGCAGATTAAAAAATAAATAAAGAGTGCTGGAAAAAGAAGTGGAAAGAGGAAAGCTGCTGTTTGGGAGAGGCTGCTGGAGAAGCTGCCTCTCTGCAAGTCCCTGCTGAGGGCTCTTTTGGGCATATAGGAGTTTCTGCTCCAGGATCACAGGTGATGTGAGTTATGTTGCTGCGTCAGTGGTTGGACTTGATGATCTTGGAGGTCTTTTCCAGCCTTAATGATTCTGCGGTTTTCCCCAGCATAGCCTTTCTGATCCACTCTGATACCTGGGGGTGAACGTACTCAGCAAGAGTGCGGCGTTCAATTATTCTATCAGAAACAAAAGTCTCAGCTGAATGTTGTTTTAAAATAGCCAGCCTGGGCCACATAGTTTGAGGAGCTCTATTAGTCAGATAAAAACATTGTCTCCTCATATTTAGGCAGAACGGGGGTGTCCAGAAATGTCTTAACACAAAAACTGCTCCTGCAAAGCCTTCAGTCTGATGTTGTTTGGCTGTCGGTACATCCTGGTGGGAATCTGATGCTGGCACACCTTTGGCTGCCCTAGGACAGCTGCCCAAGGCAGGCAAGCCCAAGCCCAGGGTGTAAGGACTGTTAGGGTGACACTGCTGATCTCCAATTCCTGCTTGAAATGGCTGGACACCCAGGGGCAGGCTTCCCCAGAGGGGAGGGGAGAAAGCCACCATTCACTGCTTTGGTAAGGGAGGAATTGTATCCTGTGTGGGCATCTTGGAGGAGGCTCTGAGCTGCCTGGAGGAAGCTCCTTCACCTGTGGCTGTCAGCATAGCTCAGTCTGGTGTTACATGGCCTTGGGGTTCAGTGTTTAATGCTATTGTGGATCCCCTTTCAAGGCCTGGACATTGGGGTTTTTGTTTGTTTTTTTTTAGTTATCATCACTCTAAAGTGATGCAGAGGAGTGAACATTTGTGCCAGCAGCTGAGGGGATCAGCAGCTGTGTGGGGCCATTATGCAGAAGTTCAAGTCCTGGCCAGCGTGCTGAGTCCTAAGGATCCCCGACCAAAGGCACGTCCAAGAGATGTCAGGCAAAAACTTATTCTTTATTAGTTTATGCCTTTTTGAATGTGGGAGATGCTGTTTGGAATGTGTGTCTGGGCACAACAGTGTTGCTATTCCTGCCTGCTTTTCCATCACCTCGCTCTCCCTGCTTGTTTGTTTGCTATTGTGCCTGTTATTATTTTCTCTCCCCGCCCTTGCTTCATCTCTAGCATGAAAAGTTATTCAACCCCCGAGTGCACAGGAGCCTATTGTGCACAGAGAGCTGCATCACAAAGGATTCCAGAGACAATCTTGTTCCCTCTCGCCAGCACAAGCTGCCCAGCCAGATTCAGAAACACATCTGCAAGTTTTAAAAGGAGTTATGCTCTGTTTGACTGCAGCTTAAAGCACGGGGAATAGGGGAGGCAGAGGCGTTTCAGGAGCCTGGTGGGTTTTATCAGCCCACTCATGGTCCTGTGGCACAGCTGCAGCCCAGCCTGTGCAGATATGTTAGTGAATGCCTGTGTTTGAGATGGAGCTTTACTTTGCAGCTGGTCTGAAGATTAGCAGTGGACAAACTCTCCCCTTGAGAACCTCTGGTTTGTGGGGTATGGAGATGCCCCCCCAGACAGGCTGCAGTTTGGGCGCCAGAATGGCTGCCCCGGTGGTGTGTGGATACCATTAGTCCTGATGTTCAGCAGGGCTCAGATCTGGGTGCAGACCTCCTTGACTGCTTTCCTGCATTGGCAGCTCTGAGTGGCACCACGCTGTAGGCATGGAGCTACTTTCTCAGCAGCAGCTTCATGTTTTCCGGGGCTCCCACTGCCCAGAGAAGTGCCTGTGCAGGGACCCTGGGAGCTGTGTTGGGCTGTCAAGGGCACTGAAGCACATGAGGCGAGGTCAGGAGACCTGGGTTCCTACATCTCCCAGAGCTGTTCCAGGCAAGCCTGCTTGAATGCTGTCTGGACACTTGGCATAACCCCACCTTCCACAGCAGGGATGGGAAAAGCTCTAAGCTTGGGTTCTGCAGGTCATTTTAGTCACTGCTCTGTTTGAGTACAGCTCTGGTCCAGCTGGGGCATAATGGGGTTTTTCTGACTACAGAATAACAGAGTGGTTGGGATTGGAAGGGGCCTTACAGATCTTCCCATCCCAACCCCCTTGCCATGGGCAAGGACACCTCCCACTAGACCAAGTTGCTCTGAGTCCTGTCCAACATGGCCTGGAGAACTTCCAGGGATGGGGCAGCCACAGCCTCTCTGGGCAACCTGTGCCAGGGCCTCACCACCCTCACAGGGAAGAATGTTTTACAAATACCTAGTCTAACCTCCTCTCTTCCAGTTTAGAGCCATTCCCCCTCTTCCCATTGCTCCAGGACCTTGTCCAAAGTCCTTTTCCAGCTCTCTTGTAGCCTCTTTCAGCACAGGAAGGGGCTCTAAGGTCTCCCTGGGGCCTTCTCTTCTTCAATCTGGACAGCTCCCACTCTCCCAGCCTATCTCCATTGGAGAGGTGTTCCAGCTTTGGCCTTCCTCTGGACTCACTTCAAGAGGTTCACATAAACCTGTGGAAAACCATGGAAATGCCTCATCTCTAGATCTGCACACATGGCAGGGTTGGTTAAACCCATGCCACTAATCATTCCTTATTCCAGTCTTGTGAGACAAAGTATTCCCAAGCTCATGGATAACCTGCAAGCTGAGACGTGCTCTGTGAAATGTCAGGATTTGGGTGACCTCTTCCATTTCACCTTGGATGCTGTTGGAGTTCAGCGCTGCACCAAAGTAGGAGAAGAGGAGGTGTCCAAGCAAGTGGCAGGGACAAACAGCTTTAAAAAAGCTCTGTCTTTGCAGAGTGCTGTTTCTTTTAACCTTTAAAGACTCTGCCTTACTTATTTTCAAAGCCTCCTGCTTTGATTTCCCGTTCACAGTTGTCTTTCTGGCAGCCTGTGGAAGAAAGGAGACAGGGATGAGGGTTAAAGAACAGCTGCAGGAACATAATTAATGCTTTGCAACATTTCTGAAGGCCTTTAGCACCTTGCCGTGACCCAGCCTGTAACATCTGTGCGTTGGCAGCAGCCAAGCTGTAAAACTTCCCTCCTCCAAGTCCTGCACAGAGCAACTGTCGCCTGCCCGAGGTGTGCAATCAGGGCGAAAATGTAACAAATCAGTACAAAAGGCAGGCTGCAACACAGATGGCAGGTCCTTGGGTGCTGGGCTTGGCAGTGGTAAGGGGCTTCCAGCTGCTGATCCTTGTTAGGTGCCCAAGGGGGGGAGGTGGAAGAATGCTGCTTTTGCAGAGATTTGATGGGAGAAATAGGACACAGCCAAATCTGAGCGTCCCTGCACTTGCCCATGTGTGTTCTCCCCCACAGAATGGATGTGGGCCAAAGGCAGAGCCCCAGCCCTGCCCAGCGCTGTCAGGATGATTGCCTGTGCAGCTGTCACGGACCCCCAGGGATGCCGAATGTGTCCCCATTTGGATCGTGTTTTATCAAGGTCTGTCTTTTGCAGCACTTTTCCCTTTATGTGGCTAAAGGGCACCTTCAGGGCTTGCCACCCTCATTTTTATGTGAGCTGTAACTCGGTACAAAGAAGACACATAAGTGACTCCAATTCCCTAGGGTTCCAGCTAGCGATCTGCTTTCAGTCCCAGACCCGAGTCACAGCTGGAGCTAACTTGGTGACCAAAGAGAAGATGAACAGAACCACTTTGTTTTTGAAGATTAACTTTTTTCTTCTTCCATATCCCCCTTTTCCTCTGTGTTTCGCTGCAGCCAGCCCTGCTGAGTTTCCAGCCTTCAAAGCCCGTCGTATCCAGCTGGACAGGAGCGAGCTTGCCAAGGGGAACTGTTTGTCCTCTGCTCTTTTTGGTTTCCTGAGAGGCCTGTGACTATAGTGGATGCCAAGCAGCCCTGACCTTCACCTGACTGGAGTTCCCAGCTGCTCCAGTGTTATTATAGCATCTCTGCCTGATAGAAATTCAGCTTTGTTCCTTGTACCTGGAAATTTTATATGACAAATGGATCTCATTTCTAATTCTAGCCTCCTTTTGGTGGACCGGAATGTCTGCTGCCTGGGAGAGGTTTGTAGATCCAAAAGGCTGGAAGGAAGCACTACATTTCTCTCCTTTGCCTCCTGTTAAAAGTGTGCCAGAGACACTAATCCAGCATTTGAATTTCAGCCAGGTAGCTGGAAGGGACTGCATCTCCTCGGCACCCTCCCCTGATGGACTATCCAGCTTTGCTTCTTGTCATGCCTCCCTGTACTTCTCTTCCTTAGGGCAGGAAGGAGGTGTTGCTGGAGAGACCGACTTTCTTTAAAGAAATCTCTTGCTTCACAAGTCAGATGAGGATGTTTTGCTGCATCTCTGATGAAATTTCTTCCCTTTGGAAGGAAAAGTGGCTGGGTTTGCAATAGGCTCCCTCTGGGTAAAAAACATGATGGGATTACTTTAGGGACAGCAGCTGGGGAATTAGGCCTGAGTAACAGCATATTATAACATCTCAGACATCTTTGTTTATGCAGCTTAATGCCTGAGCCACGACATCCCTGTGGGCTTGGTGAGCCCCACCAGGTCTGTGGGCACCTAGGGCACCTCAGGGGCAGATCTCTGGTTTTGCAGCAGCTGTGGGTTTAACTCTGTGTCTGTTGCTACCTGCCTATGCACTACTTTCCTTGGAGGGGAGGAATATGAATTACTGCCTCGCTGAGATGGCTTGGCTATGCATTTTTTTCTGATGCCGAATTACTTTTCCTTTGGCTGGCATTCATAAGGAGGTGTTGTGGCTTTTTTTTTTCTGGTGGTAGTGCCCTAGGGTCTTAATTCTTGACCAGCTCCTTTTGCTGGATGCTGTGCAATCACTTCTTTCTCACCCTACAAGCAGGTCTTTTTTTTAAGAGGACTGGAAGAAGCCATGGAGTACTGTTTTCATTTGGGAATTGCAGCTGAAATAGAAAGTGCTTTGCTCTGGTGGTCAGTCCAGTGTCAGGTGTGTCCAGCTGTGCTGGTTGGAAAATGGTAAGCAAGGGTAAGCTGCAGGCTGCATGAAGGAGAAAAGGAGAGGGAATAATCATGGGGGAGCGAAAGCTGAAATATTCAACAGTCAGGAGTATGGGGGGACACTTTGGGCTCTGCAGCCACATCAGAGGCGAAGAGGAAATAAATGGCATGCCAGAGAAAAAAGGGCAGTGCATTAATAAGTTACACAAATAGGATTGCCATCACTCCTGCTCTTGGTCTTATTCCCCTCAGCTCCAAGACAGTGATTTTAAAAAGAAAATGCATGCCAAGGCTGTGTGTGGAACGTACACAAAATCCCAAGAGTTTGGTTAGGAAGCTTCTTATTTCTCTCAAGAATATTCTTTCTCTCTGTGCAAATGTATATGCTCTGGGCAAATCCCCTTAAAGTTATTCTGTGGTGAAGGCCCTCGAATACTGGTGGTTGAAGGAGAACATATTTCACGTTTGCACTGGAATTTCTAATTGTATGGGGGAAAAACCTCACGTTTCCACCCAGTTCTCCTGAAGCAAGGAAGCATTACATTCTTCTGCTTTGCCTTTTATTAATAAAGTTTCTAGAGGTGCTGAGCTCCTGCAGTTCCCACTGGCGTGAGCAGGGCAAAGCAACCCTGGAAACTGGATGTGAGAGCTCTCCAAAGAGAGCTTTCCTTGCAATCCCAGTGCATCCTGCAAGATCCCAGATGTGGGACGTGGTGTGTTTGCTGCCTGTCAGTTTGCCTTAGGATTCTCACCTGCTTTATAGCCCTGTGTGGTGGGAAACTCAAACCAGTGAGTCACTGGTCAGGCCAGATGATGGGGACCTGACCTGAGCACTATTACTTTTGGGTGGTGGTTGTCTCCCTTTGATTGCTGGGTGTAAATCTCCTGGGGGTTTCAGGAAAGAGATAAATCTGTCAGTGAGACCCTGACTGTGGAGCCAGAGCGAGTGTCTGAGGCACTGCCACTCTGTTTGTCCCCAGCCCTGTTGATGTGGCAGGGTGCAAAGGACTAGTTAATCAAGCTGCAGAAATTAGGTGCCACCCAGCTGTTTTTCAGTTGTCACCTGGTGATCAGACAGAGCAGCTGCTCCAACAGCCCCAAGCACTCAGCCTGTGGTGTTTGACAGTGAATTAAACAGCAGGACCGTGCTTTCTGCTCCTTTGCTCTTACAAATTGGGACTGAGTCCTCAAAGCCACCGTTTACCTGCGTGGGGGAGGAGGAAGAACCGGGGTTGTAAAATAAAATGAAACAGACCAGTCAAGTAATTTAATTCTTAAATCTTGTCTCCCTTGGGCTAATCTCGTCCAAGCCATTCTTTGCTCAGGTCAACTGCTTTTAATTAGCAAGCTTCATTGATCAGGGCAGGAGTGGGAGCTGGTGGGTTGCTGTCCAGGTCTTTTTAATTAGAAGCTTTTCTTCCTTGCTGGAGGAATGGTATTACCCAGAGAGGAACCTGGCAAGAAGGCCTGGAATTGTTTGAAGAAGGCTGACCTACAATCGCCTTCACTCCATCTCTCCTGGCAGTGTCAGGGGTTAGTGAATTTTCAAGTGGAGAAAGAGGGAGGAAAAAGAACCAAGCCTGAAAGCCAGTTGTGGTAGCACTGGGAATTACTGTGTAGATGTAGTTGCAGGCAGGAGTTGAGGAGTGTGGTTTTTTTGTCCTTCCTAGGGAAAGGCAGAAAAAACAAGGATCATTGCAGACACCTCCAGTCTCCCTAGCATCTTCAGTCTGCTTCCTCAAATGTTGCTGCCCAGCAACAGGAGCAGTGGAGCACCTTTGTGGGAAGGAGAGTGAAGAATACTTGCTCCCTGCCCTGGGGAGGAATGCTCTGCAGCCTAACAAGGTAGAGGTTGCTATCACAGTTTTTCCCTCTTACAGTGGTTCTCTGGGGCGTTAGTAGTAGTGGGGTTTTTTTGCCCTCTTACAGTGCTCTCTGCCTCTAGGCCTCCGCAATTCATAGTTAAGGAAAATACATCTAATATTAATTCATTAGCACAAATTTGCTATTTCATGTATTTGATCAACTCAGCCATGAAAATCCTGAAATGCAGTTAAATCAAACAGAAGGGAAGTGGCTTTGTATCAAACTGTGGAATTAATATAATTATCTTATTGATTAAATCATCAAATCAACCTACAGCTCCTTTATCTGCTTTACTTGGCCATTTGGGAAGGCATCAGCTCTCAATCCCTGAAGCACCATTCTCAGTGCCAACGCCTGTCTTTATATTCCAGTCAAACAGCTGATCCGGAGGTGATCTCCAGCTGAATCTCCCCTGCAGAGCAAGGCTCTGATGTGCATTACAGCTGCCATCTAAAATTATATGTATTTGGGCAAGAGATGATCTCTTGTATACCCACTCTATTGTGAATCATAGAATGGTTTGAGTTTCAAGGGACCTTAAAGATCATCTAGTTTGTTACATTTCAAATACCAGGGGTGGAAATGCTGGTGAGCCGTGACTTTTTAGGGTTCCACATGCCACAGGAACACCTGTCTTGCAGGCCAAGGGCTACTTCAGGGGCTGCTTTTGGAGCTGGGGAGATGCTCGTGAAATGTCTCATCTTAAACTTTGTGTGGCTCTTTCTTGCAATGGGTTTCCTGTTCTTGCATCCTGAGGGAAAAGTGTGTGAGTGGAAAGATATTGATATTATTAGGTATTATTAATAATAAATACTAACATGGGCTAGCTTAGGGAGACCTCCCCACAGGATTGATGTTCTGCTGCAAGTCATTTTAGCCAGTGGGTTTAGTTGCTCAGCTATTTAATGTATCACACTGGTTTGCTGGCTGGAGGTTGCTATCTTAGACCTGTCAGCTACAAGACCTTGCTCATGGCCCTGATTCTTGGTGGCTCACCAGAAGTGTGAGAGGAAACAGTGATGTCATAAATAAGGTATGTCAGGGAGGGCCTGGAAGCTGCAATGTGAAGCTGTGAAATGTGGGCTTGGGTTTAAATCAGGGTCGGCTTCCCATTGGAGTAATCCAGGTTTTAACCAGGCAGCCAGCCAAGAGCTGGCTGTGATTAGTCAGAGCCATTATGATCTGTGAGCACACTTCTGTTGACCCTGCAGGACTCCCGACTTGAAAACATTAAAAACTTGACACAATTTGGTGCTAAAATTGTCATTGAGCCCCTCAAAGTTTTATCTTCCATAGGCATATGCAAGAGCCAGTTGCTGTCCCTGCAAGCAGATAAGTTTAAGTTGGTTTCAGACTTTGAAGCAATGCTGAGCTTGTGTAGGAGTTGGACAAAAGGTTGAGTCTTTTGAGAAAGCCCTGCTTTGGGCTCTGTTTCCTAGTCCCAATCTGTGACTGTCTCAGTGGTCCTGCAGCCACCTCACTGCTGATAAGCAATGCCATTTCATCCTTAATCATTCCGGCTGACAGCAGCGAGGATGACTCATCCCCAGCGCTGTTGGGGGAGTGTGAGTTTAGCCTCCGATTGTGCTGTGAGGAGAGAACAAGCAGGAAGGGTTCCCGAAGAGGCTGTATTGTTCCTGCCAGCTCAGGGCTGCTGGCAGGGGGCTTGGGCACTGAGTATTGCTGGGCTCTCTGAAGTCTCACTCCTAACATGCCTCAGGAGGGGGTGAAAGGGTAAAAAAAAAAAGGGACGCAATCCAGGTTTGGCTTTGTGCGTGCTCAAACTTCTCCATGGTTCCTCCTTCTCCAGGAAACAGTTGCTCTGCAGGTGAGGCGTGAAATACATCCACTGAAGAAATTGAAAGAGACTGTCTCAGCAGGGGAGGGATTCGAATTCTGTCAGATTTGGGGGGGAGGTTTCCAGCCTTCCTTGGATGCAGATTTCCCAGGGGTGATGCTTTTCGTCCTGCATGTGATTTTTGCTTTTGGCAAGCTGCCCTTTGGCGCTGTGTGTTGCTCGAGATGAAAGGCTGGAGCAAAGCATGTTCTTAACACTTAGGAAACCAGCTGTGTTGTCAGATTCACCTTGAAATACTGATGAACAGCTTTGCAGGGGCCAACCCTTGTGTTACCCTGCCTTGTCCAGGCTGCTGCCTTGGCTGTGGTCCACAGATGTGAGGAAGACCACGGCCTCCCTTTCTGGTGGAGACAGCAGCAGGAGAGACGAGTTGATCGAGGACATAAAGAAGGAATGGTGTGGTTCTAGCCTCCCTTTCTGGAAGTCTGGTTCAGCCTTTGAGCTTGCACCCTGTGCTGATGTCCCCTCTGTGATATGCCCGTCCTACCTGGGCTGTCCCTGAGCAACATTTCTCCTGGTTCCCTCCTGGAGAACTGTCATGTTCACCCATCAGTGTCAGCTGGTGGGACCTTCCTCTTGTCAGGATTTGCTTTCCTCTGATAATGTTGAGACATGGGAGCTTCACCTTGGGGAGTTACTTTCAAGCGAATGGGATTAATAATTTTTAGGTGCATGGGAATAGCTGAAGAAACATCCCTTGGAAATGTGTGCAGGTCAGGCACTGAGAGCATCCTTGGCCTGGCATTAAAGTCAACGTTTCTGGTTGTGTACAGCAAAGTGGTGATGGGTTGTTATTACAAGTGTCTGCAGCGTGAGGGAGACCCTTCTGCTGGAGAAGGTCTCTCTGTGGCGGGTGTGTGTGATTCTGATGGTGCCTGGTGTGATCCATGCAGTCAGTCTGGTGTCAGCTCTCTGATTTGTAACCCTTACAGTGCTGTGGTACCCACACTGCAGTGTCAGAGACCTCACCTCCCCTTCTCCGATGCCTTGCTTGCTTTGCACTAGTAAATTTTAGGAGCAGCTCCTGTAGATTTGTGTAAGGTCAGATGCCTTCTCTTCTTCCTCCTTCCTTCCAGTATGCCTGAGCAGTGTGCATCTGACAGGTTGATCTGCCCCAGGAAGATCTGTCTGTTCCCTGATGGACATCACAATCCTTTTCCCTCTTTGCTCCCATCCACCAGTCAAGGTTTGTGACAGGGGAATGCTCTGACTGCTGGACCGTGCTGGCGTTTGAGCGTCGCTGGGCTATGCATGAGTTGCAGGTGGGAGAGTGCCCCAGGTGCTCGATGCCTTGGTTTTCCCTGCTTGTCCAAATGTGGCATCTCCGGAGGATGCAGTGGGGGTTTGCTCCCCTTCCTCATCTGTATTCCTTCACCTGAAAGTAGATGCTCCAGCACAGGATTTGGTGTCAGTGCTGGTACGGCTCATGACACTACACATGGCAGCAATTCCAAGCTGTTCCAGCCCTGCAGCATCTCCCTCCTCTTTCCCTAGCTTGCCCCCCTTGGGCTGCCCACATGTCTGCACAGGGCCATGGCCGCTTACCCTGTGGACAACTCTGAGTCCGGACTGCTCTTTTTTGGCAGAACAACAATCTGTGCTTAGGTCAGCTGTAAATTTAATGGAGCGGCACAAAGGATTTAGTGCACCTTGTGGATAAAAATTGCCTTGGGCTGGACAAAAGAAACACACGTGCCATTCCCTTTCTCTCCTCCTGCGACAGCTTAGGCTGTGGTTGGTTTTTTTTCCCTTTTGTCTCCCACTCCATGACATAAAACTCGGATGTTATTTGCATCTTGGTGTGTCTCAAAACACTGTGAGGCTTCTTACCTAGCAGTGATGAATTCAGTGTATGCAGCACAGAACTGTGATTTCCCTCAGGGTCCTTTGTAGTAATAATTTCTGTAAATAAAGGCTGGAATCAGGATCTCTGTTGTAATAGGATTTTGTTTGTGCAAGGGCTAGTAGCCATGTCCCCCTGATGCTGCCCTATATTAGGATTGTGGGCTTTATGACAGCTTTGTGTGTGGGATGGGCTGGCACAGAACACCCTTGAAGGGAGGGAGAGGAGTGGGACTCACCTATGGGAAGTGTTGGGAAGTTTGTCGGCCAGAAACCCAGTACTTATGGGCACCTGTGCTGTCTCTTGAATTGCTGGGTCTTGCCAGACTGGTTTGTGTAGGAACAGGGGGCTGGCTTTCTGCAAAGACCCCAGGGCTGAGATAAAGTCCCCCTCCTGCCTCAGCCTGTGAGTCTCGGAGGAGAAGGAAGAGCCGGAGAGGATAAGGTCTGAAGAGGCTCCAGTGATCTTGCTGCTGCTGTGAGTGCACTGATCTGTGTGGAAGAATGCTGCAAGCTCTTCATTCGTCTCCGGACTCGCAGAACTCGCGGTTCCGTGAGCCGGTGACGGCGGTGACCCGCATCCCAGAGCAGCTGCCGTTCCGAGAAGCTCACGTCCATAAAACACGCACCACTGCCGAGAGAGCAATTTGTCAGCCCCCTTGGATGAAGGGTGCAAGAAAACGGTGCCTTTAATTACGCCTGCTTGGGAGGGAGGTGGGTGAGGAGCGTGTGCGATCGCAAGCCTCGGGGGCTGTCAGATTTTCTTCTCACCTGTTCTATCAGTAAGAAGCGCATGGGGGAAGCACACGCGTGTTCACACGTTCACTCTGCTACCCGTGCTGGATGCAGTAACTCTTCCTGTGCTGGTGAAGGGATGCTGATGGAAACTTCTCTTCAGTGGGAGGACCGGTGGCTGCGCTGGAAGTGATGGGGACCTTTGTACCTGGACTGCTGCAGCACTGCAGAGCATCGCCGCCGCAGGACCCTGAGCAGCTGTGGGTGAATGCAGCATGCTTTGAACATACACACCTCAGACATGTTGGTTAATTAAGATTTCTATTGTGCTGGCTGTATCTCATCCTGAATTGGTCCTGTACCCAGGTAAGGTGGGCTCAGTACCACCTAGTGATGTGAAGCTGAACTGTAGCTCCACTACACTATGGAGGCGAGAGGCTTTTCCTCAGGCAATGATGGCAAAGGATCTGTGCCAGGTTCCATGTCAGCAGCAGAGAGTTGTGCTGCTCACAAAAATAACCAGGTGCCAGAATTGTTTGTCACGTGAAAAGGTGTGCTGGCACTTCATCCCTCCCTGGCATCACCTGGAAGGCTCAAGTGAGCTCTGACAAAGCCTGCACACCATTCACAGTGTAATTAGCACCACAAGTCTTGCTAATTGCTGAGGGTTTTTTCTCTTCCCCCTCCCTTTCGCCAGCACAAAATTTCTCTAGTTGTCTTGGGTTATCATCGTGGTAGACAGTGTGCTAAGCCTGGATGCTCCTTCTGAGGGCTGGTGTCAGGAATAATTACTGCCATAGTAAGCTGATCAGCCCTTCCTTATTAGCTGTTGTTGTTGTTGTTACTCGACATTGATTAGTAATTTGTAGCTGCCAGTGCTTTCCTCTGCTCTCAAAGCTGAGGGTTTGCTGGTGCTGCCGTGCTGTTCTGCCAAGGACAAATGAACATTTTCCCCCCTTGCCACCCACCCTGGAGCTTCCCTGTTTAGAGCATGGTCTTTAAATCTCCAGCTCATGGCTGGGAGAGCAGCAGCAGCCCTGTCTGAATGCTGACTTTGCAGCTGAAAATTGCTGAGGGTCCCAGCCGGCTGCAGTGGTGGAAGATCTTGTGGTGAGTGACCCAGTGGTGGGACAATGTTTGCAATTTCAGGCTGAGAGCTTCGCAGTGATGCCCTCAAGTCCTGCATCATCCTGCTGGTTGGAGAGGTCAGCGGAGATGCCGCCATAAATATCAAATGGCTCCTGAGAGGTCTGTGATGTTTGTAGGTGGCTGCTCACGTGTGTTCACGTCTGGGCTGGTGAGCAGCGGTGAAGGCAGGTTTAGGAAGGGGAATGAGGAGAAAACACGCCTGTAGGCTCTATCCTGTTTTGAGATGTTCAGGTTTGTTTTAAAGTAAGGCCATTTAGCAACTTGAAACTGCAAATGCTGGGAGAAGGGGAGCTTCCCAACCAAGACCTGGGGTCAGGGGTCCTTGCTCACAGTGCTGACTCCCTCTGTGGTTGGGTCTGTCTCTATCGTCTTTCAGCTGTTCCTATCCAGCTCTGTGAGCCACGTGCCATCACTTGTATGTCTGACCTGCTGGTGTATGGACCAGCTGTGCCTGTCAAAGCAGGGTCAGAGAGCAGAAGGCAGGCTTGCAAGCCTGTGCTGGGATGGAGAGGGAGGTTTGGAAATGGAATATGAGAATGCAAGTGCCTTTTATGTGATCCGTGCCTCTTGTGTCAGCGTGTTGCTGCCTCACATGTTGTCTGAGTACCTCAGCAGTGAATCTTTTGAGCATTTTGGGTTGTCCAATGTGGCCCCTTGCAGAGTGATATCCCCAGGAGATGCTCTCCCATCAAACACGTGCATGCAAACAT
>VZRV01003799.1:0-32937 GCA_013398115.1 Falcunculus frontatus
CTCCGGGACGCGCCCGCCGGGAGCGCGGCTCCCTCGCCGGCGGTGCGGCCGCCTGGCAGGCGCTGCCATCGCGGCGCGGGCTCGGTGCCTCGCGAGACGGCCGCCGCCGGGGTAAGATGTGGGCGGTGTAACCCGACAGCGGGTCGGAGCTGTCCTGCCGGGAGGGTGACGGCACGGGGAATGACCTCTTGCGGAGAGCCCTGCCCCGACATTGTTCTTCCCACGAGCATGGCGGGGCCGCGGTCTGCACCTCTCTCCAGACTCCGTAAGCGGCGTGTCCCGCACAGCCCTCTCCCTCCGCCGGTGTTCGTTCCTCTCCCATGCAAGCCATGGTTAGGCACCCCTCCACTGTGGCACAAGGAGATGGCCACAAAGGCCAGGGAGGACCCCGCTGTCTGTGCGTCCCCCAAAGAAAGCGTTCACACCTGGGCTTCATGTGCGACTTGGGCACTTCCTCCAGTCCCACTCCTCCCACAAGGTCTTGCACTTCGGCTGAGAGCCACCCCTGTAACTGTCTGGTGACATCTTTCTCCTCTGCTGGGGGTGGACAAGCGCAGGAGAGCGCTCAGAAAGAAAAGTTGCATTATCATGTATAATACTGAAGAGGGCAGAGATACTGCTGCAGCACTCCTTGTGCTAGCTATCGAAATACAGCCAGTTGTCTTGACACCTTATAAATTCTTATGATTGATAAATCATTAGTGATAAATAACGAAACAGGCAAAAAGTTACTACAATCAAATATATGCAGTCATTGGCCAGCAAGGACTGTGCTGAGGAGACAGCTGAGTTATTTTCGTGGAATAGAAAAAGTACACTGCAGACAGATGGGCTAAAGAAAGAGTAATACTAGAACACTTCTTAAGGCTGAAAATATTGCCAAAGTGTTCTTAATCCAATCACAAGACTCCCAAAGCCTGCTTCACTCCCATCCCCAAAAGCAACCAGCTATGGAAGATAGACACAGTCCACCTGTTAAATCTAACAGCTATCAGAAAAGCCTTGTAGTCCCACAGCATTTTGTAAAATACTCAGTTCCCATCACACCATGAAGAAATCCATAGGGCCCTACATATATTCCATACATCAAAAGAATAAGCTGCTGTATGCAGTCAGGATTCCAAGCGGAGGTTGTGAAGTCTATAGCTCAAAGTGCAGCAGCACATAACTTTTATAACATCCATTAATGTCTTTAAAACATATTCATGTATCCATTTCTCTGGAAGAAAGTGTTACATGCAATTGGTAAAAGCCTGTTGCTCCAAAACATCTGCCTCTACAGAATCATCCTGTATGGACTATTAATTGTTCCGCTAGTCTTCCCTTGAGCACTTCTAGTAAAAATACTATAGTTCAAAGACTTTTTACATACAGCCATAAGCAAATAATTTTCACATGAGATCAATATTCTTGAACTCACTGTTTGAAAGCTGTTCTGGTCAAGAAAAGCCTTGACGCTTGCACTTTGCCCAGCACAACAAGAGTTTGGGTCTTTCTACAATCTGACTACAGATTCACCATCATAAGAATCAGTATCCAAGATCTAAACAATTATGGGTCTTTCATTTATTTGTAACTATCCTGATTCCCTCCTTAACCAAAAATCCTTAGATAATAAATCAATGTGATATTCCTTATGGCAACTCTGTGGATACAAAGCTGTCTAGATAATCAAAAACTTGTTCTTACGTCATTTATATACAGACTACCTTAACATAGGTAAGCAAGATGATATCCAGAACCCAGAAAGCCTCACTTCCTCAAGTGGTTGGTGGAAGCTGAGGAGCCAGAAACAGCTCTTGGTTTTGTTCCATGTTCCTTCCCAAAAAAGATGTGGTAGCTGTTCCTTCCACTGTTCCAATCCGTTCTCTGACAGTATAGCTGTATTTGCACAATATTCAGTGCAAACACCAGTGAATACAACTGTATAATTAATTGAAGGGACTGCTGCAAAGTTACTGGAGTAGACATGGCCTACTTTCCACCAGCTTTGGTCTGAGATTTAAGCTTGGTCTATCAACAGAAGTATTCATTATCAGTCCTTTTATTTTTTTTTTGTTTTCTGGAACCATTCATAATAGGGTAGGAAATTTATAGACATAAAATCTGGCCTGGTTTCTACTCTCCATGAGTCTTAAACTCAGGACATTTCCAATGAAATTAGAGGAACTTCCTAGAAGATTAAGAATAAGACAATGAAAAATATTGTGCAGATTTTGCTACCAAACCCAGAACACTTATAAAGAGGCCATTTGTTATTCTGTAATCAGTGTGATGGCTTGTAGAGGGTTAATTTGCCTCTCTTCCCAGAGGAGTTTTTTTAAATTGTACATTCCAATAGCAGCAGTAATATTTTGCATCAGAACAAAGAATCAAGGATGCAGGAAAGTATCTTTTAGAAAGACAGAAAATTACAGGTTAAATAGGCCCTGAAGATTATAAATAGCAGCAATAAATAGCTTCCCTTGCTCACTTCTTCGTCTATTTCCTTTCTCAAAAGCCCACGGATGCAGAAGAAACCATGCTGTGTGTGGTCATGGGGAGATGTCACCTAGAGACAGCAACCTAACATAACCCATACATAAGTATAACTGACTCCCACCAGTGGAAGTCTGTGAGCTCAGATGGTCTCAGCTGGTAGTGCTTTACACGAGGAGAGAACTTTTTTATTTTTTACAGGTTGCAGCTGAAGGTCTGTGATGCCAACTGTGTGATAGGAAGTGTGTCACCAACTTTATAATGCCTGCTCACCATGTACATGGGAGGGCAGAGTCAGGGCACCCCTCTGTTTTGCTCAAGGGAGTCCTGTTTTCTCCACCCTCATTCTCATGGAGTGCAAACTACTCAAAAGGGGCAGTGATAGTAAGTTTAAGGCCTTAGCTCAGGGGAAGCAGCGATGTTTTAGCTCTGAAAGAGATCTCTTGCCAGGAATGGGAGAGCAGATGATAAAATTTGGAAGAATTTTTTTTTACTGTTTCTGAAGTATTTCAAGAAGCTTACAGCTCTGCACTGCCCCAGAAAACTCTTTAGAGGAACAGCCTTGGCCTACCAGGACTAGAGGCTGCCATGTCTAGAGGGTTATATTTTGAGTGGGTATTTCACTTTTGTGGCCAACAAGAGAAGCCAGAGATTTTTATGTAGTTAAAGGCTACAGTGGGTACTCGGGGACCTGGGAATCCTGATACTCTGCTTCTAGAGAACCAATCAGTGCAGGAGAAGTACATCTTGCAAACGTCTATATTTGTGGGAAAAATTAATTTTTGTTTTCCCTGATTCTTGTAGAGTGTGCTGCCTCTGGGGATACAAGAGAGAGGAGAAGAGCAGAGAGAGGAACCTTAAGTGCACCTATGAGATGGGCCAGGGTGTATCACCATTCTTCCACTGTTTTCATCCAGGTGGTGGGACCAACAGTGGCTGTTGCTTCATAATCAGCAACCTGGAGATAGCTCTGAGAATGCTTTAGGGAAGCATGACTGTGACTGACAAAAAAGACCCAGAAAAGAACGTTAAGGCTCACTCTCAGGCCTTGTCTGCACTGGGGAATTTCTTCCCTCCTCCAAATTCCCACCATTAGCAATATGAATGCAGCTGCACAATTGTTAGAGATGTTGGAAGGCATAATATATGAGTTTTCATCTAGTCAGCCATTTGCAGCACTGTGTCAATTAACCCTCCTCAGAGCAGGGTTAACTGATACAGTGCTGAAAACGGCTGCTGGAACTGAAAGCTGTCTATACTAAGGTTCCCATTGTTGCTAACTCTGGTGCAGCTGCAGTAGAATCAGTCCACGTGGGATTATTTGGTAACAACTCTCCAACCTAAAAGCTGCTTCAAAATGCAACACAGCCACCTAATGGGCCAAAACACGCTTCCGCTGTACCTCAACAGCTATGCACCCAAGCTGTCACCATTCATAATGGAGTTTCTTTCAGTCCAGAAGGTACTTTTTGCATTTCTGTATGAAATACTCCATACTTCATCTAACCAAACTGGTGTTCCTGTTACCCCCATAGATTTGCCTCTGCTCCTTAGTTCTTACTAGCTCTGGACTTGAAGATGTGTGTTGAAGAGCCAATTTTCTGTTTAGTGTCTTTTCATTGATTCATACATTCAATAATTCAAAATTTGTCCTTTTACATGTGGAAACTGTGTAGTTTGTTTTTGGTTTTAATTTCTTTATGCAGATCCAGTTTTTAAATTTATGGCTGGAGTTTCTCGTTCACTAGCAATTTTGCTTTTTTTACTGTTAACAATTAAAGCCTTATTTATGTAGGGCAGCACCATGAAGACTCAAGCTGGTTTCTGAGGGAGTAAAGTTCTATTTTGAATGAGCAGAGTTGGCAGAATCAGTCCCACTTGTTTCCATGTGCTTTAGGAAGCAGTCATGAAATAGGCTGGTGAAATGGGTATTTCACCCTCTGCTGAGTAAGACTAATACTTCTAAAAAGCCCCTCTCTATCCTTCTCCTACATCCATGTCCAACACTAACTAAAACAAGGAAGTGTTATTTGGCATTTGTTACACTTTTGAACTACTATTTATCAGACAGATGCTGGCAGTCAGGTTTTTTTAAGTGCAGTTTGCAAGTGTGAAAATGTTGAAGCCTAGGCTCAGCAAAAATCTCAGAGACAAACTCTAGCTCACTAAAGCGCCTGATTAATGACAAGCAGGTTTCAGTTCATGCATGGCATTTTATGCAAATACAGAACACAACTATTTGCAGAATTCTGGGCAACTGCATATGCCTATGAATATCTACAGAGGCTCAACACACCCGCCCAGGGAAATAGCAAAGGGGCAGACACAGAGATACAATCCACAGCCTCCCAGCTGTAGTGGTGAGCACTAGAGCTTAGCTCAGGGTGTTGGGATGTTGAGCAAAACTGATTTGGCAGAAACTTGGACACAGCTGAGTATT
The DNA here is from genome assembly GCA_013398115.1 of Falcunculus frontatus. Classification (NCBI taxonomy): domain Eukaryota; kingdom Metazoa; phylum Chordata; class Aves; order Passeriformes; genus Falcunculus; species Falcunculus frontatus. Next base: position 4,919 of record VZRV01003799.1, read on the forward strand.
TTGAGAAAGGGGAAAGGAAGTGGCTCACTCTTCCTTCATTCCTGATACTGCTGTGGTGGCTGTTTCTCGCTCCCAGAGATCCCTTTGGACAAAGGGAGTGGGCACAGTAACTGAGCTACTGGCTACCCTTTTAGCTCGGATTGAGCTGTGGGGATGCATGATCACAGTTGTGATACAACTTGGTAAACATGTTTATGTTTGCGTAAACAGTTTTCATTAATTTCCTGAAGGGTTTTTACAAAAATGCTAAACAACTCCCATCCCAAATCCCAGTGGAACTGGATTTCTCCTCTCCCTTACCCCTTTTCATTTTCCCTTCAATATTAGGCTCAGTATCTTGCTTATGGTTTTATATGACACTCAGTGATTAAAACTACTTAAGACTGGCTCATTTTTCTCTGCAATGAGTTCAGTTATTTCCCTTTTATACCTTCCAGAATTTACTATACCATATCTAAATATTGGCTGCAGTCCACATGTTTTAGATCATTCTCTATAATGGTCCTGTTGTTATAGAATCCTTTGTGTGTGTGTGAGAAAGAGAGAACATGCATATGTGTTGGAAGCAAGACAGGGTGCATAGAATTGTTTGGAAAGAGAAATCAGGGTATACCAATTCCATAAGGGATTTCTGAACTGGTAACATAAACGTGATAAAAGTAGTGGGCACTGAAATTATAGACTTCCAGTTCATTACCTTCTGTGAGTGATAAGTAATATTTCTGATCCCAACATGTTACTCTGCTATATCTATTTTACCAATATATCACTCATTCAACTTCGGTTGCTATATAATTTTACAGATCAGATTTATTGTTGTCATATTTACTCATTTTTACTTGCATTTTAAATGTAGATCCTTTGACCCGAGTCATATGTGTCAGCCAATGGTAAGCTGCATGAAGATGAAATTAAGGCAGCATCTGAAAGTCCTTATTCATTATACCAAAAACTCATCACCTGCTGAAGACCGTACAGAGAACGTGCATATGTAGGATAAATAAGTGATCTAAGGGAAAAGCAGAATTTGATGCTTAATTTGACAAATCATAACCTTTAACCAAACCAAAAACCTCACAGCGTCCTATTGTATGGCTAGAACTTGTGAGGATGTAACTAAGAAATGCCTGTCTATTCCCAGGAAAAAATGAAATCAGTAGCCCTGTTGCAGTGGGTAACTTTGACTCTTGCCTGTTACTCCACATGTAGAGGATGCATTTAAATGGCAAGCAGACAGACATGGACTGATTTTGTGCCCAGCAAGTGTGCCCTACCTCACAGCCCATCAGATAAACCAATTCACGCTCACAGCAGGCTGGGCATCCTCACAGATGCATGCATAGAGTCACAAGAGTGTGGCAAATTAGCTCTCAAATTTCTTTCAACTTCTCATTGTGGACAAGTCTTAAGACAGCCTGTCAGTGCTGTAAATTCAGACCTTTTTCCCATGTGGAGAAGTTCTCAACCACCCAGAACAGAATAGAACAGATGCAAAAACCCCTGCACTAGCTACTCTGCTCATGTCCCACCCTTGTAGGGCCCTGGGCTGGAGATTAGGCAGTTAGAGGGCTGAGTGGATATTATTTTCTGCTGGAATGAATTTCACCCAAAGACAGTACACTTAGTTTCTTTTACTTTTTTTTCCCCCACAAGCTAAGATAAATTTCTGCTTTGGTCCATTAACAATACTTGTATTTTTAATCAGAATTATTTTGTACTGTATTTTCTTTGGAAATAACAGTAATACAGTTTATGTGAAATACAAACAAATGAGGGAACCATTTTTACCTAAATGTATGAATAGCATTTTGCAATTTGTCATTGTGATATATTTATCTTTTGAACTTTAAGTGAGCTCAGCTGAAAAAAATGCTTCTCTTCATCACATGACTGGAAAATATATTACACCAGAGAAGAATATTGCTGTTTTAGTTTAGAAATTAGAGGCTAAATATAATTTTCCACTATACTTACTTTCACAAAGTATGGAGTAAATTATTTATACTACAGTAAATTCTTAGTACATATTCCAAAAGGTGGTAAATTCAGCATTCTCACTTAAATTAATGGCTATTTTCTGAATGTGCATTGAAACTAAGACCCTTAAGATCTTGTGTTGCCTGAAGCATTAAAACCACTCTAATATAGCTAGAAGAAAAAAAATTGCCAACAAAATGAAGCCTGGAGGAAGGAAAAGAAACTAGTATGGAACAGAGAGACACAGACTGGCCAGTGGAGTGACAACAGAGAAGCAGCTGAAGATTTGGGTTCGCTATCTGTGTGACACCCATCCCCTTCTAGAGGTGCAGTGTATGCTAGTCACTACATGTAGTCTTTGGAACCAAAACCTTGCACAAACCCCGAGGTGCCTGTGGTTTCCAGCCAGGCGTGCTGCATCACTGGCCGCAGTGGGAGCAGGACAGCGCAGGAGCTCCATGCCCAGGCTGCCCGGCCGCGCTGCCTTCCCTGCACACCGGCACACTTAACTCGCTCCCTGCTTCTGAGCTGCCCCAGCGAACGGGGCTGCAGGGAGCAAGCCGCAGCCACAGCAGCAGAGAGTCCCTCAGCCTGTGCCTCGCTGCCTTAGCTCCTCTGCATGGCTCAGGAGCCAGGAGGAGAGCTCGGCTGCACCTCAGACGAGCGCTTCCCGCAATGGCAGCTGCTCCCAGGCGCCATTTTGCCCAGGGGTCATTTGCCTGTCACATCCCAGACACGAAACCCTCGTGTGATGGGAGAGCAGCCAAGCAGCCATCAGCAAAGGCTGGGGCCGGCGGGAGCTGTGCCTGCTGCCAGAGCAATTCACCTGACACACAGCCTGTTCCTTACATGCTCCAGAGTTGTACGCAGGGAAGAAGGCTATGGGAACAGGCTCTGGGCCTGATAAATTGTCCCACCTGTCACAAAAGCTGGCACTCCATAGGATGAGAACGTGTTTCCTACAGTGTACGGTCATCACGTTGCAAACCTGTTGTGTTTCTTTGATAATTGGGTTGCTTTTTGTCCATTTTCCCAATGTGCATATACGGAGTGCAAAGGAAGGTCCAGGGCTTACAGCATCAGTTGGGAGCCCAGGAAATGGAGACAATTCCTGTTCATTCTTGTCTGACCTAGGGCAAACCACATACACACAACAACTTGGAAGTGTTTGGATACCTACCTCCCACTTAGCTGAGCAAGAATGAAAATCTGTGCCCTAGCAGGAAAACACAGATGTGAGTATTCCCTATCTTCCAGCTGCATTATGAAGATGAAGACATTTCTGGTCTACAGAAACTAGGGTAATGGCAGTCATTCAAAAACCATATATATGAGAGAGGGTTGTGCAAACACTGAGGAAAAGTTGCATGGTTACCTAAGGCAAAGAAACATCTTTAGATGTTTTCATTTGTGGCTCAGAATTGGTAAAAAGATGTTTAACAAATCTTTATACTTAGAAGCTCTGTCTGAAAACATTCCTAGTCTTTTATTTATTTTTTTGAATAATGATATCAGGAAGAGACCATTATATAATCACAAGAAAATTAAAACTCTCCAGGGCATGATCTTAGCTGTGTAATTAATGAAGGTGGTTAAAAGTACAAAGTGAACCTGAAACAAAATTTGTACCAGAACTACACCTCATTATGTTTTGCTGCTTAAGCCTGTCATAAATAGAGATGTTTATTACACATCTGCCATTTAAAGTACATATTACATGCAGTGTTATATTTTATTTAGATTTAAAAATTTAAAAACACATGATGACAAGCTGTGTTACTATTAACACATGCCTGAGGGGCCAGGCTTCACATGCACATTGTGCCGTAGGTTATATTACAGTTCATTCACTTCAGAGTTACAAATCATTTACAGAAGTATATTGCGTAATTAGTGTGCCTAATTTCAGTCCACGGAGTTTCATTGGTGTGAAAGAACAATCAAGCCCTGTATATCCATTCACATTTATTAGGCCAAACTTTGTAGTCTGTCCTTAGAGCATCGTTCCTTCCTCTGCTTTCAGCAGCAAATGGCATTAAAATCTCCAGAACTTCCTAAAGCAAAAGCAGTTATTTACATTCCTTATGATTTTTTTTCCCTTTGATTCAGTACTGACTCCAATGTATGGGCAGAAAGGGCAAGAGATGGTGCACCAGTTATATGCTTCATAATTCTCTCTTCTTCAGGTTTGTTTTCCTGAACAGACTGCCCTCATGGACTAGCTCCAGGGCTGGCTTTGAAGAAATCTTTCACAGACAATCATCTTGTCCAGGATCTGCGTGGAATGAAGTCCCTCTCTAAGCATGTGAGTTATTTCCAGCAGATCCTGAGCACTTTATTTGGCCAGCGAGGAAAACAAACGAATATATTTTCTCCCATAAAAAAACTTTGATGAAGAAAAATGCCACCTAGTAGTCAGCATTTCTTTGTAAGCTATTTATCCAAATCATTTGCTATCACAGTTTTCTAGTTGTCATGTATATTAATTCTGTGTTGGGGTAGGACACATATACTTATCTAAGATACATATCTGGATAATGAACACTTGATATTGTGATGCTCTGGATAATGTTACTCAGAACACTGGCAAAGAAAATTAACCTTTAATATCAGCCCTCTCAGACTTTTCTGTAGTGTTTCATAGTATGGATCACCTGGCAGTCCTGACTGATTTCTAAAAAGCTGACGTAGGAAATCTGAATGCTCCAAAATGAGCCAGGACCATCCCTTCAGACCAAATCCAGGCAACTACAAAGTACAGTAGCACCTTGAGTGCTTACCTGAGAAGTCTTTCAAAATTTAGTCTGTGACTGATCAATCAGTCTGCAAGACCTAAGGAGAGTGAAAGAGTGAAATGCTAGCAATTCATGAAGTCTGTCCATCTGTATACTTCTCCTGATGAAATATAAACACTAGTTACCCACATTCCTCAATACTGCACTGCAAGCCAGAGCTGTATAAAGGTAACTGGCAAAGACTGAACCCAAGTCATCAGGTGTTAGAAAGGAGCATGCACTTAAACTATTTCCATAACAGCAACTTTCTCTACCATGGAGACCTCTGTCCTCAGGTTTTTAACTTAATTCACAATCTTAGGGTCACTTAAGATACCAAATCATTCCAACAGAAGAAAAAAAATTAAAATACTATCTGACCTTAACAGCAGAAGATTAAGATGTCCTCACTGGTAGAAAAGCAGCAGTGGGAACTCAGCAGTCCTCTTCCTATTTTGTCTGTCATCACCCCTTTGAGTGTGCTCCCGCTGGTCAGGCAGTAAACATACACGTAGAATGGAATCACAGCATATATAGCCGCTTGTCCATTTGATTGTCAGGGTTACAGAGGGAGCTGGGCCAGCCACACACGCACGTGAGTGAGAGAATATTGAGGGAGAGAGAAAAAGGAGTACGGAACAGAAGAGGGGAGGGACTACATCTGTGGTCAGGGGTGCTGAGAAGGGCATATCAAGCATAATGCAGAAAATTCTGTCATTTATCCCACTTATGAGACTACTTGAGATTTATTGACAATATTTTTCAAGAACTTTTTTCTTTCACATTTGAAGTAGAACTTAGTACCATGGGTCTAACTACCTAACTACTTGACATACTGATGGAAGGAAAATATATTAACACAATAGAATCCTCTTAATATTATCCAAAATAGCTTTTCCATATAGCAGTTTAATACATAGAAGTCCAGTGGCAGTTTGAGGGTATATTTCTGTGTGACTGAATATGTATAACAACTAATGCCTTAGAGATTCTCAGCTCACCTGAAGAATAAAATTCTACATTACCTGATAGGTTAAAATGGATACCAGAAACTTAAAATAGATTGAGGCAGAGTACTGTTTATCCTATCCACTGAAGGACAATATTCCATATTTATGGAAAAAAATACATGTTTTAATGTGGGAAAGTGTGTTCACCTTGCATTGCTATATTTACTTCCAAGGGTGTATTTACTTGATTTTGGTCCACTTTCAGTGCAGAATAGCCAAAAGCAAGCCACTCCAAACAAGAACTGGTAAAATATATGCAACATACACAGTCTTTAGTGTCTAAATGTATAGTCTGTAAAGATAAATATCTCTACAAAAATATGAACTCCTGAGTTTAAGAAACAGAAAGTTACAGTTTTTCTTCACTCAAAGCCAAATGTTTAAACTTCTGTCAGTCTAGTAATGAAGGTTTTAAATAGAAGCATAGAACTCACAATTTCATATAGAATTATTTTACAACAGGGTATCTTATATTTACTAAAGGTTAGAATAGGTGCTACATCCATATTAGAATTGGACAAGTAGTAACAGTTTTCTGATTTCTGACAATGTATAAGGTAATATTTGTGCAGTAACATCAGTACAGATGCTTCCATTGAATTTAGCAGGATTCTTGGAATGTACATTGTAAAGAAATCCCAAAAATCTAGATGCCAGATGTTTGAATGTTTGCTTATTGCAAGGGTGTATGTCCTTTAAAACAGAATATAATTATCTGACATTATACTGTTCAACAGATTGAACACTTTTCTAAATGTATGTACTTTGTGTGGAGTAAAAAAAAATAAATTAAAAATTGATGGAACATTCATGCATTAATTGGCATAACTAAATAATGGAATAACAGAGCTGCATGAAATATAATACTCTCCTATTTCCAAAAGTCTCTCTCACTCCAACCAAGACAGCTTATTTTCACTGAGAATTCAATACTTCATAGGCTCAGTACTTTGGCCAGGACCCAGCTGAGTAGGTAATTCTGTTCTTTTCAGTGGAGTTACTCGCATGCTTAAAATTAAGAAGGAGATTAAGTACTTTGATGGACAGAATGCAGAATACTCCAGTTCTTTTCAGAGTCTCATCAGCAGGCTGCATATACTGACACTTTGAATTTTGTTTTGCTGTATAGGGCTGCATAGATTTGAAAAGTATAATCAAGAGGGAAACTAATGAGACTAGGAATAAGGAGTTGAAATTAGTCTCAATTTTGATCCAAAACTGACCACCAGACTGTTTTTGCAAGATTCTGCCACTGCTGTAGTCATCAGAGAAATCAACTGAAACCATCTTAGTTTTGAATGTAAGTGCTATTTGTATTGCATTACATTAACATTTAGGGCAAGCTGCAAGGCTCGACTAATTTTGTAGGGACTTGGGAATCTTAATACAGAGATAGTGTGGGGAGGACAGCAGAGTACAGGAATATTTGGGAAAGACATTTTGATTCTCACGTCATGATTTGAAAATTGATTTTGTTCTGTGAGAAGAACAAGCTTCTCAGAATTGTATGCTTTTAAAAGAAATCCCTAGTATGTCCTGCAAAATGGATGGCACTCCACCAGCAATCATGTTAAGCCTGTCCTTCTAAGGAAACAATCCGCTAATTTCAACCACACTTGAAAGAACAAAGTCTCAAAAATAATTAGGTCCTACAAGTAGCTAAGGGGGATCTAAATTACTACTCTGACAGAAGGAAAGTTGGGCAGAATTCAGGTGTAATATATTAAATTTGAGAGCAGACATTTATCTAATCAGTACAGATGATTGACTGGTCATTCAGAACACCTTCCAAACTTGCTGCAGAACTCCTCTTTTTATCTGGTAGGGAAAGTCAAATGCGGGACTGTTCCCAGCAAAAGGGAGGAGGCAGACTGGAGGATAACCAACACCCACAGGGAGTGTGTTCAGGCTTCATTAGATGCTCATAGAACAGTGTGTATGGTTGCTCCCAATTTAGCTGTCATTTAACACTTTAGAGGGCAGGTGGAGAGACACAGAACCCAGTACTAAACAGAGCAGGAGAGTTTGAATGTGGGAAACAGTATGAATGAAGCAAAATGGGATTCAAGTGATCAGTGTTTATGGGTACGAACTCCAGTTATAGAAAGTCCTTTTTTTTTTCACACTGAAAACAATAGAACAATACACACTGAAGAAACAGTTATTAGATACAAGAAATATGATGTTGCAAAAAGTAACAAAAAGGAGCTATAGGGAATTATTAAAATGGAATATTAAGAGAAGACAAACCACATTTATGTGCTAATTTCCTCTAAGAAATTTTAGTGTTTGAAAACTAAGAATTGCCTTTTGAAAGCAACAATCAAGTGTTCTCATGGATTTCCACAGAACAATACTCAAAGACATGGTGGACAAGTACAACATAGTAAGTGGGTAGACAGACACAGGTGCAGAGTTACTGGCAGCTCTGCTCTGGAGCTCCAGCAGATTCTTCCTGACAGGTCTCATTGTGGAATTATTATTAACATGCCTTCTCCCTTTCCAATGAGTTTTGTATTTTTAGTTATTTCTGAAACACTGCTCATGTTCCTGAGATATTTTTTGAAATTAGATGCCTCAAATTCAAGCAGGGGAATGGTAGCCCGAACACATGTTCTTTTGGATGTTTGTCTTCTCTGCTTTGCAGAAAGAGGCGTCTGCAAGAGGAACTGAGTCTTCTTCCTTCACTAATAATGCCAAGGGTTTTAGCAAAACAATGGATCAAATTCCTTAGATAAAAAAATACCGTGTCTCTCCTGACAGTTTAGAAGATGTTAATATCTTGGGGCCAAAATTTTAAGTTTTAACTTGATTATTCCATTCCTTGTGTAGAACTCCATTTATTTTAACAGCTTTGCCTGAGGCAAAACCTCAGGATTCAACTCCTAGAGAATACCGAGTATCTTAAAAATAATCCTAAATGCGACTAAGATCCTTCAGGCCCAAACTATTCCAGGGTCTATAGGAGAGGTCGTCATAAGTCTTTAAGCAAAAAACTGAAATATCGCTATTTAAGCCTGAGAACACTGTTTTAAAGCAACAGTCTTTGGTGTTCGAGAAAAATGTAAACAAAAGATGTAATTTGTGAGGTTGATAATTGATCAAGTTTTCAGAGCGCAAAATAGCCCTACAGGAATCCGGTAGAAGTATCTGAAATTACTGTAGGGAAGAAATTTGATCTTATTTTAAACATAATTAAAGCCTCCTGCATCTCCACAAAAACCTCCAAAACCCTGGAGATCTCTGATGGTTTACCCTCTGGGGAGAACACACAGATATGAATTTTAATAGTGTCTTTTGGTAATGTGGTGGATAAAGACAAATTGATTACAGCAGTCTGGAAAAAAGCAGGTGATGCGTTACCAGGGCCACTGGGTTCACGTTTTCCCAGACATGGTGAAGGCCACCCAGATTGTAAAAGAAAGCTGATATCTTTAAAAATTTGATTTGGGGCTTGATATGGCTTTCTTATTTCCGGATACACTGGATTATATCAAAAGAAAAATAAGATGTATGGTACAGATTCTGTTCCCATGTACACAAAACCAAATCTAGGATAAAACTTCTGACACCAATGGATTTGCCTCAGATTTGTGCCCAATGGAAGAACAGTGCTGTCCTTCTGATTATAATGTCTATCGTTATTTAGTATCTGACAAGCACTGTGAAACCAAAAGAGAGTAAAAGTCTGAGAAATCTGAACTCTGAGATAAGTGTTTCTACATATTTGCATGAAATACCAAATAGAATGGTCTTTTAGAAGTCCCTTATGAAGATTCTAATGCCTGGTCTCAGAGGACATGGTTATTTAATTTTGTTTCCAAGGGAAACTAGGTGTGCATTCTGATGGGACATAAAGTGAGTGTGTGGTGATAACTGTAGGTTCCTTGCACTCTTAGTTCTTTCCAGACCATTTATACTAGAGACAGACTTATGAACTGAAAAGACAATTCACTGACATGCATGAGTATCACAGCAGATGGAAAGTTGGATGACAATGCTATTGTTCAATTATCTATCCTTACTCTTTGCGTCTAATTTTGCTGATTAATATTTGGTACATGTGGGTATACACACACCAGTTCAAATTCACACATATGGATCAGGTTGACATTTGATCTGCTTTCAGATCTAGCCACTTTTCAGTACCATAGGTATCCTGCAGCCTGCCACAGAGCCATGAACTTGGTGTGCTGAGGAGCCTCACTCATTCCAGTGTTCCATATTAGCCTAGGTTTGAAATGAACATGGACCCCGTCCAAGTAAAAACTAATTGTCCGTACAGACGTGTGGCTCTGGAAAGCTCTGCTCAGTGGCATCTAACTGAGAAAAATAAGATACCTCTCTTTGTGCCATGGGAAAGCCAGAAACTTCTGCTTTTTCAGATGTGCAGGGCTGTCCTTTAACAGGGCTAGAAATGAAGTAAATCTTTTAAAACAAGCACAAAGAGAGAAATCCTGAGCTGTCATCCTGTCTGTCAAGACCATTCATATTTCTAAGTTAATGCTAAGTAGTCCTCACCTAAACCACAGCACCTATACTGAAAACAGCAAGTTGAACTTTCTTATCCACTAGAACAAAGTCATGTTTGGCCTTAGACTCTTATTTACATTTTGCAATGGCAGAACCCTTACAGAAAGAACAGAGAAAGCCCATCTTCTCCCTCATTCCAGTAGCCTTTAATCCAGCAGTTGGATAGCCCTGCTGGGAAGCAATTCTCTTGGGTGTGAAGCCCCACCAGCAGAGCTGGGAATTGACCCAGGTCTTCTGTGTCGGAGGTGTGTGCTCAAACCATTATATCAAAGGCAAGATGGCAAGGCTACCAGAACTGGAGCCTCGTTTCAGAAGAGAATGAGCTGTGCTGAGTCCTGACAAAAAAGACACTGATAACCTCCTTCAAGAAGTGCCAGGCTGCAGATGCAGAGTGAATGGAAACAGTTCCTACAGGCTTTATGAGATCCACTAGGGAGTAAGTGTACAGTACTACCTATGCCCTTAAAATTTCTCAACTGGCCAATTCCAAGCTTCTAGAGCAGCTCAACTTGTCAGCTGTTTTGAAAGCCAGCTCTTCCCCTACTGCAGAGGGAGCCTATGCATCTAGCACAGAGCACTGAGGAGCAGATGTTAGAAGACTGGTGTTGCAAGAATTAACTTTTAGGCACCTCAGTCGTCACTGGATCTGACCTTCTGCATCTGTGAACCACTTTGAACATCAAACCACTAGCCTAAATTCTTCAGATCTTGCTCGGCAGAATGGTGACTGCATACTTGAAAGGATCGAGGTCATTCAGCTTGCATTTACAAAGGTGTGCTGGCTTAGCTACCCATGTCTGCAAGCTGTAGGTATCCCAGGAGTCTGGTTGCATTCCTTTGTCTACCCAAGGAACCTGAGATACAAACAGGCAGACATTTAATTTTATTTGGTTTGGGGTTTTCCATGCAAGGTCTGAACTTACACAGGTCTGTAATGGGGGGTTTTCTTCCGAGTTACAAGCCAGTGACATACCTTTATATAAATCCTATTCTTTTATCCAAATAGGAGCAAAAGGCTTAGCTGGTACGATGCAAGTTAGTATCAATCTTTTGATCCAAAGCTCCTACTGTTGCATATTTTAAAACGATATTCCATTATGCCATGCTCAATCTGCATCAATCTTTCTCCTCAATAGAATATAATACAGTAACTCACCTCTAGAATAGCAGAATGTTTTCATCTTGTAATAAACATCAGTGCATGGTAAACAAGGAGATGATGGTGTTTTCCTACACAAGAGAGTGAGTCTTTAACATGAGAAACCAAACTGGGAGAGGATGCTGCTACACACACAAAAATTGTGTAAGAACGGATGTCAATGTCTTTTCTGATGGATTTAAAAGCCTGGGACTTACTGGCTTCAGAGAGTGACTCAAAAAACAATCAAGACTAATTGAAGCGATACTATGTGATATCTGTTTGTCATATACATATATATCATAGTATGATTTTACAGCTTATTTGCAACCTAGCAGAGTTTATACAATTAAAACAATGATCGGTTAATATAGCATGACAACAAAAAACAACACAATAAAAATGTCTCCATGACTTAAAGATGCAAGGATATGGGTTTCCCACAGAGTTGTGACAAAGAGTCTGTGAATTACAGCAGTTTTTATCCTTCTTTCTTATTTTGCTGTTGAGATGAAACATTGACTAGTTTCTCCTATCCCATTCCAGCCCTGGATAGCTAGCATCTAGGCTGCCATTGTTCAGTGGTGTTGCCGGAAGAACCTGCACTGACAAGAACTGCCATACCACAGCTTTAAATTAGCAGGAAGTTACTAAGGAGCATGAATATCAATGTGGAGTACAATCTTATCTCCCAGAAGGCCATCGATTGATGAAGGATCACAAACCTGAACAGAAGGAAGCTTGGTGTCATTTGACTGGCATATAATGCTCCCTGTGCCTAAATGTTTAGGTCAACCACTGATAACTTCCAGTAGAGTAAGTTCAGCTTCACAAGTTGAGGGTTTGTATTTCTACAGCTCTCATTCTTTGTTCACTGTTTTAAACTGAATATATATGGTTGTAACAATCCAGTTGCTTTTGTTGTGCTTGCTAAGTTCATGGTCTGAAACTTGTAGCAATTAGTTCCTTCACCTAGCTGTTTATCACATTAAATCATATTGCAAAATCCATTCACAGCTGAGTGACCTTCAGTTACACTGGGAGAGTAAGCATCATATTTGTCTTCCCTGCATTGTTCACTACTGCATACAGCCTGTAAAAAGACACACAATAAACAGTTCCTATCTTGTCATTTGCCTTAGCTGGATCTCCCATCTGACACACATTCCAACGAATTACCCATCTATGCCCTGCTTTCTTGCCTCTATAGCTCAGAGTTCAGATTTGATCAACCTATCAGTTGCTTTGACAAGCTACAATAAAGGAAAAAAAAAAGGCCACACAGCTATAATTACACATTGCTCTTTCAAAAATGTGACCAGCTTTCAAAAGCTATCCAACACTGTGAGAAACTCATTGATGTAACAGTACTGCTGCCAGAAACTAGCAGGAGCAAAATTAGCCAACTGAGAATATTCATGAACTTCAAGAGAGAGAACCAGAGACCTGTCTTCAAAGACAGCAGCAGAAATAATACAATTCTATAGTATGGTTTTCCTGTGATGAACTAGCTGTTCCAAAAGCCAGTACACTTTCATAGTCTGCCAAAGCTGACTGAAGGAAACATCCACTCAAAGCCTGTAACTTAGGACCAAGTTTTCCAATTGCTTGGGCAGTTTCTGACTTGTACAGGTAGCAGTAAAGAGCACTGGATTCATATTTCACAGAGCTCAGGTTAAATGCAAACATCGATGAGGGTCTCCCGAGAATACTTTGTGGGGTTTGCATGTACTTTTTTTTCTTTGACAATACTGGCAGTAATCTGCAAGGAGTTCTTTCTCTGCTCCCTGTGGAAATTTTTGACTGGTTTATGTTTACAGAATCAAAATCAGAATCAGTGAGGAGAGACAGGGAAAGCATGAAAACTGAGGTAGAGCAAACAGCAAACAGGTAATTACCAACCTTTGTTGGTATCAAACAAAACCTTACCCATTAGCTTTTGTTTACTCCCCCCACGTAGTATGTGCTCTGTCTCTCATTTTTTACAGTTCTGTAGATGAGTTAACTGAGAGGATCTATCTTGACAAAATAGGGAATCCATTTTAGTAGGTTGACTGAATTAGTTGGCTAGTCCTCCCATTGGAGCAATTTGCTAACAGCAGGAGTGTATCCAGCAAAATGTAGTTCTTCACACAGACCTCCCAAGTTGTCCCATCTCTCCATCAGAGAAACTTTTGTGAGGCCTGGGGAAGGGAGAGTCCTTCTGTAAAAATAAAAATAAAAATGCCATGTCTAGGTGGAACCCTGGAAAAATTCCATGGAAGACTATCTCATTATGAACTCTTTCCCTACACACTGTATGCTAATCTGAAATATTAAAGAGCAAGACAGAATATTAGCAGGGAAAGCAGAGAGGCTTCAAGTAAGTAGGATCTGGATTCATTTGCTTTTGCTTTTTCAGATTATCTAGGAGATCTTGGGTGAGAGACACAGCTGCTGTGCCTCATTTTCTCCTCAGAAAATAAAAATTAATTAATTCCTGTGATGTGCCTCCCAGAACCATCTGGAGAGATTATTTACTAGGGTTTATAAAAATCTTGTAAGGAGGAGCAATGTATTTTTTAAATAAATGAAGTGTGGCCCACACTCCAAATGGCTAGTGCAATACACAGAACAAGGATTAACCTGTAAGCATAATTCTTAACATTATTCTGTATGATGTGCAGTGTTCCACGTGGAAATGCTATCTTGCTGTCTGCATCTTTTCTTCAAAACAGTTACACTATAAAATCTATCTCAAATCAGCTGACTGAGCAGGAATTGAATGTGTTTGGTTGGCAATTGCTTTGAAGGTTTCTAAACCTTGATAGTTCCCCCAGAGAATGGCATTCGCTTTAGGCAATCCTTAAAGCTAGCAAGAGGAGAGCTACACAAAGGCAGATTTGATGCTGTTAAAATGGTTATATTGGGTTGTGCATTTGACTTGGCTTTCAGGAGAATAAAATGGTATATATGGGTGTGGGTGAGAAAATGACTTAAAAGTACAAGTTATGCACCTGGACTATTAAGCTATTTGTCTCTGTGTTCCTTAATACCTGGTTTCTGTCTCCAAAAATGCACACAGGAGTATTTTCAGGCTAAGGATATATTATAGTCTCTCATCAGTTATACAAGTGGGACTGAAAAATACCAGGTTCTCACTATTTCTTTGCTCCAGTGCCTGTTTCAATAGATATGAGTTCTGGGAGCACTGTATGACTTCATGCATTTTTTCCAGAAGTAATGATAAAGAAGTAACATGAAAGACTAGCCCAAAGAAAATCTTTGAACTAGATGAACCAGATAAAAGATATACATTTCCCAATTCATTGCTATTTGTGCTTGTGAATTTTTGGCAAAGGAAGCGCTCCCTTGAGTTCCCAGATACCCTATTCAATTTGAAATCTTAAAGGCGCAACCCAAAGTATGGGTGATGTTTCATGAACAAAGGAAATGGGAAAATAGCATCTATGAATCACCATTTCTGAGTGCAAGGACCTTTTAAATTCATTTTGGTTTATATTTAAGAAAAAAATGTGCACACAAACTTGCTGGGATGTATGTTACTCAAAATGTACTGTGCTCCCCTAGAATGAGCCAGGGAGGGAGAACATGAACTGCAACATTCCCTGGGCTTCTGCAATATTGCAGCTGCTCTCAATTAAAGTGAGAGGTGGTTTCTAGGGACTGTATCTATGGTATTTATCTTACAACCATTTTTTTTATTATTTTGCAATGATTTCATGAATTGCAATTGCAGCTTAAATAAAGGGGTGTTACAATAGTGACCATATTGTCTGCATATTCCTTCTATTGAGAATCCCAATACATATCATGTTACTGACAGAGATTTGAGGTACAGCTATCTATGAAGTACCAGGACATGAACAAGACTTAAATAACTAAATCCACTACATCCACAGAAGACACTCTCTATTGAGGAACAAAAGGAGAGAAAATGTATGTGCTTTCAAAAGCCCAGAAAAGGACACCTAGCAAACTACTGTCACTAGGTTCTGAACAGTGGAATACAAATACAGACAAGCCTTGAACTTAAAACTCTAAGTTTTAAGTGCATAAAATGGGGTTTCATCCTGCTGCATAATTTTTTCCATCCCCCTTCCTTTGAAGCCAACAGGGAACTTCCATCCTACTTAGTGACCAGCTCAAGCATAACATTCAAGGGCTAAAAAATGACATTCTGTTTAAAAAGGATAAAATCTACTAATCAATTCTAATTCAATCCCAAATAGTTCCCAGAATCAGGTCTATTCATATTTGTCACATGAAATCACAGCTCACAGCATATGGTGAGCTGTCAGATGACCTGTGTTGTAGCATGTTTCTGCTTTTCCCTGACTCTGGATGGTTTGTTAACATTTACCAGCTTTGTGTGAAAGGGATGGTCACAGCCAAAATTCATTCCTTCAGCCCTTTCTCTCGTCAGCACTTGCAAGTTGTTTCCCCTCCTGTCTGGTGTATGGTACAACCAGGTAGCTCTGTTAGCTGCTGAGCAAGGTGAAAATACCCACATTAAGCTTATGATGTGGGGTAAAAAAGGAGGCCCCAAACCAAGTATTGAGAGTTCCATTATCCACCCACAGCATCATCCCCCACTGCCAGATGTTGTCCTCTCAGGTATTATCCTGCAGCTCAAAGCATTCATAGAGTCTATCCGGGTATAGCATCCTCAGCCCCATGCACAGAAACTGGACTATACTAACAGAAACTAGACACTGTGAGTGCTTGAAGACTCCAGAGGGCATAGGTACTTCTGATGAAGTGACCTTTACAGGAAGATGTGAGGGTCCAGAATGAGCATGGTTGGTGAGTCAGTTTGACAGCCAGCTCATCTTGTTCTTTGGACAGATCACAGACGTGTCCCAAGAATCTAATCAGGCTAATCCTCTGCCAGGAATATAAGGCTGATTACAGAATATGAAACATAAAAATCAAGTCTCCAAAGCTCTAATAGGTGCAGTAAGAGAGAAAAAAAATTACTTTCTGTTCTGATCTGCTTTTAAGGAATAGTCCTGCCAGCAAAACCGCAGAAATGTCAACAAGCCCATCATTTAACCAATACAAGCTTTGCAAAACTGTACTAGTTTAATTCACAGAGTTTTAAAGAAAAGGGTTAGTCCAGAAATGTTTCCCCAATAGAAGCATAAATTATCCAGAATATTTAGGCAGAAGACAGTGCAGTAGACATGCCTGTATAATCAGGCATTCCCATTTATGAATGGTTGAAAACACTTCCTTTTTACGTAGCAGCCACTACAGAGAGAAAGGTAGTGACCACAGGTTACCAGTCAGTGTGAAAGAGAGTACTCTTTCCAAACCCAGAAGTCCAAGGTGAATACCGCTAGCCAGCTTAATATGAAAAAGATCACATCTCAAAGCTGCGTGCTGTATTAGTCTGCATTAATATTGAAATAATAACTTCTAATTACAGCACAGCATATTACAGTTGCTCCTGTGCTGTAACTAAAATATTTTGGAAGATGAAATAGTTGAGAATTTCTATATTCCAGAGAAAGGGCCAAGCAGCAGAAAAGGCAGGCAGCAGTCTGTGGTTTCAGATGGCCCTGCCCACTTTAATTGTAAGTACCTGACGCTTTTGCAGCCAGCCCTTATTAACATTAACAGACTACAGCAGTAGACTACTACACTGATGTTGCAGGAGAAAAGCATCAGCATCTCTAAAGCAGCTGAAGTAGTGAAAAAAAAGAAAAAAAAATAGACAAATTCATGTCAATAGATGTGTTTTACCACTAATGATCATGAAGCCATGATAGTTTTAATTACCCAGACTTCCCCTTATAATAATGGCCCCATGAAATGTTGACTAAATAAAAAATAACATCAATATACATAAAACAGAAAGCAGATGACTGAGATTTTTGAACCAGAAGCCATTGCTGGAAAAGGACAAACGCTTTTGAGAGTCAGTCACTTATTTGGCTAGATATATTGTTTTAAAATTAAATCCACAGTTCATGGCAACCAGACAATTTCTTTCAAGGCTCTGAATGTGCTCCTACCAATTTGTAAAGAGTGGTCCTATACTGAAATTGGCCACCGACAGAAAGCAAAAAGGGGGGCAATTCAGCAGCTTCTAGAGCACTGGTTTAACTAATAAAATAAGTTCTGTCATATGGCCTAGTCTTGCAAGAACCTGAGAATAATCAATTCCTGGTCTCAACATAATTTGAGGAGGATAAGCACCATGAAGGTTTGGTCCTTAAGACAAAAGGTAAGTCAGAAGCAGTTCCTAAAAAACTTTCATGAGGACCTATGAAGATCTTAGAAACATTTAGCAAAATGTGATGCAATTGGGAAGATACAGAGGAGCTCTGCAAATATTTCTTGTCACGGTAAAGAAGCCACCCATTCACATTTAAAGTATTCACTGATTTTGCTGCTTCTTTTCTCCATTGAGGTTTTAGCAGTCTCAAGTGGATGTCACAACTGGCAGACTTCTAAAACTAGTGGATTTACCAAAATTACATTCCCAGAATCTTTCCCCTTTCTCTCTAGTTTTTAAAAATTACAGCAGGCAGACAGCAACATATTTCTACGTTTGTTAGATTTATTGAATCTTAATCTCTTTTTATATTCTCTTCATACTCTGGTAATTGACATACCTGTAATGTATCCTGCTTTGCCACAGTGACAAGAGACTGACTGGACCAGACAAACTTTTTAAAGGCAATAAACCAGATCATATTAATTTAAGAAGCTCTGTTCCACTTGAGACTTTCATACAATTAAAGAAAAAAAATCATGCCTCTGAAATCTATATACTTAATGTGTTCCACAAAAGCCACCAACAATAAACTTCTTATAAACAATCTCAATTAGTGGCTTCACTTTAACTAGTTAACATATCCTAGTGGTAGGGTAGAACCTTAAATAACAAGCACATTTGCAAGATTTTTGTAATGGATTATACCAAAGTGTCTACATATGTACAGATGTGCTGTGGCACTGAACAGCCTACAGTTCGCAGCCAAGGATTAGAAAAAAAAAGTTACTTTGTTTAGTCCTTTCTTCTTACAGAATGTATTATGTTAGTCTTCTCTTTTCAGATTTTTGTTTACTTGAAAATTGCTAAGCTGTATTTACACGGATAATGAGTTATTATCATTACAAATGCACTCTATTATTAGACTAGTAGCTGCTAACTACCATCTGCATTTCTCTATGATTATGCTTTCAAAACCTGCTCTAATGGAGAGCCCTAACCACCCTTTAAAACCAAGGGGAGAAAAAAAAATCATGAGCCGTTAAGACCTCAGTTAATCTGTTCAGGATTCTATCTCAATTTTTGGGGTCTCAGAAGAAAATGGCAGGGTGACATTCCCACTAAGTGGACTCAGGTTCCGAGATCCCAGGTTATTCAATACTCAGCAATAGGTCTTTTAGTTGTTTACTATAGGAAAAACTGACGTTAATCAGTTTGTGATTTTTTTGAAAATAACCATGATAGAGTATTGTCAGGAATTATACTCTTTTCAATGCCTACACATGTAATCATGGAAAAGGCTACAATCAACAGTTTTCCCCAGCACCATTTCTTTACCCTTTCTGTATCTTCCACCTTCCAGCTCTGGCCTTCCAGTTT
The DNA here is from genome assembly GCA_013398115.1 of Falcunculus frontatus. Classification (NCBI taxonomy): domain Eukaryota; kingdom Metazoa; phylum Chordata; class Aves; order Passeriformes; genus Falcunculus; species Falcunculus frontatus. Next base: position 23,954 of record VZRV01003799.1, read on the forward strand.
CTCATGGCCATTTCCTCAAAGCCATCAGACAACTGGGAGACACCTGAGTATGCTGACTCTTATGTTCTGCTCATTTCTTCTGAAAGCACACTCTTCATTTGATTGGCAGTGAGCAAGAATAGGCAACTCTCTAAAGTTGCTAAAAGGAGAGTTGCTGTAATGAGAAGAGAAAATAAGCCTACATGAGCATTCAGCTGTACACAGGCTGTGGAGCAACATTAAACTGCACCACTTGTGGCTTTGTTTGAGTATCATTTCACAAGGGCCAGAGAGGGGGACTGGAATTACTAGTGAAAAGGCATAGCATGAAAAATGGGAATAACAGGTGCATGTTTTAGCAGCATTAGCTGGCAACACCTGTAACTGATAGACCAGAGTATGGGACTTCTAATAAATGGACACTGTCCATCTCTATAATTATATGCTGGAAAATTTCATTTCTAAAATCTGTAATAAATTACTACAGAATGGAAGGCATGCTGGCACCTTTCCAGTCACTGTGTTCTTACCCTCATTTCAGACTTTGCCCAAAGGACCTGCATTAGATAAGCAAAAGATTAGGGTGGATGCATCTGGACAGAATCTGAATGGGGATGGAATACAGACTGCTTGTGTATCTGAAGCAAAATCACTGTGGGAGGAATTGTGGTTCTCACAGAGTAGTGAGTATCAAGGCTGATAAACGCATTGAGAAAATGGGGGACAGTGATTTTCTGAGGATGAGGCAATGAAGACAAAGTGCAGGGTTAGAAAAACGGTATTAAATGAGAAATATATGTGGACCAATCACAAGCATAATTTCCTCTGAGACTAAGCAAATGTGAGGATAAATGTCTGGAAGCAGTCTCTGCACTAAGGTTCAGAAGAATGAGGAACAAGGAAGCAAAGCAAAGCTGTATGAAAACAGAATAGAGCAGTGCTATAGGATACTTCCAAGCAGTTCCATTAAAACAGGATTTTCTCCCATCCCACAGAGGTTTAACTGCCTGTCAGACATATATGATTTTACACCAGATTTCCAAGTAAGTACAAACTGATCTCAGCACATTTCAAGAACGTTTGTTAGGCCATTTTAAAAGCTGGAAGACAGTTGTAGTTTGGGAGCTGTTTTGTAGCTGAAAACTAGCTGGTTTGTGTTTTATAAAACCAGTCCATAATGGTGATTAGCCTCTTTGAAAACCATTTATGTTATAATAATTGAGAAGTTTAATATTTTCAAATTGACTACTAAATACATGTAATACTTTTATATCTAAAAAAATGTTGTGGGTGAATTTGGTGCATATAAAGGCAAAGGACAAACCACACTGGCATGAGTCAAGAACTGCATGCAGATACTGCTCAAGCTTTCACATACAGCTATCACTGCATTCAAGTTCTTATCTGCAATACTTCAATGTGAGATGTGGGCAAAGTCCTTGCAAATGGTGACACCTCTGGGTGGTTCTGATCACAACTCCTTCTCCTCCCATGAGTATTCCCACTGCCATCATTCAGTCCAGTTGGACTGCTCAAAGTCCTAAGAGTCAAAAGAATAAAGTTATTTCTTCCTCTAGGACACAGTCCAAAAATCTCATTACTTTTAGACTTACAAATCATGTGATCATGTCTGGAGTTGATAAAAAAATGTTGCAATGGAGTATTCTGATACTGTCAATAACAGCTTTTAGGGAAAATTCTACTCAGTAAAAGCTTTAATATCTCATCCTTGCTCTGGTTGTAAACACACATCAAAATATTTGAGTTTGCTGCTGAATGAATGAATGTTTCCTTCTCCAATCTATATGACTCATTTCAATTTTAGAATGCAAAGCATTTTATTCCATTTTGTGCATTTGAATTTGTAAGATGAAGACTATTCATTCAACAATATTCCATCTCCCTCTGAGACATGCAATAAACCTGGGTGGTGTACTGGTTGTAAGTTCTACTCTTCTTTATAGTCCTTGTCTGCATACCTACAGCTGAACTAGACATCCAAAGAAGATTCCAGCTTAGAGATACCATCGGCCTGAATTTAGTGAACTCTAGTTCAGATCACTTAATGTGTTCTCTTCTAAATCAATTTTCCTCAAGAAAGTTAGACCTCACCTTACACCATTTTTCTGAACCTGCAGTTAAAGTTTTATCTAAGTTCCTTCTGGATTGTGCTACAGACAGCCCACTTTCTTTCATTCTTTCTTTCATTTCAATGAAAGCCCACTTGCTTTCATTGTACAAACTCAGTTTCTGCCCTTATAAAATCAGAATTGTATCTACTTGTCAAATATATTGTAGACTAAATTGTCAGTAGGGGGATGGGATTTCCAGTAAGACCATGTCTTACTGCAGATTTAACATACTGTGCACAGATAGCTTGGCACAGATGTCATAAAACATTATTAATTTTCTTTAGATTTCCCCAAAGCATGACAAAATTACTTCAGTATTTGAAAGTGCCATCACATGATCATTTAAGCCATCTGCAAAAAAAGGAAGCTATTCAAGTCTTTCTTAGTGCCCTTATTGGTCAGTGGCAGCAATCAGTTCAGAAAGCCTATCTTGACACTGTAACGTGCTACCTGTGTGTTTCCAGTGCTTCACAAACTGCCCTGTGAAACAAGGCAATTTTAGTAGGCGTGATTTTGCTAAACTTTCAGCATGTACATATTCTAGAGCTTGTTAGGTCCATAAAATCTCACTGAATTAAAACTGAGCACAGACTGACCTGCAAGAAGCCAGTACACTGGCTGGCTGGTGCTGTCTGTAGCTTGATAGCTAGAAAATCAATCCACTAGGCAAGGAAGCATCTTTCTGATTTCTCAAAGTTGACAGTGTGAAGCAAAATGCAATGCAACATAGCCTGAGGTCACAAGACCACTCCTGTAAATTGAAACCAAGGAAAAAATTGTCCTGTGGATGGGATCTACCTCTAATTTCTTCAAAGGACATCTGGTCTGTCTGTCAAAGGACACTTTTTAGGAGTCTATAAAATTGCCATTCTGCAATTGTTAACAAACAACAGTACTGGAAGCTTGAGAACTCAAAGAGCAAGATCTCCTGTGTTTGACAAGAAAAAAGAAGTCTTTTATTGCTCAATTGATTTGAGTCATTTGGTCTGAGCAAAGAAGTATAGCATAGGATCCCTTCAGTCAGACAAGTCTTTCTCTCCTTCCTCAGAAGGAGATGTCTGCCATGGTAATTTCCCTGCACAGATATTCCTTCACATGTGCTATTACTCTATCTGTTCCTAGGACTTCCAGCAAACACTCTTTAATTAAAGCAGTAGTGCACAGAATGGCAGAATGACAGTCTTTCCTACTAACAGTTCTTACATCCAAGAGGAATTTCCTACTCTGTAAATCTTCACAATGCTTAGACAAGGTAAGAAAACAAAGGGAATTCAAAATTCACATCTCCACCCATAAATCCATCTCTTAAAAAAAATAGTCCCATGAAAACATGGAGGAAAATTTCCCTAACTTTATTCCTCAACTTTCTGAGTGATCTTTCCATGTGAGGAAGCTGTATGACTTCCTGATTCACCAGGGAGTGAAACATTCATAGGATATGCACCAGAGCCCCAGCTTTGGTACCCAGTGCTCAAAATACAGGTGGAAGATATATGTAACAGCACGAGTAACAGAATCCTGCTGGCTACCACTGAGGCAGCTCAGAATATACTTTAGTCCTTCCAAAGACAATTCAAACCTTTTGGCTCAAATTCTAGTTGCTTTGGACAAGAGCACATACTAAAGCTTTCTGTTCAAATTGCCGAATTTAGACCAAACCACAATCCTTTTGAAAACTTACAGTCATAAAAGTTGAAGATGTGGGTACGAAGAACAATGCTTTCAAGAGGAAGGGAAGATAATGTTGGTTGGTAATTAAAATTCAGAGGTTACTTCAGGCCTTCAGTCACTTCAAAAACTGAACTCTCCCACACATTTTGAAGACATCCTGTTCAGGTCTAACACTGTCTTCCTTTTTTTCAACTGACATTCCACTGTGTCCCAGCATTGACTTCTGACTATATTTGCTGTGATCAACATTACAATTGTTGATAATGTGAAGGCACTCAGTGGTCTCAAAGAAGGATTTGCATCCCCCCAAATACAAAGCCATGTCTCCCTATTTTTGCTTATACAGAGCAATACAGAACCATATTTGAGACCTGCCTGGCCCAAGAAGTTGTGTCAACTGGTTCTGTCACTTAGCTGCTACAAATCCTTTCTAGGTAGCTGTGGGATAGTCTGCCCTCATGAAATTGCATTCTAACCCCTAAAAATCTATCTTAAACTATAAGTCATAATGAAGTATGAAGTACCAGGTTTTATTCTCTACTCAAATTATTCATCTTTTCAGCCATTAACTGTAACGGGATGTTTTTGTTGTTGTGTTTATGTCACTTGGAATATCTCACTTGAAATTGCTGTAGTCTTCACCGCAAGATTTTGGAGAAGTCTCAAGTGTCTCAGTCAATATCTCCTTGGATAAGAAAATATTTTCTTGGGCTGATTTTCAGTTTGCCATCTTTCACTGGAAACACCCCTTGCAAAAGAGGGATCCCAAACTAATATGAGATTATTTTTACAATTTTGGGGGTGTTTTTTTATTACAACCCCTCTTATTTGTCTTCTGATGGATAAGTTCCAACCATTCCAGTCTCACTTCAGTCTTCCCATTGTCACATCTCAATAATAGACATTTCCTTTTGGAAACTGCATTACTAGAACAATATACAATATTCTCATCAAAGAAGAAAAAGGTGCTGATTTTTCTAATGGTATAAAACATTTTTGGCATTGTTCTCCAGACCATTCTTTACTCGACCTAAAAAGCCCCCTCCTTGAAGACTTTACAGACTAATTCAGAACAAGTCCTTTCCCTGTCAAACACACATGGAAGGTAGGAAGGAAAAATGTGATGTTCAAGCGAACTCATTAAGATGACAAATTCTAATGCTATGTTATTTCTGTAATTTTCTTCAACAGAATTGCTTTATTTATTCTGGAAATTCTTAAGGAATGATTCTCTATCACCTTTGTACCACAACAGGGCAGCTGGGCATTCCCTGATGTAGGAAATCCCTGCACAAAATAAGGCAGTGTAGGAGGCCTTCATAGGTGGCCAAGGCGGAAAGGAGCAAGTGGCATAGGATAGGCCCTTGGGAACTGTTCTAACTAGTGTAATTTAGAGCATTCCTGCTCTCAGTTATGCCAGGGGCCACTTTGGCATCAATTCAACCTAGAATCCAGGGAGATGAAAAATGGCTTAGAGCCACTTTCCCCCCTCCCTATACCCTGGGCCTGCACCATGTGTGGCTTGGCTGGCTCTGAGGATCTGGCCCCTACATTTTTAAACAGAGCATTTTAAGTGGAAGTTGAAAAGTGAAAGAAAACGGAATATGAAGAGTAAAAGGAGTAGAAAAGTGCTAAAGGGAGAGATTAAAAAAAAAAAAAAGAGGGCAACAGAATGGGTGGTATTGCTAAGTGTGAAGCAGAGCCCATGTTTAGCAAACTGAAGGAGAACTGGGGAAGTCTGGATTCACTTCCCAGCTACACCAGAGACTTTTAAATGACAACACTAGTCTATTAAGGTCACTTTCAAGGGAACCACTGAGCTTCTTTGACCAGCTATACTAAATATGTTTAGCTTATTCCCTGAGAACTAAACAGCTTTGCCTGCAACCACTGTCACAGAACCTGAAGTAAGAAGTGCCTTGTAGCCCTAATTACCTACAATAGGGACATGTCTGAAAAAAAAGACACTCCTGTCTTGAGAAGATCCACAAGACACATGCATGGAATAGCTTTGGTGCAAAGCTGCGTGCATGGAACTCAGGAATGATGCTCTGTACTGTAGCTTCTCCTCTATCCTGTGATATAAGAGATCATGCTGTATCACACCATGGTAATGAAGATTTCAGATGCCATGGTAAATCTGCATTCAGTGTAGAGAGGAGAGGGAGGTAGCAAGGGATTTTAGAGCTGGGGGACCCTGCAATTTCATTTCAAAATGTGCACATTCACCAAGCTCTACTCAGAGTCTCTTCACCTTGGTTTCTCATCTGCAAAATGGAAGTACCAATTCCTCTGCAACAGCAGTGTGGTAAGGATGCATTGGGACAGAATATATCCAAACTCAACAGCAATATGTAAAAGGGGGGGAAACATCTACACTGATGGAACTTCAGCCTCAGATTTAAGTGTATCTTGACAAACAGACAAAGGACAGATGTTACTAGAATTATGCTTCAGCATGTGTCCAAACATGCTGATGAAACTTTAAAATTATTACCTGGAAAAGGTGGATGATCTTATTGGAATCTGGCAATACCCATTATACTCAAGTTGTGCCACACTATGCAAAGTGCTGGAGCAGGAATGCTGGGCATATGGACAGAGGTACAAGGGGTGCAAATACTAATTCTGAGCACCTTCAGCATACCTTGTCCTTCAGCCTTTGTCATAGGAGTCTCCCAGGAATAAATCCTACTCTTCCAGAAAGACTGACTGGTAAGCAAGAGTCTGAAAAAGAAGGAATGGAAGGAGGGAGAAAGAAACCTAGAAGCAGAGCACGGTTCCCATTTACAGCCCTTCAAACCTTACCGACTATGTCTAGCAGGTTTAGTAGTATCACAGTACTGGTAGGTGTTGTGACCTGTTTCTGCAGCATATTTGTAGGTCATATGATATACCCATCACTACTGCTTTCATGGTGGGAGATGATGTTCAGTAGCCCTGAACATGTTCCTCACCACAAGCTAAAGTCCTTGTTAGAAGTGCCCAGGGAGATAATCCCAAAATTTCCTGACTCAGAAATCCTGAAACTGCAAGTTTGAGGGGTTGTCAAACCCCAACCTCTTGTACCTTTCCCCAAACACTTCCCAGACCAGTGGAACACTGCTCTAAGCTTCCTTGGTGCCCAAAACCCCTTCAAGCGCTAGCATTATTCTCCTTTTCATCCGAACTTAGGGCATCCTTTCTCCTAAGTATGAACCTCCAAACTTCTTTCTGAGGTTTGGAATAGCATCAAGCTGTTCCACTTAGTGCCTCCATGTTGCTGCTATTGCTTTGCTTGCCTCTTCCCTCTGTTACCACTCTCATTAGATACTACACAGGGCCAAGCCCACCCCTTGCCTAGTCCTCCCTGTAGCAAAACAAAGCAGAAAGAAGAAGAAGAGAGGGAGAGAGAAAACAAAACAAAAAGCCCCAGTTCCCACTCTGGCAGAGATTTTAAAACACAGAGTGCAATTATGAAAAGGTTATCCAGATGGGACCCAGAGGGCGGGTGAGGGGAAGGAGAGCTGTCATCCAAAGGGAAAAAAATCAGATGTATGGTAGCCCTATTTCTAGAATATGATTCCTATTCCATATGCAAATGTACAATGCAACGATAGTTCTCTTAGCCAGCATGGGCTGGGTTAATTGGATGTAAGGATTTTTTTTTTTTAAATAACCCATTCATTTGATAAAAATCCAGCCTCAGTGATTACACCAAGTGCAACTACTTCACTAAAAGATCTTGTTTCTAACTGAATGAGATTACTTCCTACTTTTAACTCTACCCTACAACACTGAAAAGCCAACCCTGTTAGGAATATGGTTACAATGTAAAATATTAGGCAAGTGCTTTCATCGTATTCAAATTTTCTTTGTATTTAAACAGAGCTGGATATTATTTTCTGAAATAGCTCCTGAAAAATTCATTCTTGGAAGAAACCCAACAGAAAATTGTGATGTAAAGGGTGAATAACTGAAAGGCTGCAACCAACTGAGTGGAAATGGCCTTTATAATGTCCCAGCACAAGCACAGGGTGTTGTCATAAGCTTTACCTGTACTATGTGGTCACACGTAATATGTAGCTGTTTTACTACTGCAATACTTGAAGCTGACTATGAGTGGAAAGATATTTGAAGGGTTATTATGACTGTGGAGGATGCTAAAATAGTATTACTTATTAAACCCCCCCCAAACTATTACTTACTCAGAAACTCAGAGAATGACTTAACCCGTCCTTACCATAAGTGAGCTGAAACCTAACATACTGAAGGTGCCAAACTGAGTTGCAGTTTAAACTTTTCTGAGGCTAATCAAGTTTCTGTCACAAGTTACAGCAGTCCCAGGATTACCTGAAATTCCTGTTGCTGGCACAACCCAGCATTTGAAATAGCTTGCTTCAGCTACTGCTGTGTGCTACCAGGAATTTTTTTATATGGCAAGGGAATCCCAAAATAGGCTCAGAGAGAGTCCTGGTCAGCAGCTTCTTTATGTATTTTTCTACTGCTACATGGGCACAAATTGGAGCTAGAGGAAGAACCGAAACTCTACTAAAAAGTTACCCATCAAATCCTGTAATTTCCAATTTTGCACAGTTAACTAGGAGAGAAAAATAATACAATACAATCAAAGTGTATTTAAATGCTTAATCAAGGCATATCAGACAGCAGTATAAAGTAACAAAATAATTGATTTAAAAAGATTAAATTCAACTTTCTCACAGTACTAAAAAGTTAAAGGTATTGTGATAGGCAGGTGTGTGGGGGTGGATCTAGATTTGATTGTGTGCATTTTTCTGACATCTTATTCTAAATACATTTTTAAAGGAAATTTCATAAACTACTCTAGGCAAGTTACACACTTTCTCTACTCCAGTCTATCAAAATGGTGTTCTAATGTAACGCACTTCAGTGCAAGGGCGTGTTTCCGTGACTTCGGATATCCCTTCCTAGAGGTCCTTTACACGTGTTGGCAGATGTGACCGGAGTCCCGGCCGCAGCTGGCTCTGAATGGCAGATGTCCGCAGCGCGGTCATGTTTTGTCTTGGCACCAGCTGTGCTCCCCCCTCCCTCCACTGCTAAAACTGCCTGCGGTAGTAGATTGCGTTGTATTACAACCCTCAGCTCGTGCAAAGCAGCTATTTTTGTTCTTCTACAGTAAGTTACGCAGCAAACTGTACAGTACTAAAATTGACCTAGAGAGGGACAAAAAAAAAAAAAAAA
>VZRV01003799.1:32957-54280 GCA_013398115.1 Falcunculus frontatus
AAAAAAAAAAAGGCGAGACACTATTCCACATCTAAGTGGAACACAGCTATTCAGCTATTTAGACAGGTCAGGATAGGCAGCAAAAGTGCAGTCAGGATCCTGTATGTTTGACTTGGGTGTACTAACGCTCCCAACTCTTTTTCCTCTTTCGCTCCTTCTCACTCCTTCCACAAAATCTGCATTTTATTTATTGATTGGACGTACTTTACAGATCGGAGGGCTCTTCCCCTCACCCCCACCCCATCCAACCCCCCGGCTCCTGCAGGAGGAGGAGTAAGAGGGGGAGGAGGCAAAGTGGGTGCCCTACGAGCTGATTGTGCTCTTGCCCCGACCTCCAACAGCCTGATCTGCCTTTGAAGTTTTCCACCCCTCGACTTGAAGTGAGATCGATTACAGAAGAACAACAGGGACAAAGAATCTGCTGCTTTACGTGCAGCCACTTTCCCACGATCGGGGCAGCCAGCTCGACAGCAGCAAGAGATCACCGCTGTCCCTTATGCTCCTCCTTGCCACCATTCAGAAAACATGCAGCTCCCGCCCCGCTTCGCTTAGGAAAGGTGGGGGGAGATTACAAAATTGAATCACGTTGTTTAAGAACGAAGTAACTAAAGGGCGAGTAGCAGAGTCTCGGTCTTTCAAAGGAAACAGAAAAAAAATCGATGCGAAGTATTGGGAGTTGTGTGTGGGGGAGGCGCATTTAAAGCGTAGATAAATTAAAAAACATGGATTAGTGGCAAAGTTTTGCGAGAGGCAAAGCAAGCGCCTCCTCCTCGGGTTGCTGCGGCGTTGGGGGCTCGGCGCAGACAGGCGGGCACCGGGTACCGAGCCCGGCGGGGTCACAGCGCCCGGCAGCGTGCCCGCGGCGCTGGGGAGAGGGCTGCGGCCAGAGCCGCACTCGGGAGCGGGGCAAACCTTTACCTTTGTGTCTGGTAAACGCGCGCGCGCGTGTGTGTGTGTGTGTGTGTGTGTGTGTGTGTGTGTGTGTGTGTGTGTGTGTGTGTGTGTGTGTGTGTGTGTGTGTGTGTGTGAGAGAGAGAGAGACTACCGCTGGGACAGTCTATAAACCGGGAGGGCAAGGAGGGCGGGGGCCGCCGGGAGAATTTTAAAGGGCAAAGCAAAGATGTTAAATGCCTTACCGAGGCGAGCGGAGCCGGCTCTGTCCAGCCCAGGGCCGGAGGTTCTAGACCTTGCCTTGCCACAGCCCGCGGGGATGCCCCTCCTCGGGCGCCTTGAGAGAGCCCCCAGCCCCGAAGCTCCTCCAGCTGGCCCCTGGGCCCTTGTGGCGGCTTTCCCCTCTGCCCGCCACCCGCCGGGGCAGGAGCCTCCCGGCCAGCGAGACCCGCTGCCTCGCCCACCCCGGCCAGCCTCAGGGGAGCGCTCACCGCCCCCTTGCCCCTGCCTCAGAACCTGCCAGCCCGGCCCGGCCAGCGGGGGGGGGTCGGGGACCGGGGGACACGGACTTCTCTTTCCTCCCTGGCCCGCCAGGAGGGGGGAGAACTGTTGCTTAAACTCGGTTTGAACCCATGGCACGCCGGCTGGCTTTTTCCAAGAAGGAGAAAAACGCGGTTAATATGTCACCGGGCATCCAGTCCATTCATAAAAAAAAAAAAAAGGAAAAAGAGAAGCGGCGGCAGGGCGCAGGGACCCCCAAAGAAGGCGGCTGCGGTGGGGGATTCCCTCCCCCTCCCGGCCGGCCGGGCTCCTCCTCCCCAGACTGCGCGGCGTCGGGGCGGCGGGCGCACGGGACGCGGACAATCAATAGCCACGGTCACAAATTACCGCAGGAAGTGTTAGCTGCGCACCAGCTCCTAAACAAGATCGATGGCCTCCCGCTGCTGCACAGCCACGAGGGGTTAACCCACCCTCCCTCCACCCCGCTCTTCACCCCCGGCCGGCGAATTCCGCCAGCTCAGGGGACGGGACGGGGGTGGCGGGGCCGAGCGGTCGCGGTGTCACACACAAACCCACCCCGGAGCTGGCTCGGGAGCCACCCGCGCCCCCGGCCCCGCGGACGATGACTAAGGCCCCTTGTCCCACGTGGGCGGCCGCCGCGCCCCCTCCTCCGGCCGCGCCCGGCTGACACCGGGAGCGCTGACTCAGCGCCCGCCGCCCCGCAGGCTGCCCGGGGAAGCGGTGGGGGCTGCCCGGGGAAGCGGTGGGGGCTGCCCGAGCCGTGCGGGTCGCTACCGCCCCGGTCTCCCGCCGGACCACCCGGCGCTGAGCGCGTCTGGCCGAAGGAGGGGTGGGCACCAGCGACAGCGCTTGAGGTGTTCCGTGAGCGGAAGCGGGATGGGGGTGTCGGGGAAGTCGGGGAAACAAATCCCTAAGAAGCCGTAGTGGTGCGGGAGGCTGGTGGGCAGCGGCTTCTGGGAACGTTCCCGTCCTGCCAACGCTTCGTTTGCTGCTTCCCCCCGCTTTTCTGGGCAACCTCGAGCTGCACCGCCGGGCACCGGGCCGTCAGGAAGCGAGGTCCCTCCACTGTCCCCAGCGCTGCCATCCAAGCCCTTGGAGCGCTTGGTGTTGGCTTGAGTAAAACGCTGCCTCATTTAAAAAGAAACTATTTCTGTACCTTTTGGTTGCAGACCTGTCCTTACGTGGAGGAGAATTACTTGTTCCCTTCTGGGTTTGTTTTTTGGTTGACTGTTTCAACATATGGAATGTTAAGCAGGTTTAATTTGATAATGTCTCTAAGTATTACAAAAACAGTATTCTCACGCTGTTAATTACATTAGCAAGGTAAATAACAGTCCCACTTTAAATGTGTGCATTTATATAAGCATAATTATACCCCCGTGGTATGCGTGTACACTGGTACATCTCTGTGTCACAACGGGTAACCAAGTCTCGCACAAAATCTGTTATGTTGGTTTACGTGAAGATGCGTTATGGTTGTTTTAACTTTCAGTGGAATAAAATACACGATGTATATTATAAAAGATATGATTATATATATCACATGCAATGTATATTACATACATTACTGAAGATAGAAATACCACAAGTTAATTGAGTCGTAAAATACAAGCATACCGTTTGGAAAACACCAAAGTTAAGGGTGCCAGCTTAATCAAAATTAATCTTCCATCTTGGTGGTGGTCTTTTAAACATTAACATACTTTTTTTCCCTCCTGCAGTTTCTTTCAACATAAGATTTTTTTTGTTAAACTGTTCAATAGTTTTGCTATCCTTCTTAAACCTGGGGCTTCCTGTATTGGTAACTACATGCTATTCAAACCTCACATTGAATACAGAATATGCTCATGAGATTTTTCTGTTACTATTTTATCATTATATCTTATTGTTAGGCACATATTAATAAAATTGTGCAACATCCTTCTGGCTGTGCAGCAGTGGGAGACCATCAAATAAGATCTTTGATCAATACTGAGCCGTTCCAAGACTCAGAGTGCAACTACTTCACCTCAGTGCTCAAATTGAGATCCTTTGCCCTCAATGGGGTTCCTCATTCTCTCCAAAAGAAGACTCAGAATTTGCCCTTTGTGCCTTTGGCTGCAGAGATTTGAGGTCTATGCCACAGTAGCTTGGGGACTGGTATTAAATCCCCAGCTCAGGTGTTGCTAGTAGTAATAGCACAGCAGGACCTTGCTCAACACAGATCAACCACCCAAGGTAGAGCTTAGCAAGGCTGATGCAAGTTTTAGAGCCCATACTGTGCAGCTTGCTGCTGTGTGCCTCCCGAGAGGAGACACACTACCTCACTTAAGGTAAAACATGTTTTGTCTTCATTCTCAAGTCCTTTCACATATTATTCCTCTTCTCTGAGGCCAATGCAGCTATTTCAGTTGAGCAATTTGCTTCCTCTTCACCTATTCTGCAGCTGTGTTTTTCAAAATCACACAAAGATAACAAAACCATATTTTCTCATTTTAATGGTAATGGGCTCATTTTAAACCTGTGAAGAAAGCTTGGACCGAAAGAATATAAACATGCCTATTACCTGTTTTGCATCATTAGATTGGTATCCTTGATCTGTCATTAGTTTCCACACAGAGATGTAAATATACACATGGAAATAAATTCAGTAGTCAGGGAAAAAAAGCTGATAAAACCTACTTTTAAAAAAAGGTGATATTAAAGACATTCAAGTGCAGAACATTACCAAAAGTCTTGAACATGCTGTCACCACAACACTATTAGTCTACGTCCTTAATGTATGTCCCTTAACATACATCTGTACTCAATGTACCTTGTAATTACCTCATTATGGTTAACTACTTCTGACCCCTGTGTGGAACATGCTAACATACAGAGCAACTGGGAAACAGTTAGGGAAAAGCAAGGGGAGACTTTTCAGAACAAACTTACAATTCCATTGACATGGTCTGGCCACAGAGCTAGCATCATGGGCTTTGCTTCCGTATTTAATTCATTTCCATTCCACAAATATTTCTTAAATCAGCAAAACAAAGAAACAGCTGTTACATGAGAGATGAAGCAAGTCACAAAAACTAACCGTATGTAATACAAGGACCAGGTAGTGATCAGATCTGCTATCTACAACTCAAAATGAAGTCCCTGAAATAATGTCAGAATTGTGTTTACTTATTTAAACAAAATTCTGTGTAGTACTGTTATAAGAAATAATTACCGAAGTGGGCTTTACCACTGAGAAACCACTTGTAACTTTTCTCCCATCCTCACTTGCCTCAAATCCCAGGGCAGTGCTGTTGTACACAGTCCCACAGCCTTGGAGAAAGAGTAATGTATTTCTACCTGTTTCTATATCCTACAGCCACAGTTCCAACTCCTGACTTTACCCATGGCAGTGACAGAGCAAACTGAAAACTTAGACACTGTTATGATGGATTCCAATTATTCCAACTACATCTCCAGGAACATTTCCATCCCCTACACCAAAACAAAATTATAGACAAAATTATTATTGTATAAATATGGGTTAATTTTAATGAACAAAATTCCTCCATCTCTGCAGTCTCCAAAATTAATTATCCACCTTTCTTTCCTCCAAACATAATTTATCCTAGCTGCATTCATTAACTGAGCAGCTATCTTAGCTGCTGTTGTTTCTTTAACTCAACTTATGCCTCCTGTTGTTTCACGCCCCTCTTGTGAAGTAGTGAGTGGTGAGCAGGAGCATAGGACACCTGGAAAGCAAAGCCCTGTGTACCTGGTCCATTAAAGAGATGAAGCTGGAGCACCTCTGAGTGGCAGGTGGGAGAAGGGGAATGATCAGTCATGGAACTGGTTCTAAAAACCCATATTCATTTAAAACTCTTAAAAGGGTCTGAAATCCTCCAACCTCTTTGGAAAACCTTTAGAACTGGCAACTCTGCTAATGGTTGTCAATGGCTTGTCTTTCACCCTCTTGCTTCTTGTAATGTCATTGTTTCCCCTTGCCAGGATGATTTCCAAGCCATACAACACCTGAGTTTTTAATGCTAAGGGAAAAATATAATTTTGGGGTTTCTTTAAGCATCATAAAGAAGCACCAAAGACCACACACCACTCAGAAAAGCTGCATCATTAGCAGCTGGTGAGTCAAGGCAGTTGTAGCTCTAATTAGCTCAAATGTCCTGCCCCGCTGCACCACTGCCACTGCTCAGGGAAGGAGAGAAACCAAGAAATCAGCAGGGCAAGGGAGGTGAGTCTTCTGCTCTGCCTCCTTCTTGCGAGACCCACCTGGAGTACTGCGTCCAGCTCTGGGACCTCCAACATAATGAGGACATAGACTTTTTGGAGCAAGGAGGGCCGTGAAGATGCTCAGGGGCTGGAGTACCTCTCCTATGAAGACACACTGAGACGGTGTTGTTTAGCGTGGAGACTCCTTGGAGAAGACTCCAAGGAGACCTTACAGCAGCCTTCTAGTCCCTAAAGGGGACTACAGGAGAGCCGGAGAGGGACTTTTCACATGGCCCTGTAGTGACAGGACAAGGGGGAATGGCTTTAAACAGAAAGTGGGTAGGTTTAGATTAGATAGTAGGAGGAAATTCTTTACTGTGAGGGTTGTGAGGCACAGGAACAGGTTGCGCTGAGAAGTTGTGTATGCCCTATCCTTGGAAGTGTTCAAGGCCGGGTTGGATGGTGCTTTGAGCAAGCTGGTGTAGTGAAATATGTCTCTGTCCATGGCAGGTGGCTTGGAATTACATGGTCTCTAAGATCCCTTCCAACCCAAACCATTGTAAACATTCTAAACAGCACAATCCCTTCTCCTACGGAGACAGATCTTCATTCTGCAAAAACCAGTTCTGTCTGGCTTCCTTTCTCTTCACTTTCACAAAATGGTACCAGCCCAGTTTTGATCCCAGTAATGCCCTAGAAAATTGGAGACAAAATTGGTTACAGGTATAACACTGTTGGCTGTTTGAAAAGATGTAGGAACTAAACTCATCTCAAATTTAGCAGCTGGGAGTGGGGGCAGCCACCTTTCTGACCCCTATGCTCCCTCCCCAGCATTTTCTGGGAGCAGGGGACTGGACACAGCTTCCATGGGAAGGGAATCACTGCAGATTCAGCTGGAGAAAGAGGAAGATGTGGACTGGGCCAGACTGGCATCAATCACCAGGAACGTATACGTTATGGAAAAGCTGTTCTCAACAGGGCCAGATAGCCCATGATTTTTGTGCTGTGTTTCTTTCTAAAAAGAGCTCTTCAAGAGGAGGTCACCGTCACTTTGCTCACTATAAATGAGCAGGGTAGGGCTGTCATTATCATGTGTGCATCCTGCAGAAGGGCAGGAGGCGTTAAAACAGAAAGGTGGGCCCAAAGAAAGGGCTCTAAGTGACCATATTTAAAAATTTTCCATCTCACAAGTTTCTTGGAGTCTGATTCTTGATGTTTTCTTTTCTGTTGGGGAGACAGGGGGTTAGCAGCTCTGCGCATAGTGTTTGAAATAAATCAGTTTCTCCAAGTTCAAACTCAAATTCAGTATCTCCAGCAGCATGTCCCAAACTAAAAGTCATGACTTTTAGTCATGAAGAAGTGGGGTCACAAAAGTTTAAAGTGAGGTTACAAGCTTGACAGAAATGAAATTATTTAAGCAGCATCTGAGGCTGCAAGCCCATCAGAAGTGAAACTGTAATGTTTAGTATTGTCTATTACTTGTGCATTTCTTATGAAGCTCCAGCTCTTGGAGCCCAGTGTTCTTCTACTTACATGTGGAGATAAGGGAGCAAAGAAAAAAAGCATGAAATGTGAGATAAATGTGTCTTAATGGCTTTGAAGAAATCACCTGGGGTGCAAAGGTTGTATTTGGTTTGGTTTTTCTTAATTTTTAATGAATTTATTTTTCTTAAGTCATTCAGTACCGACAGTGCTAAGTGGAAAAGCTCCTCCCAGGATAGGTACCACCTTAATGAGTTGCAACCTGTGCAACTTTGTCACCTCTTACACATTACTCTGTCCACCTTCAAGACTAAAGCTCAAATGTTCTAGGGTGGCAATACATCTGTTTTTGTTATGGCAAATCATTCACTGCAAAGACAAAAGCCTTGAGTATAGCTGTCTCAAAGGTGATATAGTACATATTTATTGCAGTACATTTCTAAATCACAATAAAAATGAAATTATTTTGTCTTTATTTTTTGCTTCAGCAATGGCAAAGAAACTCATAGTTGTACCTGAAGAAAGAGGTGATGTTTTAAAGAAGTTAGAGAATTACTGATGCTGAGACTTGTGTCATTTTATGCCACTAGTTTCTTCACGAAGCTGAGTCTCTTTGGCCTTTGGTTTCCTCATGTGTCAAATGGAATAATTTATACTTTACCTGACAGCAGCTGTGAAATAATTACATTTGTAAACGGTTTCAGAATCCCATTGGGAGGTGGAATATCAAAATAATGCAATATATTTACGGTCTCTGAAAGTATAGGTCACAGAATGAAATTTGGAAGAGACCTTCCAATCATGTAGTCCAACCACCAGCCAAGCATGACAATAATCACCCCTAAACCATAACCCTCCACACATGAGTGCCACATCCTGATGCCTCTTGAACACTTCTAGAGACAGTGACTCCACCACCTCCCTGGACAATTTTTTCCAATGCCTGACCATTCTTCCAGTGAAATTTTGTTTTCTAATATCTAACCTGAACCTCCCTAGTCACAACTTAGGGCTATTTCCTCTCATTCTTTCACTTGAGACATGACAGAAGAGACCACCTTGCTACAACCTTTTCAGGTGGTTATAGAGAACAAGGAGGTCTCTCCTGAGCCTCCTTTTCTCCAGGCTTCCCCCAGCTCCCCCAGCCACTCCTCATATGACTCACTCTCTAGACCCTTCACCAGCTCTGTCACCTCTCTCTGGACATGCTCCTGCACATCAATGTTCTTCTTGTAGTGAGGTGCCCAAAACTGAACACAGCACTCAAGGTGCAGACTCATCAGTGCTGAGTACAGGGGGACAACAACTGCCCTACTCCTGCTGACCACACTATTCTTGATACAGGCCAATATGCCATGTGTCATCTGGGCGCACTACAGGCTCGTATCCAACCAGCTGTTAACCACCACCCTCAAGTTCCTTTCTGCTGAACAGCTCTCAAGCCACTCTTCCCTCAGTCTGTAGCATGGAATTGTTGTGACCCAAATGAAAGACCCAATGCAGAAAAAAAATGTGTTGTTTTACTACCAGCCACTTTTTGTTAGAATTTTTGCTAATAAAATACCATCTTTGCATCAAATTACTTGGTTTGAGTAGTAGGCTTTTTCAACTCTTCCCATTTTTTAAGGTATGCTCTATGTCTGGTTTTACCCCGAAGTACATCTGTATGGGTGAATGATGAAATCTTTTAAACTTTTTAATGGAAATTATGAGACAGTATGAGCTATCATAGCATGTCCATATATGTAATGTTTTGTGATGTGTGTGTATGTATCTCCTTAGTGTTCAGAATGACTAGCTATTATGCCCAAAATAGCCTTTGTACTTTACTCATGTGGTTTTTTTCTCAACAGGCACACTGAGTCTTTGCAGTCAAAATTTCCTAGCCAGTCATGCAATCAAGTACAGATCAGCTGTGTTCACACTGCCAAAGACAGCTTGTACCACAAAGGCTCTTCAGCTTAGGCTACTTCTCACAACTTCCTAAGAACAGCTTCATAAAGGAGGCTTTACGTAGATGTTTTGGCTATTACCAAGACCACACTTTCCAGTAATATGTCCTGCCTTTCCCTGAAAAGCCAGCCAGGGGGGGGTTACCTGATTGCCTTTGGAGGTGAAGGGGGAGAACTCCAGAAGCTCAGATTTCTTATCACTCACCATTACTTTCCCAGGGGGGTGCACAAACCTCTCTCTCTCCCCATCCGAAACAAGCAGCCTACCAAACACCAAAGCAACAATTTCTGCTTCTCCATGATGTTCTGGCGAATAGTGATGCTTTGCCCTTGTTTTTTTCAGCTCCTGCGGCTTTCTTCCTCATCTGCAAGTCTGGGAAGGTTGAGAGTGAGGCTTTAGCAGAGACACAGCTCATGACTCCAGCCTCTGGAAAGCTATTGATTTTCTTTGGGGAGCCAGGGTGAAAACTGCTGTGAGACCTGTGAGCACCTGGTGGGTAGGTGGGATCCTGGCAGGCAGCACTGTGCCCACCTGCATCGCAGGAGTGCCTCTGGGCAGAGCGAAGCGGGGCCGGACCCACTGACAAAAATAACTTCTGTTTCTCTGTGTCTTACATTTGATGGTAGTAGATGTAGGAATTAGTTGAACAGAGAGCAAAAGGTCAGTGCTGCCTGGCTTCAGCGGAGTGTGTTTGCACCCCAATCAATATAGCCCCCTAAACAAGAAGAGTGGTTTGGTAATAATTAGACTTCCACAAATATGATTTGTTTGTCTTGAAACAAACCACATATTATTTAAAATCCAAAATGGCTTAAATTTTTTTGTAAAGAAACTTGTAATAATAAACCCCCAAATGGGTATTATTCCTGTTTGTAAGAAAGTGGTTCTAGAAATCACCTTTCAAACAAAGGAAACACTGACTTGTTACACAGAATTAACTGGAAAAAGTTACTGATTGTCCAGGCAGCCATTCAGGAGTGTGGGTCAGGGGGATGTTTAAATATAGAAATAGTCATAACTACCATGACTTCTAAAATTAAAAAGAAAAAAAGAGCAAAACAAACAAAAATTTACGGTGTCAGTGAAGTTATTCACTGGAAAGTGAGGATAATCCATGCTCATAAAAAGCAGAAAATAACTTCATATGGTTGATAGTTTTATTATAGGAACATAGGAAAATGGTGACAGAAAATGATATTTTGATGCTGATTGTTTTATTTGTGCCTCTTTCTCCATGTTTTCTTTTCACACATCTGAGCATTTAATACACCCTGTCAAGTAATAAGCAAATGGAATGGTGTGAATTAATTATCTCTTTCATTTAAATGTACATCTTAATTAAGTTTATTGGTAGGAGAATTGACATCTTGAAAAATTCTTTATATTTAAGAGATGTTAAAATAACAAAATCACTCAAATTGAAAGAATATCAAGTAGGAATGGCATTTGTTTTCCGCAACTGACTGGGAGACATAAAAAAGCGTATCCCATTGACTTTTAAAATACCTAAAAATAGAAGAAATTAAAATAATTAAAGAACTCTACTAATTTAAACTATTACTTTTTAAAGTACTGAATCTGTAATTAAAAACAAAACCCAAGGTGGTAGTTGTTATTAATAGTGTATTCCACATGGAGAACTACAGATTTCTATTCCTAAAAAAAAAAAGACAGCTTTTGAAGAAGAGTTGATAGAAGGCATGGTTTATTATTTTTTAGGGTGGAAGGAGACTTGGTCACTGATTTTTATTTTATTTTTATTTAGTTTTAAATAGAACCCTCTAAATATTTTTCACACTGATAAACTAGTAACATGGAAGTATTTGCTGGCTTTATGAAAGATCAAAAAGATTGACTTTTCCTCTGTCATAGCTTCATCATTAGTAAAAACAAAACAAAACACACACTAAAAAAGCTGTTATTTCACCAGCTTGGGTTTGGTAAGTGCCTGTTGAGAAGCACAGCAGAGAAAGAGACAAGGTCAAAGTTTATACTGAGCTGGATGCTTTGTGGGGTCTCTGAATTATGCACCAGGGCTTGAGCTGTCCTTTCCTTGCACGTCCCTTGCCCCTGCTGCCTTGCATCCTGCCCCTGCTTGCCTTAGCCCTGTGAGGAGAGGAGAGGAGGGGAGGGGAGCAAAGGGGAGAGGGGAAGGGAGCTGGTTTTGACCCAGGGTAAGCATCACTCCTTGCCACAGTGGATATTTGTCACAGGAGAGAATATGGTGCTGGGGGGTGGGGTGGATGAAGACAGTTTAGAAGGAAACAAAACTGGAGGGAAATGAGTTCTTGTAAATTAAAAGTTGAGTGTCTTAAGATATAATAAGTAAAATACACCTTCTCAAGATACAGAGAAAAAGCACACCAGCACAGTGGATAGAAGAGAAGCTATGGAAATATGGATGAAACCTTTAAAAGGAGAAAGAAAACAAGGAATTAAAAAAAGCTCCAAAGATTCTTTCTTTTTTAAAGGTGAGCAAAAGGCAGTGTCAGACATAGCAAAGCATTTTCCCTCCATGTGCCTTTTATTCCATTCCCAGAATCTGTGTTTCCTGAGTTTCTCATTTTGAGCCATTGGGGGCCAAAGAGGGGGTAGGGGAAGGGGAGGCAGCTGGGTCACTGCTCCAGGCTGCTCAACCTGAGCCTGGTCCCATCTGTGGGGCTGCCCCCTCCATGCTGACCCCTGTGGAGGCATACAGGGTCCCAGCCACCCAGTGGAAAGGTGAATTTAACCAGCTGCTTCTCAGGAGGGCTCTGCCTGGCTGGCACACATATACCACGTGCCTACTGACGTGCTCTCTAAAACCAAAAGAGCAGAGGAAGGGGTAGGTGTAACAGGTATAAAAGTCTCACAGGCTTGAGACAGAAGATCAGATATTCTGATCCCCTTCTCTAGAAGTGTTTACTCATTTTGAATTGACTGGTGAGTGGATAACATATAGACATGGCTGGTCCCATATAGTAACCAGGGCTCTGCCCACCCCACAGTGAGGAAGCCAGTCTTTCCCTGCTGGCTCCTGATCCTGACTAGGCTGGAGGCTGGATGGCAGGAGGTGGTCATAAGTCTCATCACAGCAAGGAAGGGATTAAACCTAAGTGTCCCAGCCTTAGGTAAATGATCTAACCTCTACTGTGTTAACCATAACATATTGGTGCCCTGGCTTAGTAACCAATCTCCAGGTGAAGAGGAGACCTCCTTGTGTTTCTGGAGTCAGTGTGAGGGCAGAGCAGCCTCTCCAGGGTTACAGGATGCTGTGCTGGCCTCTGGCAGCTCTCCACTGGGCTGACAGGCTCTGTGGGGTCCCCAAGGAAGCAACTGCTTCCTTGGAGCAGAAGCAGTAGCAAGCATCGTAGTTGAGAGGTGATTTGGATTGCACTCTGGAGTCAGGGGCTTAAAACCAAAACACTGCAGTGTGCAGCTCTTGGGTGCCTTTTTTTTTTCCCTCTGGACCCACGTATGCAGTTTTGAAAAGGCTTTTGAAGTTGGCTCAGTCCTGTTTTAACCAGCATATTTTTAAACAAACCTTTGTACTTTGTATCCATGGTGAAAATTATTAAAATCACCACTAGTTAGTTGTGGCTATGCATAGGACTGACCACGATTACTGAAGCTGAACAAGACCTAAGGCTGTTAGAAGTTGCCCCTCTAACTAAAACTTTAACTACTTATTTAATCAGTTGTTGTTTATTTTGCTGATAATGATGTGTTGGTATCAGCAGAAAGAGCGCAACTCTTGTTTCTATTTTTGTAAGACAAATACCTACTTCAGCTGAGCTACAGGACAGCAAAATAGCTATATTGTAACTCCTTGATGGCATAGACAATGTCTTCTGTGCCCAGCATTCCTTAAGCACAAAAATTAAACTGGTTTACTTAGTAAATAGGGTGTATTGGAGGTTTTTAGTAATTTATATTTGTGGTAAGGTGCAGTTGGAGACTCAGTACCTTAGATGTAGGATGGAGTCAAGCAGAGATGAAGGTTCTTTCCTCCTCCTTCTCCCCCTCCTGAGCTTTGCATGTCTTGAACTGCTGCCTAACTAGGCTTGGGACCTCAGGCCTGTTTTCTTGTCCCAGAAATCAATTCCACCACTGTAAGCATCTTTAGATCACATTGCAAGGGCTATTGTATGAATATACATTAATTCAATTAGCTTACTTGTCATGTAGCTATTGTGTACAGATAAGCAGTGGGCTTGTACCTTTAACCTTTAACACTGTCATGTGTTATGATTTTGATTTTTAATGGCTCAAATGTCTCCTCTTTTAGTAAAAGCATTGGTAGTGCATTACACTACAACTCCAGTGTAACCCCAAATAAAATTTTGCTGCAGATTAGCTAGTGCACATGAACAGGTACGAAACAATGGAGGTCACTCACATCACCTTAGTCTGGAACACAAGTGTAGCTCATGAAATACCATCCAGTCCCCACCTTCTGGCACTCATGGTTGCACTGAAGCGTATTTGCCACTCAGATTTGCCAGGGCAACATTCCGAAGTCTTCTATCTTTAAGAGCATCTTCCAATTTTTAACTCTTTTGTAGTCTTCTTGCGTGACATGTGGCAAATCATTTTACCTTTTCCTGCTCCATTTTCCCAAACTACTCGGTGAGGATAGCACTCAGCCTCTGAGGACTGCAGGAGACTAAATTCGTTTGCGATGTTAAGGTGCTCTGAGATGGGTGGGCAGTAAGTCCAAAGCACATCTAAAATTGAAGAAATGTCTGATTCCATCTCCAGCTGTTTGCTGTGGCTTCTCTGACTCCTAAAAAATTATTGCCGTAGAGATTTTTAAAGCTGCTGCTTATGGCCCTTGCTTTTGTCATTGCTGTACTTTTTTCATGTCATGGTTCAGAGTTATACCTTTTCTTTAATCAGATTTCCTCTAGCAAAACACAGCTTTTTCTTCAACTTCTCTACTCATGAAGAAAGAGTTCCTTTCATTTGCTTGCATATAAGCTCTCTGCAACTTTTTTAGTTTTTATATGATAGTTTAAAGTTGAATAGATGGCTTTTATTAAACTGCTTTTTGTATTTTACCATAATTCTGAAGTGATTACAAAAGGCATTTCGAGTACAACAAAAACCCAGAAGGATTCAAGTTTCATTCACCTTCCTAAAAAATCATCACATGCCATTAATGTTTTTTTCCCACAGTATTTGCTAGTAAAAAAAAATCCTTTTAAGAAGATAAAGTAAAAAAATACGTTTATAGTGCATGAGCTTTCCTTTTCTTTTTGAAAATGCACTTTCCAACTGAGCTCAATCTATTTGTAATTACTCAACACTACAGAATCTCTCCTTGAGCAGAAGATTAGATAATAAAGTGTCTATGACAAGCACCAATCCTTAAAAGGGCCAGAGAAACAGCACCTAAGATATCAGTAAGAGCAAAAATTCTACTTGAAAGAATACACTGGTGTTTCTATTTACTAACTTATCAGCTTTGCTTAAATTAACTATGACTGAAGTATGCTCTACCCTTTTCCTCAATTAACTTTTCATTCATTCACAAATTCGTTGGGCCTCACCCTGGAATGAGACCCTTCATTCTTCAAAGAGCCAGGGTGACCTGCTACAGTTTCCAACTAATCAGAGAAACAAAAAAAGGCTGAGATTAAACCCCAAGGAAGCCAGGCTATCTTGGAATTCACTTGCAAGAATAAACATTGTCACTTACAACAAGCAGATCTGCAGATATTTAACAAACCCCAGGGTGCTCTATACAATGAAGATTTCCACATTTGATTGCCATCTTCTCTGCCAGAGGAGTTTTCTTAGGTCTTTATCTAATCAAAAAGTTAGCTGGTGTGTTAGACAAAAGAAACTTTCAGCACACTTATAAGGGTTTAGACAACCCTCTATGTCCCTGTCCATAGCAGTCAGCTCTGGTGTTGTGAATCACAAAAATCACATTAAAATCATAATTCAAACAAAATTGGAGAATGACCTATGTGTGCAATACGTCAATTTATTGTGACCTTTATTTTTTTGTAAGAAAAAAAGAAACCCACTTAGAATTTATTGTGGTTAATGCTACCATTTCTGAACAAGCCTTGTAATAACTAAGCATTAATTATCCTTTTACAGAAAATATTTTTTCAGATGTCTTTTCACTAGCAAGAGTGGGAATTGTGCACTGACTGAATACTCAGAGTTAAATTGACACCAGTGTTACAGATATACTGAGAAAATAAAAATATGGCTCTGGAGTCAGAAAGTTGGTAAGACTTAAGAAAAAAATTATCTGACCTGCTGGGATGATCTCCCTCTGCTGTTGATTGTGGTTTTCATTTTATGCAGCATAAGGTTCACTTTGGTCAGAGCTATCTGGAAGATGACCATCAAAAAGTGTCTCTCAAAGAAATATCTAAAAGGAGTAAA
Source organism: Falcunculus frontatus (assembly GCA_013398115.1). NCBI lineage: Eukaryota > Metazoa > Chordata > Aves > Passeriformes > Falcunculus > Falcunculus frontatus. Next base: position 48,378 of record VZRV01003799.1, read on the forward strand.
ATTATCAGCAAACATAGATATGGGCAGTGAATGTTTTTTCATAACTGCTATGTTCATACAAGAAAGGAGATAAAACAGCGGAGCAAGAAATGTGGAATAGAATGTGCTAACTGTGCATTACATATGTCAAGAAGAATGAAAACAGGACAAAAAGGGTGGTCACATCAATGGGTTTCATGCCAGAATCATCCCAACACATATAAACACATCTCCAGTGATTATTTTGACTTCCTTTAACAATAAGACATTTCTTCCTATTGCCTTTGCTGTATTCTGGAGAGACAATGGAAAATGAATCAATCAGGAAACTGAAAGACAGAGATGGAGAAAATGGACAAGCTTCCTTGGACAGAAAAGTCTGTGTGTCCCAAACTCTTCTAGGATGTTTAGAGGCAGATTAAGGGAAAAATCTACAGTGTCAGGAAATGGAATTGTTTGTGTAAGTGTGCAGTAGCTTTTGTTTTATGTCTGTATCTTTAAAGAACAACAACAAAAAAAGTATGTATGTATGTATGTATCTATCTATCTATCTATCTATCTATCTATCTATCTATCTATCTATCTATCTATCTATCTATCTTTCTGCTTACCTGCCCACCTACCTACCTACCTTGCTGTAGCAGTGAATAAGAAGAGCAGTGAGGAGAGAGGGAGGTTCCTAATGCTCTGTAGGCTGAAGTGCGGTGTTTGTTTTTGCTTTTCGTGAGACCAGCCAAGGTAGCTAGGCAAAAGAGAACAGCAGCGGGATTCAAAAGAGTCTCCTTCAAGTCAGATGGCTGCTGAAAGTGGATTGGGCCCTCCCAGCAGCTGTTGTCTGCAGTGGGTCGCCTAAACTCTCCTGCAAGTCCTTCCACCAGTAGAACTGGGGAGTGCTAAACAGATGGTGGGAAGTATGAAGCAGGCAGAGATGGTGGATTTTTTGGTCAGCACAATTATGTCTGAAAGCGGATGTCTGCCAACCACCTTCACTGCACTGAGAAAATGAAAACTGCAGCAACTCTGTGACTGAGGCAGATGACTTACCTTCCATTTTAGCACAGTTTGGGTAGTCACACTAACATTTTAAATGGCAGTTTGACACTGGGTTTTGTTCCTTAAAACACAACACAAATGGTCTACGAACCTGTGGTTACTTCAGAACAACAGCATGGGTCCTGGTCTCACGTATGAGTCTTAATTCTGCTCCTGCTAATCTAACAATCCATAGACTATAGTGGTAACAGTAAAAAGCCCCAAGGGAATAAATAAGGACTACTGTGCTGAACAAGAGTTTGCACAGGCTGTACACTTTTTGCAATATAGGTCGACATTTGGGATGAAAATGAACAGGATAGTTGTCTCCATGCAAGCAGCAAACATGTCTCAGACCGCACATTTTCACAACTGACTTGCAAATTGGTTTCAAGAGTGCAGTAACAGAGACATATTAAAACCACTATTGTTTCAGCCCTTTATCCTTTCTTGTTTAAAATTTTATGAAAGACTTAAAATTGCCTTCCTTTGATTTCAGTTAACCTAGTTACTCTGTATTTCTCCATACAGGTTGTGGAAAGCAGGACTTTATGAGAAATTCAAACTGTGCATGAAGAGTCTGTTAACAAATACATAGTGCCAAATTATTAGGTACACAGGACCACTGCAGTAAAAACAAAGGGAATGTATGGCTGGGAAGAGGAATAGATTTTGCAAGGAATGTGTATTCCCAAAGGAAGTGGTAACTTCCATAAACTCTGGAAAACCCGTTTTCCATACCCGCCACTCTCACCACCTTCTTCATATAAACTGGGCTGTTCAGTAAGACATGTAGTTTTCTGGCCCACTATGCCTTGCTATTATGGCTGAACAAGTTGGGTGAAAAACAGCCATGTGAAATTTTCACAGTGCAGCACACACCAATACAAAGCCTTGCCTTGGTTTCAAATTTCTTTACTAGCTCAAAACTCAGACAAGCTTTATTGAAAGGCTTGTTAAGGTTCACAAACCACAGGATGAGTTTGCGGGTGCGCCAAAGAAAAGGTCTGAAAGAGCAAGCAAAAACTGGGAGCACATCTACTTTGGGCTTTGCCGTGGGCTGTCTGTGGGTCTTGGTCAGCTTATCCTCCTTCTCCTCTGTGTCTCAAATTGCACTGCATGAGTAATGTAGCTGAACTCCCTGTGTCTCCAGAGCATCAGGAGGATGAATGGCTGGGAAGCCCTTTAGATTAGTGGAGTGTTAAACTAGGACTAGAGCTGACTCTAGAGACTTCCCAGTAGAGCCGTAACAGCAAAGCTCCAACAGAGACCCAGCTGGAGAGCCCTTTTTCGGGTTTGCAGAAGTCATCATGAGGAAAATTCATAATATTTTCCTGAAGATAATTTCTTTGACTTCTAGCATACACCTTTCCATGGATTTTGCCTGGATACCTGTGGCTGCTAGTCCACTTCCTCTAAGGCAAAGGAAATAATTGTATAATTGTAAAATGCATTTTATTGATTCGATTCTCCTCCGCATTCCACCAGAGTGGAGGTGGGGAGAGAGGGAGGTTGAACGAGCAGCTATGCAGCATCTCATCTCCAGCTGGGCTTAAAACCACAATAACTGAGCAGGACATTGGAAGGATAGAGCTTTGGGTTCACCAGTAAGAAGCAGGCAGAGCAGGCAGCTTTGGTCCCGTGTTCACAGGCAGACTGGTGTGTGTACGTGCATGGGGGAAGGTTCCTATCTGTTGTGCTACAGCTCCTTACAAATTACCATGAAGTCACTAACAGGAATTAGTCTGTTAGGAAAGTTGTGAACCTGGGTTCGGTTTTATTAGGGTCATTTAGCATTTTAGCAAGGAAGGATGTAAGAAAAGATGCTGACAAAGAAACAAAGAAAAACAAAAGGGCAATCATGAAAAACACAGTTAATACTTATTAAAAAAGAAGTCCAAATACTGATGTTTTCATTCCGGTAAAACTGGGCTGCTGTGGATCACATATCTATAATTTCATGAAAAACAGGACAGCATGAAAAGCAAGTCCACTGACTTCAGAGAACACTCTGTTGTAAAGCTGAGTAAAGACACTAATCTGTTTGCTAATCTCTGTGGCTGTTTGGAGAAATGCAGCTATTTAAAAATGTGAGATTGTGCTAAAAGTATTCAGGTGTGCTACAAGTAATTATATATAATAAGGTATCTCCCTATGATTCCGTACTTAATCAAGCACCTTGCTTGCACAAGCACTTTGCTGTTCAAATTCCATGATTGCCTTTTAGTGGAGCTATGTGTTTTTTGACCATGTTATTAGAAGTTTTTAACATATCTTGTTGTTTTGTCTATAAGCTTCATTTTTATACTGCAAGTCTGCAAAGCCCTACCCACAAATTCCTGGTATCGGCCACAGGGAAGAGAGCTTTTTCATGTCTGTAAAAGAATTTTATTGGGTATTAAGAAAACTTGCCGCAACCACACTCATTGTGGGGTGATGAAATCAGAGGCTTTGTGACAATCCCAGTGAAGTGTCAAGATATTGATTACACTCAACAATTTTGGCCAAATTTCGTTTTGCAGCAGCCACACCAAATGCTGTCCAATACATTCAAAAAGGGATTTTCTGCTGTATACGTCTAGACATACAGTCTAGAGAGGGTAGAGAAATAATGGATACAATATCTGCAGCCAAGCAGTAGGAAACAGGGAGGTCTCTATTATCTTTACTTCGTATTGGATGAAGTGAGTCTGCTGCAGGTTAAAGGTTGTTGAATTACAGTAGATAATGTTCTGATATAGAGCTCCATATCATAAAAAAAGGAGCCAAAATCAAGACTATCAGCTACAGATAGGGCCACAAAAATGATCAGAGTGTTAGAATACCTCTCCTATGAACACAGGCTGAGAGAGTTGGGATTGCTCAAACTCAGGAAGAGAAGGCTTCAGGGAGACCTTAGAGCAGCATTCCAGTATCTAAAGGGGGCTTATAAGACAGATGGGGACAAATTTTTAAGTAGGGCCTGTTGCGACAGGACAAGGGGTGGTTGTTCTAAACTAAAAGAGAGTGGATTCAGACTAGATATAAGAAAGACATTTTCTACAGTGTGGATGGTGAAAAACTGGCACAGTTTGCCCAGAGAGGTAGTGGATGCCCCATTCCTGGAAATATTCAAGGTCAGGCTGGATGGGGCTCTGAGCAACCTGCTCTAGTTGAAACTGTCCCTGCTCATTCCAGAGGGATGGATTAGATGTCTTTAAAGGTCCTTTCCAAAACAAACTATTGTACGGTTCAGTATTTTCCAAATGAGGGGTACCTCTAGCTTTTTGATACATTCATATGATTCTCAGCATTTCTGAGGGGAAGAATCCACTTCAAAATGTGTGAGCAGAAGCCAGAAGGTGTACATGAAAGGACTCATTTTCACGGGAACTAGACATGGCCCAGGCCAATGAATTTCTTCTGCCTAAGATAAGAAAGATCTTACTGGTATGTGACAATCATAGCAAAATGTAAAGCCCGTTTATTGAATTTGTCCTCATTAGAAAATTCAGATACCATTTCAGTGTTACTGGCTCACATACACATGCACATGAGTGCACCTGCACACACACCCTTTCAAACACATCCCCATTTATCCTGCAAGAAAAAAAACCAACATAAGACACTGTTACCTGTTATTTTCAAGTCTGAATACCTGGACACAAATAATCATTAGGGTTATAAAGTATATGCAGGATAGCTTCCAAAATAGAAGGTTTGCTATGAACAGATCCAGCGTCCACTTTATAGCTCCACCCCAAAGTGTTACTGTTTCTTTGTTTTTATCACCACTAATACTGTTGCTGTTCATGCCTGCTGTTTTTGCAGGCATGAACAGCAACATGTAATACATTACATCATACTTATTTACCACTTTTTGAAAACACAAGTGCATTTTACAAATTCATACATTTTGTCTCAACATGAATCTGTTTGGAAGATGAGTCTTGCAGATTTATCCCGTGTATCAATAAGGAAACTGACACAGGTCTAGGTTTTTGCTCTTGTAATTCTTCACTTGCAATCTAACAAAGTCTTAAGGTTCCCATGAAAAAGACATACATGGAAGAATTTTATTAGGTGAGTTATGTGTTAATATTATGCCCTTTACTTATAAACTTCATACTGATTAATTCACTCACTGACTGAGTGTGATTTCTTAAGAGCTGTAGACATTTTCTAGGACTGTGGCATAGGCTGACACTTTGAAGCCATAAAACCCAGTTCTCTGCCTTGTGTCATGGGTTCTCTGGGTGTGACAACCACAAGTTAAACACACACTTAACCTCCCAACAGTGCATGTCACAAGGCCACTAACTCGTACGTGTCCCCCAACAGAGTTCCGAGGAAGAGAAGAGCAGGGAGGCAGGATTACAGTACTGCCACTGCTAATGATTGCTTTCCAAATAGATCTGTGGTCATTGACTGGGCAAGACTGGAAAACTTCTAGTGTAGTTGTTTAGACTGCTTGATGGGCTGATATATAGGGACTTCTTTGTACAGTGCTGCGAGTGTCTTCATACTGATGTGGAATAGGACTCAATAAAAATACTTTTCTTGAGGAGGGGAGAGCTGGTGCTTTATTTTAGCTGCGAGAAATATTAAAGCCTTTCAATCTGACCGATTGGTAACTGGAACTCGCCGTCGGCGGTGGGAATGGGGTGCAAAGCGCTCGGCTCGACCCCCGGAGGGCCGGGGCGCGGGCGGGAGGTCAGCACGCGCCTCCTCAGCCTCTTGATGATGTCTCGGGAACCTCCCGAGGTCCCCACACCGCATCCCCGGGGCTGGACGCCCAGTTCCTGGAGCGGCAGCCGGGGTCACCTGGGGAACAAGGTGCGGGCGCGGCGCTGGCGGCCCGGCGGGGTTGCGGGGGCTGCGGGCGGCTCGTCCCGGCGGGGTCCGGCGGGGCC
>VZRV01003799.1:54392-208634 GCA_013398115.1 Falcunculus frontatus
GGCGCCTGCCCCGGCAGGGCCGGCCGCTCCCCCCCGCGCCGCCCGGCCCGAGGCCCCCTGGCGGCCAATGCTGCCCGAACCACACGGGCCGCGGCCGCCGCGCCGGCCGGGAACCTCCTGTAAAAACCGCGTTTCGAATTCACCCGCCAGCACAGGCTGGAACCCGCAGGTCCTGCCCACTTCGTTCCAGGTTTTGTTTTAGACAGACTGCAGTGAGGCGGGAATGGCTCGGTAGGAAACGTCTGCTCCGGAGAGTGGGAGTATACGGATGTACGTGCCCACATTACATTCCGCATGTGTTCGTGTGGGCACAGACACGGCATGGTGGTGACATAGAACCTCGGAGTCACGGGGTGCTTTGGGTTGGTAGGGGCCTTAAAGATCATCCAGTTCCAATCCCACTGCCATGGGCAGGGACACCTTCCACTACACCAGGTTGCTCAAAGCCCCACTCAGCCTGGCCTTGAGCACTTACAGAGATGGGACATCTACAGCTGCTCTGGGCAACATAAGGATCGTCTCTGTATAAAAGGAAACAGAATAAATGCACACAAACACACAAAAAAGGGTGTGTGGAGAGAACCAGCTCTGCTGAGCTACTTATCTAGTAACTACATCACCAGTGTTAAAACCCGGCCATAACCATCTCTTTGCTGTAATATACACAGCAGGGTTAAACAAATACACGAACTCAGAAGCCTAGAAAATACAAGATAAAATTTTTGGGGAAAAGCATTTGTGACAGTTGTCAACAGCATCACAAATTCCCCATGCACACTGGAGGTTTTGCTAAGTCTTGAATGGGATAAGGTTGCCCCACTTCCTAATTTGCTTGTTATCCTTGTCAGAACAATGCTGTCTTAATGCTGTTCTCCAAAGACATAAATCATGATAACTTTTTTTTTTTTTTTTTTTTTTTTTTTTTTTTTTTTTTTTTTTTTTTTTTTTTTTTTTTTTTTTTTTTTTTTTTTTTTTTTTTTTTTTTTTTTTTTTTTTTTTTTTTTTTTTTTTTTTTTTTTTTTTTTTTTTTTTTTTTTTTTTTTTTTTTTTTTTTTTTTTTTTTTTTTTTTTTTTTTTTTTTTTTTTTTTTTTTTTTTTTTTTTTTTTTTTTTTTTTTTTTTTTTTTTTTTTTTTTTTTTTTTTTTTTTTTTTTTTTTTTTTTTTTTTTTTTTTTTTTTTTTTTTTTTTTTTTTTTTTTTTTTTTTTTTTTTTTTTTTTTTTTTTTTTTTTTTTTTTTTTTTTTTTTTTTTTTTTTTTTTTTTTTTTTTTTTTTTTTTTTTTTTTTTTTTTTTTTTTTTTTTTTTTTTTTTTTTTTTTTTTTTTTTTTTTTTTTTTTTTTTTTTTTTTTTTTTTTTTTTTTTTTTTTTTTTTTTTTTTTTTTTTTTTTTTTTTTTTTTTTTTTTTTTTTTTTTTTTTTTTTTTTTTTTTTTTTTTTTTTTTTTTTTTTTTTTTTTTTAACTTGTAGACACCCAAAATTATTTCTGGAGAAGCCCATTGTGATTTGCAAGCAAGCAAATACAGTAGCAGTAAACATATATATATATAAAATGTAAAATATATGTATGTTCCAGTAGAAGGAATGCTTCCCTTTCCATCAAATCTTTGCCAGAGGAGATGAGTTCACTGCATCCAGAGATTTGTAGAATTTGTAAAATTCTGGATTAATCTTATCTGCAGAATACACACAGTCATCCCCTTCTTTCTTTGTACTCACAACTGTTTTCTCAGCTTCTTTGCCTCACAGCTGCAGTGCTAATAATTTATCGTCCCAGTTGCCTCCCTCATACTACTTGATCTGAGTCTTCTTCAAAGCCAAAGGAGTGAGCTGTTGGATGGGGTGTGATACAGGCAGCATGTGAACAAGGGGGGTGAGAGTGAGCTTCAGCTTCTCTTTGGTCATGAGTTCATGAGCCTAGTAAAGCTGATGGGCAGGGTAACCAGAGAAAGTGGAGATTATAAAAAATAACCTTTGAAATGAGGCCAGATCATCTTTGATGTAAGGCAAATTTGTATGGCTCTGTTTCTCTAATCTTGCACTAAAACAGATCTAGCTGGCTGCGGGAGACTGAGTGGAGGAGTTGCCTGAGTGGTGTTGGGGGGCAGAGTGATGTTTCTTGCTGCCATCTCAGTGCAAATGGCACGATAAGGGTGAATCTGAAAGCAGTTTGGTATCTCCATGATCCAGGTGCAGTAGCAGCCCCTTGGAAACATCAAGTGTTGGCACAAATGACAGCAGCCTCTAAGCTGCTCCAGCATGCGCCAGAAGACTGTTCAGCAGTGCGTGCATCAGCAGCTGGGGTGGCAGAAAGGTGTGCTTGGGTTGTACTCTGGGTTTCAACATGAGAGCAAAGATCAGGGCCAAATCGTGTTATTAGACAAATATACAAACTGGATTCACTCACATGTGGAAGTAGCAGGCAGCCAAATACATTCAGTATCAAACAGTTGGAATGGGATAGTTTCCTCTGAGTCTTCATGAGCCAGGCTACTAGTGATAAAAGGAAATTCACTCTATGTGAGCTAAAAGTTATTTCAGTGCCAAATTCCACCTCCTGCACCTCATTATCTCTCCCCTTCTGCACTCCTGCCTGGCTTCATGTGAAGGGCATTCAGTGCTGAGCCGAACTTCCTTGTTTCCATTTTTTTCTTTGCTGTTCACCTTAATGTTTTCCTTCCTTTTCTCTTTGCATCTCTCTGAAGGCTGAAGAATGCCATGTATGCACAAGCACTCAATCTCCCAGCCACTGGTGAGAAGGACTCAACACCTTTTTACCTTGCTCCTGAGCTAGGCAAGACTCCAGAACAGGGGACCAAGTGGCTGTGGGCATAAACATGGTGTCCAGTGCCCTCTTAGACCCACTATGGTACCCATACATCAGCACAGGGCTGGCAACTATGACAGAAGGCTTAAAACAGACCCGTCTCTTTCCAGAATCACAGCTTGAGACTAGAGGAGATATCTTCCATACCTAAATATGCACCAGATGCCATAGGTAGACAAGCTCCCAGCTTGTCTATTTGCCCCTTTGCTGGTGTAAACTGGAGGAGCTCATTGCCTTCACAGAAGACTTGTGCCTTGATAAATTTTGCTCTTTTTCAAAAATCATATCCTGAAGTTAAACAAGACCCAAGCTCAATGCCAAATGGAGTCCATCATACATTTTCAATTGAAGCTGACTAGCTATGTAAAGGTTTCGTTACAAGCATAGTTTCCAATTAGAAAATGGCCATTCTTGAGAACATTTTTACATTTTTCAACAGAAATTTAGAAATATCCCCTATATAAAAAAATGAGACTGTCTCAAACCCAGTACTTCTCTTTGAATGGAAATTTTAAACTTCAGCGTTTTACTTTGCTTTGAAGATATCCCTTTTCTCTTTTGCTATTTCCAAATAAAAACATTGATTGCAAATCACCCTGTGTGTAAAAATGCCCCATATTATTACATTTTGTTTGCTTCCTAAGAGGGAAAAGAAAATTATGTAGAAGTGTGCCCACTCAAACCCAGTGGCCTACCAGGGGCCTCCTCACATCATTTGTGATGCATGGACAAGCTGCCACAGGACCGAGAGCTGCTACTTTGCTATTATGGAGGTCCTGTAGCTGCTGGTTTGTAGGCAAAATACATTTGGAAACATGGATTTGATAATCTGTGTCTTTCAAACTCGTTGTCTTAATAGAAGAGAAACAAACTACACTGCTCTTCTCAAGGACCAAAGGAAATTATTTGTTTATCTGCTTTTACCTACCAAATAGGATGTGTTGGTAAAGACTACATATTTATGCCATGATTATGATTTCCTTAATAAACAATTTCTTCCAGAGGACCCAAATAGCTTTATAAACCTTGTCCCTGTGTTAATGTGGGCAAACTGAAATGCCAAACAGCTGAGACATGAGGTTTTCTAAATGACATAAAGGAGTCAGGCACCCAGCTCTGCTTTCCCTGGGAGCAGTGCATCTCAGCACCCTTGTAAATTCCAGCCTAAGCGATTTGCCCCAGGGTCATGAAGTGAGTCAGTACGTGAAGTGGGAACAGAGCCAGGCTATCCTGACTCTCTGTTTCCTATCCTAACCACTGGACTACTCACAGGATATTGGGTCATGCAAATCTCATTGCACAATATCTTGTCAGCAATGTTTTGCCATGAAAAAATTGTCACCCCTAACAGCACATGGAAACAGAGAGAAATAGTAAATCCAAGCCTTTCTATATATTCAGTATTACAGCTGACACATCCCATGGTCAGCTCTTATTACAATCAAATATTTGTGGTGAAAGGACTGAGATGAAATGATGCAGTCCTGATAAAATGGCCATTAAAGACCAGATGTATGCACCTGGAAAATGAGACACACTGCATTAAGTATCAGGCCACAAGTACTCCATTTCCTATTTGGGGTCAGTTCTAAGGTCAAATGAGATCACTTCTCATGCTGAGAAGACTCTTTTTAGTCTTAAAAATTCATGTAAAAAATTAAATAATGCAAGTCAGGTATTCATACAGGTTCACTTAACCCAAAGAAAAATGTGTTACATTTTATATATATTTTTTAATAAATAAACTCAGTTAGCCAGTGACATAAATATCAATTTATTAGTACAACTATAAGGAGAATTTTTGACTATAGATGAAACTATCCTTAGTATACTGAAATTAGTGAGTTAAAGTCAGATGTCTGTTTAGATGTGTGTGTGTGTATATATATACACACACATATAGTATTCTTTTAGCACTTGCCCACTCAAATATTGCACTGACATGAGGAACTCTATGGGTATCCTCAAACTGCATATTCATCTTTATAAATTATTTTAAATTTAAAGTAAACTTCAAAACTTTAAAACGGAATGTGTCATTTTCATTCTGTGGGAAAGAAAATGAGAATCCAGAGAACTAGTTAATAATACAATGCAATTCTCTTCTTGATCCAGCAGTAAATAAATACAACAGTAAATAAATATGAATGTTAGAAAACATTTCCCTTGGTGTTCTATACAAAGATTGAACTTGCCATGAGCTTTGCAGTGGATGTCCATTAACTGAGTATATAATCTATCACCTTGCCATTACAGTGTCTTTAGCTGGAACACAAGACCAAGAAAAACACCATTTTGTCTTAAAAATAGCCACAGTCTCCCTGAGAAGCAGATTGCACTGAGTACAGCAGACTCTGTGGATGGGGAAAATGTTTCTCATTTCTGTGGGCCCATAGCCTGTTAGTATTATTTACACCGTGGCACTTCCCAGATACCCAGAGGAGTGGAGCTCATTCTGCTAAGTGTTGTGGAAAGACGTCATTAGATAATAGTATCTGCCTGCAGATATAAGCTTTGTGCTTACACTGTGCTCCTCTGCACTGCTTAGACAATGCAAATCTCTTTCAGCTGCCATTTTCCAATACATTACAGTGCCATAGTTTGCCATAGTTTTCATGGGTGAAAAACTAAAACGTGTCTTTTAGTCATCATGTGCCACCAAAGATGGGAAAGTGGAGTAGCCAGCCAGGATTGTTTTTGCATCCAAGTGGTTAGAGGACACTACTAGATCATACCTTTTGCATACATTTTTGCCTGCCAGAGTATTTATTTAACACCGACATTACCAGAGGAACCATATTTTCCTTCAGCAAATTCTGTTCACGATGAAAAGTAATGCCCTGCAGTGTAGCTGAAGTGCCACGATAGGGAAGGTCTAGGAACCATTAAACATGCTGGAAACATGAGCAGAGAGCTCCAACAACAGGGTTTTAAGGCAAGCACTGACATCTCAGTGTTGATTCCTTCATTACTAAGATGAAAACTCAAGAAATAAGCGTATTTGGAAACTAAAGCTAATGAAAAATGAACTTCCTTCTCATTCCCATTGCACTTGGGTTTGAATTCTCAAAACCATTTAAAAACCTCTCTAGCAAATCAATAACCTAGCTCCTGCTAAGGAAGGCTGCCAGGGATGGAGGCCAAACTGGCAATGCAATCACATCTTAGACATCTGTGGTCACTGGTCAGCACAGACTAGAGAGTCTGCTGAGGGTTCTGCAGGGGCAAGAACTGATCATCGACCATCTCCAGAGCTGAGGCTGTGAAGGATCTCATCACTTGTCCTACCACAAGCACCTTGAACATGGTTACCTGCATTATGTTTGCACCTCCCTGTCTCCTGGCTTTGATAAATGTGAAGGTCAGAAGTCCGCACAGAATCTGCCAACTGCTATCCGGAGTAAATGCTGTCCCAGACCTATGACAGGGGAGCCTCATTTGGGAGACATCAGTTCCCCTTAAATGGGAGCTGACAAAAACCCATGAACAAGGCCAAAACTTGGCAAGCGGAGTGAGACTGAACACTTGAATGTTTGTGTCCATCCTGTCCAGGCTGGGTAATTGCAGTTACTGTCTGTATTTGGATCCAGAAGCAAATTAACCTGCTCTCCTCAGTGGAGAAGGTTAGCACGAACCCTCTTCTTTCTGCTCTCTACCCCTTCACTGATTTGTTGTGCACTTTGTTCTCTGCTTCCAGCTTTTACTTCTGATTTTCAGAAGACTCTAAGGTTGACTTAGGACCCCTTCGAGTCATCTTACTACCACATTGCCACACTGACTCACTCAGTTCAGCTGTGTTCCATGAAGATAATACAGCTTACAAAACCTCGGATGAATCAAGTAAACAGAAAACACTTTTTGAAAATCTAATGAGATTTTAATGATAGATTTAATGGTGTATGACTAGTGCTTGGGCATGTGACATCTTCCTCTTTACAAAGTGCTTTTTTCTTAGAAAGAGCATGATTACAATACAGGTGATTAAAATGTTTCCCACGGCCCAGACTAGACAGAAAATCTCTCCCTAGTATTTCCCGTGACATATATAGATCTCATTTACCTCAGTAGCATTTCAGCATCCCTTAAAGAAATTCTATAAAACCCCTAAGAAATCCTTTGCCTACAGTAGGAAATTGAGCAATTTGATTTAAACTCAGCCAGTGCTGGCTCTGGGTTTGCTGAAGGTGTGGACAAACCCAAACACATTAAATGTGATACACATGGCTAAAACATAGTTGAAGGAAGTAGGTCAAGAAGAAGTTGACTTGCTTTCTTCTGACAGGTTGGGGCAAGTCTCACCAGTGTGTGCGCATTTGGCTTGTAATCCAGCCTTTAGTTTGGATCCTTCATTGAGAATGACCTGTTTTGTCTTAATTTTATCCCCTCCCTCCAACAGCAAGGGTTTTGTGTAACAGCTACACAGAACAGCTGCTTGGACTATGCATAGGCCAGTTTACATTAGCCTGGTTTTTCTTGAGAAAGTCATGGTTTAAACAAATGGTTATGTCTATTATAATCATTTTTGTCTTCTTTTGAAGTGTTTTTTCAAACATTAGCTTTTTTTACTTCAAAATCAAGTTTAGCCTTACAAATTAGCCTGCTCTGTCACGTCCGCTTTAAACACAGCTGTTACTACAATGTAAACAGAGTTTTAAAAATTTAGGTGAACAGCTACAAGAAGAAGGTCTTCAAGTGTTTTTAACACATGGTCAGTTCTTGCTTACTTGATTTTCCTTGGTTTAAAAATAGAATTCAAAATACATGCTGTAGTTCACAGATGTCAGCCCCCAATAATAACACTTACATACTGTGTTACATTTGCAGTGATGAACAGAGAGACACCAACTAATCCTCCAAATGGCTCTGTGAAAGGGCGCGCATTATTTTATAGGAGCCAAAATGGAATTTTGTTGGTTGGAGCAGGAAAAATTTGCAATGATTTCCTACCCTTCCAAACAGCTCCAGTCCTGTCAGTGATAAGAGCTGTCAGAGTCCTGCTAGTGCTGCAATAACTGTATGTAATATATGTACATTCCTACATGTAATATCTTTATGTAGCAGCAGCTGGTTGGAGCACAAGGCCGGGACCAGGGCTTACTCAGTGGAACTAAACACTTGGTGTCTGTGAAAAAACCGCGGAAAATCAAAATTAGTGGTGAAAACACCATTAATGTCATTATATTGGTAGACCCCATGTTACCAAAAGAGACTGGTCAAAATAACCAACAGCATTTTAGAAAGTAAATGTCAGGACCAAGGTCATCACCAAGGGACACAGTGGCTGGAGTTCAGAATGGGATTTAAAAGATTCCCTGCTGAGACTCTGGGCACTTATCCTATCTTGGCACCATCACCTCTCTTTAACAGATCTATCCTCGTGCCCTTTCTGAAAATTTTGCCATTATGATCAGCAGCTGGTCTCGCCAGGACATTACCACCCTGTTAAAAGAATGTCAGTCATGTAACGACAGGGTGCACATGATTTTAATGTGAATACTTCTGTGAATGAGAGAAAGGCCATGGGGATCATAAATCTGAAAATGAATGTTTCCCTTTTAATGGATTGAGAATGACTTCAAACTTAGGAAGTACTAAAATAAAATGAAATTATGAATGAGCTCTCCCTTCATGGTTATCTCTAACAGCTAAATGTGAAGTGTATGGTATTTGTGTTGCATTTATATCAGGCAACTGTGAATGCACAGAGACATTAAAAGTCTAGCATAAAATATCATACAGTTTGGTTTTTCTATGAGACTCCATGCTGGTTCCCCCAGATGAAGTTACATGTGTGCTTTCATCCTCAAACCTCATTTTCAGATACTTAGAACTATGTTAAAACATCACCTTTTTGGAATGCATGTTTCCAGTGTTGGACTGAATTACTTCATGCAAAATTGGATAGGCTTTTTGAGAAAATTTAGAGTGAAATAGTGTGCTTCAGACACTATAAAAACTACTTGATTTTTTAAAAATTGAGAACAGTTGCCTCTTAGGAAACAGAACTAACTTGCCCTGAGTAGTAGGACTCAGATGACATCCTCTCTGGGAGTCAGGTACCCAGATCCCTTTTGAGGCTGTGGTTCTCGGGTTGTAGTTTAAGTCCTCTGAGAAGATAAATTTGAGCTGGCAACGACTTTGAGGGTGCACAGTATATATTGTCGCATAATGGACTATTGATGTAGGAAGAAGCGGTTTTTTTGTGGTTTAGGCATTGAAATTGAGAAAGACTCAGAGGATTGGGACTCATTTCACTTTGGCCATCAAAAAATCTAGGTACCCAAGTTCAGACCATCTATGATCAATGGTAAGACACAGGGCACCGCTAAAGGAAGGCCCATCAGAAAGCGGTATTACTAAGGTAAAGGAGATGAATCACTCCTTAGAGGTACCCTTGATGAAACAGAGAGCTGAAGAGGCTAGCTTTTAGGCAGCTAAAACTGCTGAGATAAAAGCTGCTTTAATACCAAAAGCTTATTAGCAAAATAAAAATAAACCTAATTTCTTCACACACCCTTCAGTCCCTGCAACACATCCTTTGTTATGAACATCTGCAGTATGTAATATGGAAGGAGGGAAAACGAGGTCACTCTTTTACACAATACAGTGTATAAATAATATCAGTTTTCTGATATTCTGTGTCAGCATGTGAACTGAAGGGAAATTTTTCAATCCCGTAGTTGCTCTGCTATTCGTTTATTTATAGTCAAATGCCAGAGCAAGCAGAAGAACTCTCATTTTTAGTTAGTGGATGCTTTTAGAATAACCCTGTACTTCCCCTCCTCCCCTCTTTCTGTACGATATGCAAAGAAAATGGCTTGGTGAAAGGTGGTATCAAAGGAGAGAGTGCCAAAAGGAGACCTTCTTCTGCCTGGTTGGTACTTGTATCCAGACATTTTTTAGAGGAACCTTGCCATACTGAGCATGAAAACTGTGTGGACTGGAGCACTGAAAACTGTTATCTAGCAAATAAGGGACTTGCTTGATTAATCTTCTAACTTACACCTAAGAAAATCCATATCACTTACTCCCAGAAAAAAAAAAAAGGGAAAAAACCCCAGGAGGGATAAGAAGGGATGAAAGAAGGGAAGGGAAAAGAACAAAGAAAAGAAAATAAACAGCTGGATAGTGAGCCACCTGCCTCTCAAGAAATGAAAAAAGCAAGCTGCCCATCCATCCATATCTTTACACTACCACGACAAAGCTTTTTTTTGCAAGGCCATATGTTTCTAACCCTTACCCTCAACACACATTTTCTTTCCACATGATTTTTGTCATTCCTGGTTGGAGATGAAGAAGATTGAGACTTTTACGGCGTTTTCCCTTTTATTTAGGGAACTGAGTACAAGATGGACAGAGAGAAGAACTTTTTGAAGAAAAGATGAGGAATAAAAAGTTCCTTAATATCCTGGTTTCAAGGCTAAAGTTTGTTAGCTCTTTCAGAGAAGGGTCCTGTTTAAAGAAGAGGGACTAGTGATGCTTGACATCTTTGCTGCTGAGGCTACAGAGCCAGCCCTGAAGTGACTTTTGCTGCTTTGGACTTATGGACACACATCATACAGATGTTTCTCTAGTTCCCAACCCTACTGTGGCCATGATCTGACAAGGGGTCATTCTTTCTATTTGTAATAGAAAAATCTTCAGCACTGTCATGAAAGCAGCCTCTCCGTGCACTGGGCTAAACAGGCTCTTTGGTAAAGAGTAAGGCAAGAAATTTCATGTGTTAAGTTATACACCAGAGGGAGTTCCATGAATGCTGTACAAACATCCTGATATTACCAAAGAAAAATCCATTTAAAATGACAGGACTTGAGAACTGCGATCCATAGTTCACACTGTAGCTCCTCCTGTTTGCAAGACTTATATCCATCCAGTTTCATTTGCCCTGCACTTTCCACGAGCAGCCAAACTTAGAGGCTGTTGAAAGCAAAATTACATATGTTTTTTCCCAGGATGGATCCTCATCTATTTCTCATTGAGAAAACCACGTTAAACTGATTTCCTGTAGGTAATATTGGATAGTAGGATCCATTTAGGATCACATGAAACAAACACAGTTCTCACATTTGGAACTGCTTTAAGGCAGTATCAAAGAATTTGCAACCATTTGGCCCCGTACGATATGTACAATGATGGACAGCCCTCCTCCTCTCCCTGTCCACTCCCTACATGAACATGCAGTTTTAATGTCAGTCTGCTGAAAGGATTCTATGATTAATAGCTCATTTTCTGTTTTCATTCATTATAATTCCCTGCCCCTCTGGAAATGTTACAAATTCCTTGACAGAAGAGCAGCCAGTCTCTGACTTTTCACCTGTACTTGAGTTAGCAATGTTGGCCTTCTCCCTACAAAAATGGCATCCAGAAACCTGTCATATACTTTCCTAACGACTTCAGGAGTTTACTTAATTCTAAGATTTGAACTATGGAGGAGACACAATGTACCAAACACAATTCCTGATGTTCTGGCAGGTCTTCTTTCCTACTTTCTTACTGTTTTGTGTTGTGATGTCTTCTGCATTTCATCAGATTATTTTTAGACCGGGTCCCACCTTGCAGCTGAATTTTTTTCCTTTGAGTAACGTAATGCAAAAAAAGGTAGTACCCTATTGAAGGCAACTCTGTAAATTAGAGGAAAGGCTTGTATTGTGTGAACATTTGATAACTCTGACTGTGGGCTGAGTTGCTACTGCTCTTTGTCTGAGAAACTCAGAATCCATTAGGTTGATAGCCACTGTTCTTCTGAGGAAACTACGGCCCTTGTGGCCCTTCCTGTTTCCTTTCAACATTCTTAATGTGATAGTGGAAGAGGATATCCTAAGGTCAGACATTAAAATGTGAAGTTGTGAGGTGATGATTAAATAGGAACACAGTGAAAACTTCACTCTTCATTATTTTAATATAGTCCAGCCTGTGCTGATATAATCATTTCCAGCAGATATTTAAAGTAGTTATAGAAACGATTAAAAGAAAGGCCTTTCATTCATTATCTTAATTGTATTTTTTGTGTTGCCTTTTTTTCTCTTTCTTTCTTTTCCCAGAGACCAACATTAAGTGTTCATGTTTAAGTCTTACGAGCCCATTTTACAAGACGGAAATATATTTTCAGCTCTGTTTTGCTCTTTGATCTTTCGAAGTATAATGCCTTACAAAGTGTTATAGCAGTGGCCACTTCAGTTGAAATTCATAAACATTTTCCATCATAGCTTCATTGTTTCACAGTCTTACAAACTCCTGAAAAAACCATTTGGGGCTGAAACTGTCCATTTTCAGTCACTGCATTAGTTTTAAAATAGGGGAATTATCTGTTCAGTTTTTTTTTTACTTATGGGAACAGTAGAGAAAAAGAAGGACCACTTTCCCACGGTAAGTGATTTTCTGAGTGCTGCTACAGCAAAACCAGCTGAAATATTAATTTTGAACTTCTTTCTGTGAGCTGACTGCAATTAGTTTTTTTCTAGAACATTCTTCTGTATCAAACCATACAGTTAGAACAAGTGACAGCATCCAGGTGCATGGTGCTGGTAGATGTGGTCTCTCACTTGCAGGAAAGTTAAGATTCAGCAACAGGGGAGTCATGCAGGACTGTTCATGGGCTTGAAGAGAGACATACTCTTCTCAAAATGGGTTGCAGTTAAAGGGCAAACCCATAGTAACCAAGGCAAGATATCATGTGAAAACAACAGAGTGAAATAAAGTGCCATGCTCTACGTGGTGAACAGGCACTGGGGCTCTGGCAGTTTTTGCTTCCCAGCTGCAAGGGAGGGGAAGTGAAGGCAGCATTGGCAGAAATCATGCACTGGCTTTGCGCTTGCAAGGAGAATGTTAGGTCAGCCACACAGGGACAGATTTCCATTCCCGTTTTCATTATTTAAATGCCAAAAGTATTATTAATTTACATTTGGGTTCAATCCAGACTCCAAAATACAGAGGACGTGTAGCTAAATTACAGTTTGCTGTTAGAACCTTACTTTTGCATTTCCCAACTTTTTGTGATTTTAACCATTCATCTGTAGCGAAGTATCAGCCCAGGCTGTTTCCCTCCATTTAATTTTAGACTGAGTATGGAGTGAGTACAATAACCTCAGTAAATTAAAGTGTCATGTGATTTCCTTTCCGTGAGCTGAGCGGATGTATCTGCAGAGCTGTAATGAAGGAGGGTAAGCACAAAAACAGAGAGCTTGCGCTCCAAGGACATCAAAGCCCTCCAGTGCTTGTAGAGTTCACGTGCAAGAAACGCTGTGTGAAATTCCAATTTGAATGATGTATTTGAATGATGTGGTCCTCTCCTATCTCCTATTAGGTCTTCATCTGGAAAGAAAGTAGGATGGAAGAAGACAGAAAAATCTTCAACAATAAAGATGTGCTCAGGTTAGGCACATCAGTAAAAGCCTTGAGACTGGCCTCTAAGTTGTTACACCTGGCTGAGATTACAGTCTTTTGCCAGTTCATGTTCAGCACTTACTTGGAGCATGAGTTAACTGCAGGCTTGTGCAAGTGATCATGTATTCATTAACTTCAAGTCTGGTATTTTCACTTTTCCTTTTCCTTTAGAATCGTTAGGGCTGTCATTACATCACTTCGAGGAAAGGGAACAGACTCATAATGTTTTGAAGAGATGTAAGGGACAACTGTTGGCCAAGGCTGACCTCTTTCAGGTCCCATTACATGGAATCAAAACCTTGCAGCACTTCCAGGAAGCATTCAGAATGAATGAACTCAGGAATGGGTTCTCAGGATCTAGGTTACTTAATGAATCCTAAGATAGTGAAATCACATTATTAATTGAAAACACCTAATAGCAGATACTTCAGGCTGGCTGCCTGTAATTTCTGAAGTACAGTTGACTTCCTTCAGTCTCAGCCTTGTTGCAGAATTGTGTGGGGATGACAGACGGATTTGGATAATCGATGTGCAATTCTACTCCAAAAACTGGCTTCAAAATGGCATTATGTATTAATGATTCCCAGAACAAATTTGCTCAGTTCACAAGTGAAAAGCCGAGGGGTTTTATGTCTGCCAGCTCTGCAAATTCTCCCTGGGCTGTGAAGGTCAAGTTTGTGCTATTTCCTTCTCACACATCATCATCATCATCGTCATCATCAGTAATAAAGATTATGAGGGCCAAGCTGCGCCTCAGTTACACCTATGAAAACTCCAATGTGTTTCATGGAGTTACACAAATGTAAGGAATTGTCCTCCAATGGCTGCAGAGCCATGCTGCAAGGCCAGCACTGTACAGGGACCTGCGCATGGGATGAGCTCCAGCCCCCTCTCCTGTGCCCCACAGTGTGGGGGGGCAGTGCCTGCACGTGACAGGTCTAACCCTGCAGTGTTACCTCCTGGTCACCTGTGCTGCTACACCAGGTGAGCCCTGCAGGGATTTGTGGATGGAGTTAGGCACCATGCAGGCACCCTTGCTCATACAAAAGGTAAAGGTCTGCTTGTAAATGCTGTGGCTGCAGCTAGGTCCTGGTGCATGTGCTCAGGAAAGTCTTCACTGTGAGGGTGGTGAGGCACAGGAACAGGTTGCCCTGAGAAGTTGTGGTTGCTCGATCCCTGGAAGCGTTCAAGGCTGGGTTGGATGAGGCTTTGAGCGACCTGGTCTAGTGGGTGGCATTGCTGCCCATTGGGTGGTTGGAACTAGATGATCTTTAAGGTCCCTTTCAACCCAAACCATTCTATGATTTTCTGACTACCAGCTGTGGAAAGGCCTTAGACCTTATGTTGACTCTCCCGATGCCTGGGGTTTCCTTCTGGATTACAGGGCTCAGACCCTGGGCTTTCTTTGAACCTGGACTCATGCCTGCATTGCAGAGCAGCTGCTTTGCCTTCAGTCAGCTGCATATGTAAAGGACCCAAATGATTTCCCACAACTTTCTAAGAAGAAAGGCAATACTGCAATGAGGTTTAGTCCAATTCATAAAGTAGTGCCTAATAGGGAGCAGACTTCCTGGGGAAAGAAGTGTTATTTTTCCTGAGAAGTGTTATTTTTGTCACTTCTCAGACAAGGGCTGTGCTACAAACTCATCTCAGTATGACAGGAGTGACTGAAACCAAAAGCTGTTCTGAGGTATATTGTCCCCCAGAGCACATGCCAACCTTTTGCAAGAGGCTCCCAGATGACAGTTCTCTGTGGAGATGCAGCACTGGACAGGGCTGAGCAGATAAGCTTCCTGTGTAAGACTTCAGGATCAGACTCTACATGAGTTGAAAGTCTTCCCATAACATGTGTGCAACAATGCAAGTAGGAAAGCTGGTGGCTTTCTGTGCCTGCAGAGTAAGTTCAAGGGCATTTTCAACTATGTAATGGCTTTGTCTTTTATGTTGTTTTGTATTTGATGTCTACCTGATGCAGGCTGTGCTTGGGAGTAACTCCAAGTGCCTCACTGCAGCCACACAGGAAACATTAAAAGAGGAGAACTAGACCATACATTTGTTAAACCTTAGGCTTTTGGGGGATATTGTAAATTTATTGCTTCCTTAGATTATTTTTTGAATATTGCAGATGATTGGATAGTAAGACCCATCATCTAAGCAGCACAATGCAGAGCTGACAAGAGCTTTTTTGACCTACTTCCTCTGTACCCTTTCACTGCTGGACTGTTCTGGGGATGGTAGAGTTAATCTGGCATCATTTCCATGGCACCAGGTGTGTTCCCAATGAGCAGTAGCAGCTTTCTCAATACATTCAAGGTGTTGAGAGGCTGCTGAAATCCTTGCAGCTGTGGCTGCCTTCTCTTTACAGCCCTCCATCACCGTCTCTGTCTCTAATGAGTCCTTAGTACTGATGCTTCCAGAGGGGTGTTGCTGTGTTTCATGACTCAGATAACTCTTTGCCAAAACAGTCAGGTCCCCTTTGTTTTAAGTGCAACCTTTTGTACAAAGGGATTGGAATGGAACTGAATACTTCATTTTTGCCCTAAGAAGTAATCTCATCCTTAACTTTTTTAATGTGCCAAAATTCTACGTATGTGAACTACACAGATGTCTGTGAACAGACACTCTCCTGAGCTACCCTGGGTGAAAATACTCTGTATCATGAAATGCCAACAAGATCACTCAGAACTGTCAATATAGCGAGAGCACAGAGCCTCTGCTGGCAAAAACTTGTGTTCTACCAACAAGTCAAAGGCTATGGGAGAAAATAGGCACAAAAATATGAAGGGACTTGCTGTGCAGCTTACCCAAGTCCTTATCTTATCCCCAAATAGAAGAATCTGGAACCTTGCAGATTACAGCATTTTTCTATATAGTTCTTTTTTGCTTTGGAATGAATTAAAAGTTGAAACATATGCTTAGATTTAGGGCTGATCATGACAATCTCATCTACTGCTTGTTCTCAAAGATGTGTGGTAGATTTATGAGTACCATTGTTATCATTCTTTGTGTGAATATGCATGGTGCAAGTGTGAACTATACCTCATGCAAGCCCGTATCTTCCTCATAATTTGTGTGCTGCAGACAATAAGCCCATAGAAAGGTAGTAAGTGCTCTTTTTTTAGCTTTTCACCAGTAAAAACACCTTGGGTTCCCTGCAGTCTGCAGCTAGGGATAGAGGAGATGTTTCCCAAAATTTTTCAAGCACATTTTTTAAACTCACACACCCTTGGTAGTTATAAAATAACCAGCCAGGCTTCCCAGGTAGCCAGGACCAGGGGCAGTGGGACTTAGTTATAAATGGAAGATAGAAGTTATCATGCTGGTGAGGAAGGAGACCATGCAGGACCATAAGGTGGTATCATTTACATACCACAGGTAGCAAAAAGCAGATTTTCAGATGGGAAGCCATGCATCAGAGTGAAGGGTGTAAAGATACCTGTCATCTGCTCTTCACAACTTCTTGTTAGTACTTCTCTCTGCAACTAACTTGCCCCTTGGCCTCAACAGATACCCACTTCCAGCAGTTTTCAGCCAAGTAACTTATAGCACCATTTTTCAGTTTGATGTCTGATCTTACACAAGGTGAAAGCAGGCACTTTATAGCATCACAGAAATCCCCTGCAGAGTAAACAAATCAATCCTAGTCCAGCCTCTTGCTCCTGATGTGACAACAGCCTTC
Source organism: Falcunculus frontatus (assembly GCA_013398115.1). Taxonomy (NCBI): domain Eukaryota; kingdom Metazoa; phylum Chordata; class Aves; order Passeriformes; genus Falcunculus; species Falcunculus frontatus. The sequence continues at coordinate 71,277 of VZRV01003799.1, forward strand.
TCTTTCACAAATTAAAAAAAAAAAAAAGTTTTACTAAAACTCTGTTCCAAACTAGCACTTTTTCTGAGATGCTGGTACAATCAGTACCTATGGTGTGAGCATTAATGTAACAAGACAAGATATTTATACAGTCTTGTTGTCTCCACTACCTTTGAGCAATGCTAGGTGATGGTAACCAGGTTTGTGGCCTTTTCATACCCTTTTACCTGTCACAGCAATCCCTCTCAGTGGCATTCTGCTAGATCTAACTCATGTCTTGTTCGGTGCTTTACTGAAATTTCAGAGAGTTATAGAGCTTGCTTTATAAGAATCCTGTCCAGAGGTAGAAAAATGTGGACCCACAGGCCAAATCCAGACCACCAGAACAGCCAGATCATATAATTATTCACTTCCACCTATAATCCATCCTCCTTCAAGAAGGCCTCCAAAAGGTATGCAAGGGCTGGGGAGATGGATGAGTTGTCACACCAACACACACCCACTGCCTCTACTATTCCTTGTGATGTGACCACACACACATCTGTCAGCTCACCTTTCAAAAAGAAAGGTCCATGTATCATCTTGTATCCTCCAAAGAATTTAATCAACCAGCAATGATTGACTGGACTACCTCTCGAATGACCATATTCTTCTGCTTTTCTGCATCTCCTTTATTCCCTTGTGATAGGAAACACAAATTTCTCTGGATTTTCTGTCCGTTCTTTCATACACCATGTACTGCTTCCTTCTGCAACTCTTGTTGTTGTCTACAACCAAGCCGGTCTCTAGCAATGCTCAGTCTAGTTGTTCATGTAGATATTACCTTATCCTGTTACTGTGTTAATCTAAGACTGTAACTGGAATACTTTCCAGCATAGAATAAAGTATCAAATTCAAACAAAAGACTGAAACGTCTTTTACTCAGTCTACTTTGTGGACATCACATTTCTATTGTATTTCCTACCAAGCAAAGACTTTACTCAGCTTTCTTTTTGTTTGTTGATTTTAAGTAAGAGACTGGAATTAACTAACACATACACGCCCCCCCCCCTTCTTTTTTTAACATGTATGGGTACACATATACAGCTATATATAACAAGGTGTGTATTTTTATACTGAGTATTACAACAGGAACAGTTTTCTGATAGTTCACTGTTAGTTCGCCTCAGTGGATACATTAACATACCCTTCCAATGGTTCTGTCTGTCTGGTTGCTACCTAGCTTTTGTTAGACAAAGTTGCATTCAGCGTCTCTTCATATGATGAGTACTGACTCCTTTATTCCCTAGGAAAAAGAATGCCTCCACAAGTTGGAGCTGCCTTACTGTGAAAGCCAGCTCTGTGTGCTGGTGTGAGACTGAGCTCCTGCTGCTTCTCCAACAGTCTGGCTGGCTGCTCCTCAACATCTGACTTTCAAGATACCAGCCACCTTTCTTGCCTGCTGCTCAAGGACTCCTTGTCCCTTCTCTCTGTCTTTGTGAGTATGGTGCCTGTGGAGACATGCTTTGGGCTCCTATAGGGAGGATGGGCAGAGATGGACAAGCACAGTTCCAACCTGATCTTGCCAGCTGCATGCCTGCAGACCTCCATTCCCTTCTAGGCACAAGGTGTGGCTGACATTGGGCAGACCACAGAGCCCTGACTCCTCCCTAGTATGGTCTCAGCATTGCTGGCCAAAAGGAGCTGCTGTTTTAGGGAGCTCAGGCTGCTCCATGTCCTGTGGATAAGTTCCTGCATGTGGCAGAGGAACAACCAGACTTTGCTGAGCACCTGGGATGGGTGCAGGTCCCAGCTGCCCATACTTTGGTATGGTTTTTTGAGTTAGTCTGTGGTTCTGCTCCTCTCCCTGTCCTGTGGGTTTTCCATGAGTTCCTTGCGCAAAAGAAGGAGAGAGGCCAGAGAACCTGGAGTTTCTGACCCCAGCGCAATTAGCCCTGGGGGTCAAGGGGCCGTCAACTGGCATCTTATTTGTCTCATTGTCCTTGTCAGGATCCTTGGCCTAGGCAGGAAAGCAGGGGTTACACAAGCAAAGTGTTAAAGCAATTGTTTTGTGGGCAATGAACAGATCAGGTGAATGCTGTTTCCTTTCTCCCATCTGCTTCATTGCAGACCCTTTTAGACAGAACAAGTGGCTGCACAAAAGCCAGGGGCCAGCTACATGTTTTAGTATTGTGTGGGTCTAATTCTTTAATCCTGTGCCATTGTTAGCAAGTGATCGCTGACTGACTGAAAGGAAAAATCCTAAAGTATGGATTTTAAAAGTGCAGAAATGGAATCACTTGAACCATGTCTGATTAAAAAGAAGGAGACCAGACATTCAACAAGTGGATCAAATTTAGCTGGTTGTAGGATTGACATGTCTCTGGTGTCGTCTGCAACAAGAACCGAATGCTAATTGCCTGACACTATTAAACACCTCATCAACTGTGACTTAGGGCTCTCCCTGTGCATGACTTCAGAAAAACAAGCCCGCATTTATGCTTATCCCAGTTTTGTGATTTTCAGCGGACCTATTTTTCTGATGCTAATGGGGGTAATGTACTTTGTTGTTACCGTTTTGCAAACTGCTTTTGATGAAGCACACAGAGGAAGCTTTCACACAGTTTGGATTCACTAATTGGAAAAAGACTTGAGACAAATCTGAATGGCACCATGTTTCCCCACGTCATCACAAAGCTGTTGATATGCTTCAAAAGACCACAAGGAATGGTGGTGACATACTTCATTTTCAGAACTTTCAGAAGAAGGGAGAAAACAGGAAGATTCTAATAAAAATGCTAAGTAAAATATATTGTCTTGCCAACAAGAACTTGTCCTATGAAGCCATAATTCAGAACAAGATGAAAATATGAAGAATGTGACTGCAGTTTTTTCAACCTTTTTTTTTCCAAAAGTGGGAATATTATCCCAGGACTTTTAAACTGTTGGGAGTCAAGTCAAATTCACAGATTCTGGTGTACTGCTTGAGTAGTAAAGGTTATTTCCAGGAAGTTTCTAGGAAAGTGGTCCGCTTCTGGGGTAAATAAAATTCTGACTTACCCAATGAAGGGCAGTTGTATTTATATTTGCGGTACGTAAGTGACACAATGCTTGTGAAGGTTTTGCTTCAAGACAGCCTGTACACAGGCAGAGATAATTATATCTGCAGTCAGAGTCATCTGCAGAGCCAAATATTGACTACTATTATGGATCACGCTATGCTCTTTTTGTTTGTCAGCCTGAAAACATTAAAAAGAACCACAACTCGTGAATACGTGTTGTCATGGGCAAGCTGTGACCTTGCTGACCATAAAGTATGCAAAGCAATGTAATGAAACCAGAGCTCAGTGAGGGTTGTTATGGCAACACAGATGGGAAAATCCAAAGAAACTGATACTGGTAGAATTTAGAAAGTCTTAATTATTGAGTAGAAAATGCATGGATCATATGTTAAGGTCACAGAAGTTCTATTACCTGGAAAATTTTATTTCAGTCCATGCATCAGATCAGACACAAGTTATTCTAGGAACAAATCCTTGAGAAACTTGGGAGTGAAATAATTGAATTTTAAAGGTGAATGAAGTTTCCAGGAAGATATCAAAGGTGAAAGAGGAACCCAAATGTGGACATTTAGAAAAGAAACTTTACGGCCTCATCAACTCAGAAATAACAAATTATAATCAATATTCAAACAGGATATGATCATAAAGTTTATGTCATTATTTGAAATGCTGAAGTTCTCAAAATAAACTGTAAAAGAAATAAGCATTCAATGAGGCATGCCCCTTATTTCTATAAAATGAATTTATATTTTTGCTTCCCCTCTTGCAAAATGGCTAGAAACTTTCCAGAAGACAAATAGGGATATTACAGATACAATTCAGAGCTTGGGGTCTCGAGACACTGAATTCTAGGCAGAAGAAGCTGGATGAAATAAAGATAAGAGGCTGAAGCTTAATTCATAGATTACATAAGATCCCTGCTTCGACATCATTATTTAGAAGATACTGTACCTCTGATTATTGTTATATATATATATATGTATATATTCTACATTTCGCCATAATGCATACTATCTGCTTTCTGAATTGGTGTAATTGAGAAAAATTATTTTAGTTGGGTCCATGCTGAAAAATAAAATTCTTCTGCTCAGCATTAAAGGAAAAGATAGTTTCGGTTTTGAGTAGGATGGTCATGACTCAACTACTGCAAAATTTTTTAAGTCTGCCTTGACAAAACTGGTGACCTACAGCTTACAGCTGCTGTAGAAGGATTGTTTTCAAGAAATGATGAAAACAATCACATACAAGATTTTTGTTTTCATTTATAATTCACAGGAATTTTAATACCGAAAAGAGTAGTGTTTCAAATGGTTGTTTTTTAATATGATTAAATGTCCAATTATCCAGTTTTGACAAAGTTAGGTAATATAGTCCATACTCCATCTGTCCTTTATAAGTAAAATCTCCAAATATTGAGGATGACACTAAATCTGTTTTCCCAGTCTCAGTATCCTGTGTCCTATGATTGTGTATGGAAATACAATATGAAACTAAAGAAAAGGAAAAATTTCCTCATCTGTATCAGACCTTCTCAGTCAAGATTTTTGGGAGATGTTGTGGAATGTGCATTTCATGACAAACAATGTTTTAAATTTTTGAAATCAGTTGTTTCTTGATGATAAAGATGAATTCAAAAAAATAATTTGGAAGCAAATGGGTACGGTCTTCTCAGCCTGAAGGACTAGGACATCTCACAAGGCTATTTGTGAAAAGTCAGACTGATTTTGATTTTCACTATTCAGAATATAAGAAGAAATGTGAGGGAAAAAAATTAGGAAGACAGTCACATTAGATAATGACATGTACACTGGATTTGTAGAGCACTTTCTTTTTACCAGGATGTTATCTGTCACATGAGCAGGGAGTTGTGAGTACAAACTCTATTTTTATGTGCAATATGTCAATTGATTTGTACCATTTCTGCAGATTGCACAATGGTTCTACATCAGAGAAAATACATCCCTCTCCAGTCAGGCAGTAACTGCAGCCGGCACCTCTCTCATTCCAATCGCATACCGTTTTTTAGGCAATATATTACATACAAAGAAACCATTGTACTTTCACTCCTGCCAAATGTGATACAGCTTACAGGACACAAAAGAGCAGAATGGTTCCTTTTAATAGATCCTGAACCTTCAAGTAAATATAGAGAGGTTGCTCAAGCGCTAACCTCTGAAAACTGAACCCTGCAGCTTTGATTGTAGTCGCTCAAACAAATCAAACTCCGCAGGGCTTGCCCGGTGGTAATTGCAATAAACAACATACAAGAGCTCCCAAATATTGCTCAACCGAGCGTGGTGTTGGCAACCTGCCAGGTGTCTGATGGCCACTTCTGATCTGCATACAACAGCACGGTGCACAGCCACTCACTGCCGGTGAGGAGGATGGCAGCAACCCAAGGGACCAGGATAGCTTTCCTCAGCCAGCTCCGTGGGTCGGCAGTGGAGCAGAGGGGAGGCACTGGGGAAATCCTGGACATCTGTGGATCACATTTGGCCTCTGCACCTCCCCTGGTGCTTACATATGATGAGTCAAGGAATAATACACACACAAGTTGTGGAGAGCAGTAATACAACAGAGCACAACCATTGTGGCCAAAATAAACAAGACTAACCGCGCTTTCCATTCAGAGTGGTGCTACTTCTAGCAACTGGGAGCATTTTATTATATTTAAAGCAATATAACGTATGGGGACTATGTCACTTGGAGAAGAATATCACTTGTATAGAGAAAGACCTGCTCCCATTCACATTTAAGTCCCCAACAAAACTCCGACTGCTCCTTCCCAGTGGGCTGGTTTGGCCTGATGTCAGCAGTGATTTTTGCAGGTTGTAAGCCTGTGCATTATCATGGCAGAGCCCTAGTTAAACACTGGGTGGTAAAGGGGGTAGTTTTCAGCAGAGGAATCAATATTCAACTTGCTAAGTACCTGGGAGCAATTCCCCCGCTGCCACCACTCCATGCTGTGCTCCATTGCCTTCCCCATTTAATGTGTTTGAACACATAAAATTGACCTCTGCATGCAGAGAAGGGTTCCAAGGAAAAACAAAAGCCGAGTTTTCTTTCAGGATTGCCAATATGGGCAATATCACTTATTTGTATTTATTACTCTGGTTGACAGGTGGCTAGGGGGAAATAATACCTGCAGAAACACTGTACCCGATGAGGGAACCCTAGCTAGAGAGCAGTAACAAAGAGACCAGGCAGTGACGGTATATAAATTAATCATGAGTGCATGACAGGATGCTTTGTGCAAAAAAGCAAATTGCTATGTTTGGACATGTTCCAAGGGAACCTGAGTAAATCAGTGACATAAAGCATTCCCCTTTTCACAACTCAGAACTCAGGCATGAGATCCTGGCTCATGTTGGTGAGCACTTAGTCACACCAGCAGTCCCACTGACTCCAAGAGCATAACTCATGGAGTCTGTTTTGTTCTGGGCCCCTTGATTCAGAAGAGCTAGTGATAAGCCAGGGCCACCTAAAATCCAGAAGCACAATAACTGAAAAGGTCAGGGGTCATGACCTCTCAGGGAAAAGCAGGTAGACTTAGCTCAGGCTGGTGAAGAGGTAACAATGGCAATATGCCTTTTGTCAGGAGATGATGCAGGTGTCAGTGAATGATTTGAAAAATAACCACTCTAGGAAAAACGTTCTATGAAAGAGAGAAAAGAAGGTGCAATAAATACCATTATAGTAAAACTCACAAGTGCAACCGTATGAAAAGGTCTTTAAAGATCTGTTCAGTCAGGCAAGAAGAAGTATACCCTGAGAAATCACCAAAGTACATAGAGCCCTCCTCTCTCCCCCCCATAGGTGCAAGACAAAGCCAGACTTAATACTTAGGAGTGAATGTTAAACAAATACAGCATTAAAATAACAGTATTAAAAAGTGCTGCAAACTTAGCCCCTCCAAAACCCAGAAGGGCATTCAGTAATGGTTCCCACATCAATTTTGTTGTGATTAAGGGACACTCCAATCCTCAACTCCCCACCAAAATAAGCTAAAGCAGAAGTATAAATAAAACCAATAAAAATAAATGATTGAACAGCAACAGTGGTTGTAACAATTTCATCACTGGGAAAAAAAAAACCCCTCACATTTTAAGCATTTCTTGATGTGAACAGGAGAAAAAACAAGCTAGATTTCAGAAAGAGGAAATCACACAGTCTTGGGCTCTTGGAATATTACAGATCTGCCAAAGGGCTTGTGACTGAAAAACCTAAATGGTGGACAAGTTGATTCATATGCCTGAATATAACCAGGCTACTTTTAGGCTGTAAATTCACGCAGTATTAAGTCTCACCTAAGTTTCACTGTGTCTTAAAAGGTACCAAGTATATATTAAAAAAGGACACAATTAGACTGACTATTGTTACAGGACAGAAGGCCAGGATTCTCCAGACTATCGTAAGACAAATGGGGGACTTACTTGTGCAAATCACATTGCTGGAAATCATGTTTTGACTCTATAGCCCACTCAAGGTTTTCCAAGTGCATGGAGATATTTAAAATGCTTCCAGTATTATTAAGCTGATTTACGGTCTCCAGACAAGACCCTTCTAGCCAAGAAGACAGTATATCCAGCATCAGTATTTCTGTCTTTCCAAAGCTGAGGACAAGACATCCCTTATGCAGCCAAAAAGCAGTAACATTCAGACATTACTCCATAGTTTAGACTGAATTTGCAGTGTCCCCATGAAATACAAACATACTCTACCTTATACTTTATAATGTTCTCCCCATCAGGCTGTACTTTAAAGAACACAGACAGCAAAGATGACCCACATTTCAGAGTCCTCAGTGCGGAGACAGAGTAGCCATCACCAGGAGTGTATTCCACTACTCTGAAAGTGCAGGAACCACCAACTGCTTCAATTAACACAGCAATATCCCTGGCTGATGAAGCAACTATCAGTGATCAGATAAATCACTAGCAGCCAAGAGGTCCAACACAAGCAAGGTAGCTTGAAGATTTTAATCTTACATTTTCAGGAAACAATTTACAGCTTCTCATGAATTATATTGACTCCTAAGAAAGACTAAATGATGTGACATAATCTGAATCAATGTCCTTTGAGGTGGAAGAACCCCTGCATTTCCTAAACTGGAGATTTATTAGATGGGTTGCAGCTGTCAAGCACTCCCCAAAAATCAAGCAAGCAATCCGCTCTTGAGGACTGGGTGAAATGTCCATGTATTTTAAACTACCCGGTGGTTTACCTCCATTAATAACATCTTAATAATGACTGTACTTTTGCACTTACCTAAACTGTGATGAAGAGGAGAGAATTACAAATGGCTGTCTTCAGGGTATAAGAACGTAAGAGGTGGCCCACCAGAAGTTAACCTGAACCCAAACACAAAGCAACAGCCCATAGAAACCCCAAGCTCCTAGTCAAAAGAAAAGGAAAAACTTGCTAAAAGCCAACTGACCTTTTCCAAAACCAACATTAGTGAAGTATTCATAGTACTTTATAGAAGACAGCTGTAGAAGGTGATATCACATAATGATATAGCCACTTTTATGTCCCAGCTTCAGTCATGTCCCCTGCTTCACACCCCCAGATACCTGTAAAGTCCAACAAACGATCAAATTCCAAGATGCTTTTAAGCCATTTCCTCTGCAGAACGTAATGCAAATGTTCCACATCTCCCTTAAACATCAATGGCTTCCCAGAAAGAGAAAGGCTGTGGGGTATGGTATAGCATTCATAAATCAAATGTTTCTCTCATTAATGGATCAGTTTAGGATGAGCCCTTTCCTGGCTGGATGAGTAAGTTACATCCATTTGTCAGTAATCAGGCACTGAAAGAGACTGCCCAGAGAAGCTGCAAAATCTCTGTAGCTGGAGGTTTTCAAGACCTAACAGGACAAAACCCTGAACATCCAGATCTGAACTCTGTGTTGACCCAGGTTTGAGCAGGAGGTTGGAACAGGTGACCATGGGCCAAAGCCTGATGGGCAGTCCTACAAATGCTATCTAATAAGATGGGTAAAAAGATTGCATGAAATATAGTTAAAATGGTTAAACTGTTGCTTTGGGTCTATTCTCCATCACAAAAAAAAAAAAAAAAGGTCAAACACTGCTTGCCTTGAAGGCTGAAACCTCTAATGCCGTGAGTCCACTTGCCTCTCCCATTGCCTGTGAAACTGCAAAATCACTAGTGGGGACAATGGGGAGCTGCTATGATGTTGAGAGGTAGGAGATGAGTTGTATGCAAATCCAAAAATATGCCGGTAACTGCAGTGTTATTTATGTGGTACCATTAAGACTGGGTATTATTTCAGCAAGCTTACAGACTTGATGAGACAATTTGAACAGTCAACTGAAACAATAAGAAAATAGTATTTCATCGATTTCAAGATTCCTTGCCAAAAGTTTAAGAAAGAACCCTGAACATCATTCAGTTTCTTAAACAGATTTTTCTTTAATTTTTTTTTGGCTTATAGACAAAATTCTAATTTCAAAATATTTTACCATAAGCATGAAAAGCAGAAACATTTTTAAACAAATGCACTTTCTATTAAAAATAATATTAAACAAGTGAAAACACTGAGAAAAAAAAAATTTTATAAAATACATTTTTTCATACCAACATCTCAACACTTCCTTAGTGAGAATTCTTTGTGTCTGGAAGTTATTTCTGATATACATGGTGTAGGAGAGGGAAGAATGAAGCTCTGGTGTGTATAGCACTGTCAGACGTATTGGAATAACCTCAAAGGCCTATGAATGAAAATCCCAGTCAGACTGTCTCTACAGGAAATAGTCTATTCAAGGTCTGGATCCCTTTCAGAGAACTTGCTAGCAATATATATTAGCATTTATCAGTAAGCATTAAACAAGTCTTACAGGTATGTTACCAGCTGTTTGTTAATGACCAGTACAAGATTTTTCCAGGGTCACTGGCTCCTTATTTGCCTTTCATGAATGCAGAGCCAGTCAATCTCCGGGGCATGATAATGCTTCATCTTGTGCAAAAGATGCAGATTTATCACTCAGGTCTCCAAGGGAGTTGCAGCACTCTTGGGTTGCGACGGCTACTTTCTGACATCTAGAGTTTAATGTGTGATAAGTTACTGTTTGCCTGTATGATTGCAGAAGATATTTTTGGTTTTCTTACATAAGTTAATCTTTGATTTATCACCCAAAGGTTGGTTTATTTTCCAGGTCCATTTGGAAATATGTGGAGTCCAAAAATATTAAAGAATTCCTCAGTCTGGGTTCATTCCCCTAGGAATGTGCACTTCTAAAAGAATGCAAGCAAACAGGAGACTGGAAAGCCATCCTGTCCTGCATGCAGGATCAGACGTCAGTACAAATGACTGTAGCCCCTCATAGACACACAGAAGAGTAAGTGGGTAGAGATCCACCGGTTGTTTTTCTTGGTCTTTAGGGTGAGCCGGTAGTATCTGGTAGTATCTTTACACTGATCTATTTTCATCTTCCCTTCAGTCTCCTGAAATACACAAAGTTCAGATTTTGTTTGGTGTAATGCTAATGACAGCAAATTTCTTCAGTACATTCTTCTCAGTGTCCTTAGCCGCAGCCAAGACCTGTGATTAATCAAAGAAAACACTTCAGCAATGTCCAAACTTCACACCATCTACTGGATCTTGCTAAGAATCTATGTGAAAGAAAATTTAGCATTTTCCAAGAACTGAAATGAATTCTTTATTGAATTATGAAGATTTCAGTGTCTGACTGGTATCAGTTTTGACACTGCTGCTATAAACTAAAGTCAAAATTTTAAGTCATGACAATTCCTCCACACCTGCCCTGAATTTGTTGCAGGTTTCATAGAACCAAAGAATATTTCGGATTGGAAAGGACCTTTACAGGTCGTCTAGTCCAACCCCCCTGCCACAGGCAGTGGCATCTTCAACTAGACCAGGTTGCACAGGGCCCCGTTCAACCTGACCTTGAATGTCCATCTGGACAGTCATCATGGAGTAGCCACCAACAGACTTCCATGGATTTTTCCAACCTTCGTTTTAACCTACACATCCATTAAGTCACCATGACATCCTTGTGTCAGCACACTGCACAACTGGGTGAAGACCTGTTTGGTTCAAGTCTTGTTTGTCCAGACAGTTCATTGAAGGCCTCCTGTTTTTTGATTGCGGCAAGAAGCAAATAATCATTTTCCACTCTCCTGGTTTTAGGATTTCCCTTTTTTAGCACCCATTAGAACACACGTGATGGGAAACTTCGTGTGTCTTGCAGAGGAAGGCAAGCACATAGAACATACTTTAATGAACACATCAGAGTAAATTTGCAAGCTTTTTCCTTATGGTTTCTGTGACATTAACAAAATCAGCCAAAGGAGCAGATTTGAACAACTGGTGCAGGAGGAACCATCTGGCAGCCAAGAGGCAGTGGATTGTATTTACCGCAGTGTGGGCAAAGCACACTTGCTGTGAAGCTTCAGAGGAATTGAGCTGCTTGTGGTCACCTCTGGGCCAAATCTGGCCTCTATGGTGCTCACTACTATATTTCGTTCATCTTTTGTCTTTGGGAATTCTGTTAAGCCTTGAAGCACCACAGAAAGTACAAAAGGCTTTCATTTCAGATTCATGAGTGTATTTCCTTAAGAAGGTTCTTGGCATCCTGTGGAAGTAAGTGAATGACTGGCTACTCTGACTGCTGCATAACTACTTATTGTTTCATTGAACAAGGGAGTAAAAAGTCACATAAAACCTTGCATATTATAAATGACCAGGGTATAATTCAGACCTGCCTATGTGTGCATTAATTTACACATTGGTCTTTTTGGAAAAAATGTCAACTGAATAAATATAGTTTAGGCTGAGCACTTGAACCACAAATGATTTTTATTATTTTTTGGTTAAATTCCACTCATCTTTTTTTCCCCCTTTCCTGGCATGTGAGTTTTTCAAGTGCAGAATGAAATCTTTTGCTAACAAGGGGAAAAAGAACTAGGACTAAAGAAAAAGCACATACCTTTTCCAAAGTCATTAAGAGCAACTTTTGGCACTTTCCATAAATGGGACATAAAGCTTTGTGAACCTAATCCTTAATCTCTAGGTTCTCTGACTGATTTATATGTTTACTTATGGTGTTGTGTATTTTATTCTTCTGAAGAGCATAGTCAAGTCTCTTAAAATTTGTTCGCAGGAGACCTTTTTTATGTCAACAGAATAGTGTGTACTTTCAAGAAAGTACTACAAGCTCCTTAGTACTTCAACATCCCTCGAGCCCTGGTTGCATATGTATTTTTTGGAAAAGCCCAATTTTAGTTTCTCTAACAGAAGCACATGTGTCCTACAGTTTGTCATGGACTTTCCCGGAGCCTCTCTGAGGGCCTGATCCCCAACAAACCAGCTGTGAGGTGCTAAGAGCGCACAGTGCCCATGGATATCCATGAGTCATCATTGAGAAGTGTTGAGTACCTGCAACTCCCTCTTAAGTTAATGGACATAGCAGGTGCTCAGCATTTCTTCAAAGGATGGTCGAGAGAGACAGGGAGTACCCTAACCCTGAAAAAAACCTGAAAGCAGAGGGAGGCCCTGAAGGAAAGGAAATTTGCTGAGGCCCCCTACACACCATTCTTCACAAATCCTGCTCCTGTGGAAGGAACAGGGAGCCCTTGTGCTCTGGGAGGCTGCACACCTGAAATGCCTCTTGTACTACCCTCAGGACTGCCATTTAAAGGAAGAGAGGTTAAAAAGTCAGAGAGGTGCCTGCCAGGAGTCACCTCAGCCGGTGGGACCATCACCTGCACTTCATCCCTGCACACAGTGTGTCTGCAACTGTCAAGGTCCTTCTGGAGGGCTCAAAGCACTCTGAGGTATTGGTCAGCCCTCCCAGCTCTGTGTTGTCAGTGAACTTGCTGCTGAGAAGGCCTCTGCTCCTTCATCCAAGTCGTTAATGAATAAGTTAAACAGTACTGGGCCCAGTATTGAACCTTGCAGGACACCACTCGTGACAGGCCTCCAGCCAAACCCTGTGCCACTGATTGTGACCATCTGGGATCTGCTGTTCAGCCAGTTCTCAGTCCACCTCACTGTCCACACATCCAGTCCACACTTCCGGAGTTTGCCTATAAGGATATTTTGAGAGACACTGTCAAAAGCCTTGCTGAAGTTGAGGTGGACAATATCCACTGCTCTCCCCTCATCCATTCAGGTAAATAATTATTTCATAATAGAAAGCCATCAGGTAGGTCAAGTATGATTTACCTTGAGTGAATCCATGCTCACTGGTCCTGATCAACTTAAGGGTCAGCTTTCCAACAGCATGAGCAAAGTGTAGTGGGCTTATAGAAGGGCTTCCTATAAAGATGCACTAAGAAGCAGGCAATAATTTTGGGCCAGGATTTTGTTGGGTGGTGATGGCATACTCCTACTTGTATATATAATATAGGCAATATATAATGGCATGAACAGCCTATATAGCTTATCAGCTACTCATATCCTGTGAAAAGTAAAAAAGCACGTCCACCTGTGCATTATGCTCTTCCCCATGTATGCCATAGACAGTTCTGCAATAGTGTTAAGTTGGAGACGGACATATATATAGAATGGATGCAAGTACTTGACATAAAAGGAGCCAATCATCCCAAAATTTACATAGGATCTGAACTGTAAATGGACTTTCCTTCCACCGAATGTGGCACTAGCTAGCCTTGCTGATATTTCAGTACATGAATGCTTAGTTGGGAAACCCCTCTTTGTTTTCAGGTCCTTTGAGCTCACCATATAGGTAGACCTCTTGTATGTGCAATAGTGCAAGTTGCCTATGAAAATCTGAGTTTTAGGTAATGCACTTAAACTTACATGTTTAAGTGCAAGATATATTATTCATGTGCAAGATGTATTATTCGCCTTTATAAAGGCACACACGGCTATTATTCCCTTTTGCACTGCTGAGATCAGGGTGTTCAGGCTGATTGCACGTTAATCTGCATGAAGCTAAGGGAAGAAGGTGATGCAAAGTTCTCAAGAAACTCCCGTTTTCTTCATGACTCCAAACCAAAATATTACAGGCACGTTTGCCTTTCAGTGGATATTATCAGGTTCCACTTCTCAGAAAAACTGCAGGAGGGGTTCTTGGTTCTGGAGATGAGATTTATATAGGGAAATTGGTTTCCTGATTTGCAGCTCCATCAGGGTTTCAAGCTGGATCTAGATATTACTTCTGAAGTGAATCTCTTAATCACCACCATTTTTCACACTTCACACTGCCCTCTCTGAGTGTGCACACTGAGTTCCTTTTGGATGAAACTAAGCCAGGAAATGATCTCAAGAGGACCATCAAATGTGCTCCAACTGCTGATGGGCATTCAGTCCAGAGGAGCAGACTAGAGTTAGTCCAAAATAAGAGGTGGGGATGTCAAGCCCTTCGCACACATGGCTTTGCATTACAGAGCTGCTCCTACTGCTCCACGTGATGTCTAATGTAGACATAGAATTGTAGAATAATCGAGTTGGAAGGGACCCATCAGGATCATCAAGTCCAACTCCTGGCTCTGTGCAGGAAATCCCAAGAACCACACCATGTCCCCAAGAGCATTGTCCAAACACTTCTTGAACTCTTGGTGATGTGACCCCTTTCCTGGGGAGCCCATTCCAGTGCCCAACCACCCTGTGGGTGGAGAACCTTTTCCTGATATCCAGACTAAACCTCCTCCAACTCAGCTTCATACTGTTTTCTTGAATTCTGTCCATGGTCACAAGAGTGAAGAGATCAGTACCTGCCCTTCTGCGTTCCCTCATGAGGATGTTGAAGACCACAGCGAGCTCTCCCCTCAGTCTTCTGTTTCCAGGATGAACAGACCAAGTGACCTCAGTGGCTCCTCATACAGCTTCTCCTCCAGACCCTTCACCATCCTCGTGGCCGTCCTTTGGACACTCTCCAATAGCTTCATGTCTTTTTTTATATTGTGACTCCCAAAACTGCCCCCAGCACTCAATGTGAGGCCACACTGGTGTGGAGCAGAGTGGGACAATCCCCCTCTTTGCCTGGCTGGTGATGCTGTGCCTGATGCACCCCAGGACACAGCTGGCCCTCCTGGCTGCCAGGGCACTGCTGACTCACGTTCAACCTGCCATCGACCAGGACCTCCAGGTCCATTTCCACAGTGCTGCTCTCCAGCATCTCCCTACCACTTGATAGTTATCAGGCAAGATGAATAAAATGCATCATTGGTGTCTCCTCCTTCCAGTTGTGGTGCCAGAGGGAATCTCCACAAAGCTGTTAAAAGAGGTACCAATATAATGTGCATAGGTTTTCCCCCTTTCCATTGCAGATCTTTAGCTAATTAAGATGATGGTTTATAGTATCTTTCCTTCAGGGCTCTTTGACAAATATATTACTCAGTGTGTGAAATGTAAGTGCATGGCATCAATTACAATCAACATAGAAGAAGAGAGATGTGATTATGTACGTACTACATTGTGATACATATCATCTTCTGCAGACACAGCAGAGATGGAAAATGGTTTCTACACCATCCTTGTTGTCCATGGATTATCTGAACCACAGTGGTGGCATGTCTCCTGTACTTGCAGCCATTTTCAGATGTTGCAGATGATGGTATGATTATTTGATTCTACTAAAATAATTTTCCAGTGGAAGGTCTGCCTTTCCTCATAAAGGCTTGTATCAGCTTTTCATTTTGCACTTTTTCCGTGAGCTCTCTCTCTCCCTCTGTGTTTCTTCTGAGGTATTTTATCTCCCTAAGAAATACATATCCCATTTTTCTGGGGTAACAGCTGAAATGCTACCATTTCGAAGATGATACTGCAGCATCGTAAGCAATGGCAGTATTTGTGAAGAGGACAGCCTTCCCTTTGGGCATTTGACTACATCTTGCCAATGTCTCTCTGTATATTTCTGAAACAACAAAACAGTCTGGATTTTCCCATGTTTACTTATACAAACTTTGGCTCCATCTGATCTAACCTTCTCCTTGCCTCCCTTGAGTGTCAGCTGGAGTCCTGAACAATTTAGTGCTCTCCTGGGTATCTTGGGTGCTATGGTCATTCAGCACTGAAGCTGCCAGCTCAACCTGGCTTTGGAAAACTATGAGCACAAAGGGTAAAGAAAGGAAAGATTATGTTCATTCTGTGTAACAGGTGGTTAAAGCAGGAATGTGCAGAGGATGCAACTGGGAGAGCTGCTGGACAGATTCCTCATTTTTGTTAAAGTGTGGAAGCATGTCCAGGTTAAGCCCAGAGAGATGCATCTGAGGGTAAAACATGATTGGAAGGAGTGACTATAGTTTTTACTGATAATACACATGCTTTCGTTTCCCTTCCATTAGAATAGAAAGAATGCTCATCTGCAGGAATAATCCACTCCTTTTGCTGAGATAAATGACTCAGACTTCTTCCTCATGGTTCATTCCACTGTAAATACAATTAGTGACTCGGACTCAGAATGTTTCGTTTCCTGCAAATATAATTATTGCCTTGCAAAACAGTATCTCCTCCCATTATCCCTTTAGTGACAGAATAACAGCCACTACAAGTACAGAAAACTCATCTTAGTCCAGCTGAGTTCAGTTGGAGAACAACTGGTTTAGATCTGCTCCTACTATTAAGGGAGGAATGTCTTTATTTGTATTACACATGATGATTAGTTCCGATTATCTCTGCAGAGCTTTAAATAAACAGGGACTTTAGTGTCTGATTAAAGAAATAATGAGTTCCGAATTATTTCTTCCATGTGAGTGGAATTTAGGGAAATTCTTGATATGAACCAAGCCCCAAGAAGGCAAGGTTGTCCCCCTTCAGAAGGCATGTATGCAGTTTCTCCAGCATCTACCTCATCTTTCTCAGATGGTGTAAACCAACATGGGTTTTGTTGACATCAGTGGAGTAGGGACAATTTTCACCAAATGAGCCTCTGGCTCTGTTTTTTCTGCCTTCCTCTGAGAGTGCTATTTGCAAATGGGATGCTGCCCTAATGTGCTTCCCAAAAATGACAGAGCAGTGCACCCACATACATTTTGCTTCTACCCTGTGAAGTATTTTACCATTCTGAAGAAAAATCTCTATGCTGAAGCTTTGGATCTGTGATACTGAAGAGTTGTTTTCACACCATTCATGCCTTTTACTGTCAGATAGTTTTCCCTGAAGTAAACATGAGACATGCATATGCATGCACTCAAGGGCAAGCTTCAACCCCATAAAGAATCAAGCAGTGTTTCATGGACTTCCAAACTCTTTGTATGAGCAGCAGCAGCTAGATATTTCCCCTACTGCTGACAGTCTACAACAGGAAGGAGGTATTTGGGGAAGTTTTGAAAGATGCTGGCACAGCAAAGGAGTAGCAGCACTATGCTTGCAATCTAGATGGACTTAACAGTGAGATTCAGGTTGTGGTGTTGACAAAGGACCTGAAAACAACAGAACAAGGAACTGAAAAAGTATCAAAGGTATTTCCCCAAAGATTAGCTACCCATGTTGCCATTGTAAGGGAGGGAAGGAAACTTCAGGCTCTCTGACAAAACCTGAAATAGGTCACTAGAAGCAAGCAAACCTCGGAAACCTTGACCTGCCTGAGATTCCAAGAATTTCCACGTGCAAGAGAATAATGCGTTAAGGGAATTCAACAATACTATTTCAAATTTCCTCAGAAATTCCTCAGGAAAAGGGAGCCTCAGTACATAACTAAAAAGAGATAGTAAATCTCACATGAAATATCCACTAGGGAGAAATGTGGAAGGAAGCTAGCACATTAGCACATGGCCAAGAGCTACAGGAGGGAGACAAAATCCAGCCCCTCAGTTTATCTGTGTTGAGGTGGTCCGGGTCAACATACCATTCTCTAGTTGAAAGAGGATCTTTGTCCTGTTCTGGAGGTTCCCCAGAATTGTAAAGGAGCTGAGAAAGGAGAAACTCTCCAGAGTCTTCTTTCCTGAGCTGTATCTTACAGCTGCTCTACAGGAGGTTGCAATTTGCCCAGCACATTAGTAGATGAAATTCACCAGTGCTGCTTTGGTTACTGTGGAGAGGGTCTGGCTCAATGTGCCATCACTGAGGCATGAGGTACATGAGGCATGTATAAGAACACCTGAACTTCAAGTCTTAGTCTCAAGGATGTTCAAATATCTCACTGGAAATCAGAGGAACTCAGCTTCTAAGTCACTTTGAAAAACCAGAGTTCACCTTATTCCTCATGTAGAAACCTTCCAAATGTTTATTCACATGTCAATCTTTAAAGTGCATACAAATATCACATTTGCTAGGTCTTTTGTACAGCAGGAAAATTATAGTAACAGTTGGGGAATTTAACATCTATTTTTGTCATTTTGGTGGGATGTGTGTTTCTGAGAAGATATAGCTTCCATTCCAGCAGGGCGAGTAAGAAAGCTCTTCTTGCAGGACCTGAAGTAAAAAACTGTCACATCAGCAGTGATGGAAAATCACCCTATGCTATGCAGGGGATCATCCCCACATGCTCCTGACTTTGGTCTAGAAAAAGCTCCATGACTTCCTCCTGCATTTAATTTGCAAAATTAAAATTCACAGACCTGGTAGCCCTTTAGAGGAGCAGCAAATTTTTTCACCCCTCATGCAGTGGTCCCTTTTCCCAAATCACACTTGGTATAAGTAATTTGCAGTCAAAGATTACAGACCTCAACATAACCTTTACCCTCTGTTGATGAAAGCCAACAGCAATCCATTAGTTCTGCCCATTGTATGATGGAATGACTGAATGCACTTTGTACAGCAGCATAAATATGCCTCTTCTGAGATACACTGTGGCTATACACTGAAAACTCACACACTGCTCACATGAGAGACCTAAGCTCATCTAAGAGGTCTGGGCAGGAGCACAGGTCCTTTCTTCATGGAGCACAATGGTTTGGTATTCACAGTGTGGACTTTGAAAGATGAATAAAAAGCCACAGTAGAGCATTAGCTTTCTCTTGCCTTCCCAGGAGTAGATATTTGCTACAGAGTTGACACCACTGTTCTGAGTAGTGACAAGGGAGGACAGCATCACCTGTCCCTGTTCCCTTCACCCCCTAACCCGTAGCCAAAGTTTGGCAGTCCTACTGCCCACAGGTTTGGAGAAAACCTGTGGTTCATGGGTGGCAAGACCCACACAATTTTCGTGCACTGGGTGACTGAGGAACATCTCAGAGCAGGAGCCAGGACATCTTCTTCCCCATGCCTTCCTACTTCACTGAGAAGGAAGCATGAGGCTGGATAGGGCTGAGAGGCTGAAGTGAGGACAGGAAGATGGGGAGGGGGAAAGAAGGGGGGAAAGGGGCTGGCAGAAGGAGTGGGGTGAAGAGCAGACAGAAACCAGAAAAAGGAAGGATTTTCATGTCTCCCTTTGACATACCAGCACAATTCATGAGAAATGCAAGCTTTTGATAAGAAAAATATTTCATTCTCATTGTTAGCTTAAATATTTGCAGAGCCCTGAGATCAGAGAAACACTTTGGGTGCCATCACACATGCAGACAGCCATCACATTAAAGGCAGGAATAAGCACAGCAATATTACTCCAGTATTATTTTACTTATGAACGAATACGCACGCTGCACTGAGGGTTGGAGGGTTGCAGATGCGATCAAGAGGTGGCTCATAAAACAATCTTGACCTTAAGAGCGGTTTCACACCCTGCGAGAGCTTGTGTGCATCTGTGGGAAAGCAGCCCCCACAGACCTCGCTGCTATACCTCCACCAGATGTGAGGGCCCATGGGCAGCATCTGGTGCTGCACAGCTCCAAAACTGAGCGCGCCAATGTTATATGAAAATCCACATCACACACTGCACACAATAAGTGAAAGCAGAGTGCTGCAGGGTAGATGCAACATCAAAAACTAGGCTGCCAAGAAGTGTAATCTTCCTCTAGGAAATTTATTGCTTGGAGGACCCTGTGCTATTCCCACACAAAGATATTTGCTGCTGGTGGAACCATGGGTCTGCCCCAGCTGCTCCTGCATGCAGTGAGCAGGATTGGGATGCCAGGGCACCCAACAAGTCGGCAGGGACAAAGCTCTGCATCTACTCTAGGGATCACAAGTGATTGCACACCTGCATGTGCAGGCACCCCACTGACACTGTGCCACTACTCCCACCACCCTGGTAGTAATTTTCTTGCTTTGGCTTGTTTTTAAGGACTCAGTGGGTACATTTTCATGCTGAGCCACTCCTGCAAAGTGGTACATGAGCTTGTGCTTTGTGCCCATGGAGAGAAGAGGGGTGTAACTAGGGGACTGACGGGACAAACCCTCTGTCCCTGATCCAATCCCACCAAACAAAGGGTGCTTGTCCAAGGAAAAGGAAAATCAGCACCCCCACCCAGCTGGGGACAAGCTCCAGGTGGCTCAGAAGTGCAAACAGCATATACCCTTGCTTCTATCTTTCTCATTTCTATTTTTACTGATCTCACACACACACACATACATACATACATACATACATACACACAATTTTTAACCTTCAAAAATAAGTTAGTAGGAATTTTTTTCCTATTGGCTACAAGCTGTGGTGAAATGACTCTATATATTGACTAGATTTTGTCTCCAAACATGTTGAAATACTTGTGTGAGGATTGCGTATTGGGACCCGTCAGAGTGCTGTACAGATTGATGCGAGCGATACCCTGGTTGCCACAATACTGAGAATGTTGGGATCCCTCGTCTGGCCCAAGCACAGCTCAGTGCACAAAGCATTTCTTATACCCGGCCCCGAGCAGCCCAGCCTCACACTAACAAAGGCTGGGAGTTAATTTAGCACATTGCAATCTGTGGATTCATTCACAAATGTTTTCCAGTAGATGTGGAAGCCCCTTTAGAAATGGCACACGCGTAGATGGCTGTGCATTGTGTATGAACATGCTTGCTTCAACACCTTTAACATACGTCCTAGAAACCCTTGGCTCCAGGCTTAAAAACCACAGATTTCAGTTCCATGCAGAATTTCAGCTTATAAACAACTCCTCTTTGCCTCAATGGCCGTGCTCGTCCTGAGGAAATGTGACTTAAACTCAGACAGGAGAGACTTTCTTTGTTTCTTTTTCAATTTCAGTTGACAGGGAACATGCCCACTGTGCCACAGGGCCTGCTGTGGGGGTTTAAATCTCGTATTACACCCAGATGATCGGTGTTGACAGAGCTAGCTTTGGGTATGAGAGATGGCTGGCAGGCACTGTGGGGCTTGGGGCTGGCCTGTGAGGCTGGACCATCGGTCCCCAGTAGCCATGGGGTGAGATGGGCCACCGTGTGATAGCCTCATTCTGTGAAGGCTGTGGCATGTACACAGTGCCACGAGGCAGGGGAACATCAGGAAGCAGCTTTGGGAAGGTGGCTGCCTCCAGAGCCTACCCCTTTGTATGGTGATGGAGAGGATTGATTTCAGACAGATAGACCTTGACACCAGGTCTGTGTCCGTCATCTTGGCCAAACCACCCAGGCTGCTGGCTTCAGGGCAGTCTGTGTGTCTGGGCTCACAGTGACATGGAGGCTGCTGGCAGGACTGGTCTTCTTGTAGGAGTGTGGGTCCAAGGCTGGGAGTAACCATGAATGATCCTTTTGTCCCCTTCCCCCCTCCCCTTCCTCACACCAGCACATATATATCCTCAGGTGGCCAAGGACCAGGGTATAAATTTGACTTCTCCTTAGTCAAAACTTCCACTAATTTGATCATGGTTTTGCCAAGGAAGGAATAAATATGGAGCAGGGACTTTGGGGATTTGTGCTATAAAAGTGAGAGCTGGAGAAACTGAGACTGAAGCAAATTTTTGAAGCAAGCGGTCAGATCCAGGCATCCTGGCTCCTTTCTATATGTAAATCTGGCCAAGCTTCTACCCCCAGCCTCAATACCTGCCCCCATGTAGAGCACAGATTATCAATTGCCAGTGGGGCACCTCTGACAATTGATAACAACAACATCCTGAGTTTCATGAGGGTCAAGTCAGCTGTAGGTCAGGTCAAGCCACAAAGGCTGAGAGCCAGCTTCCTACTTCTGACCCTGTACACTGGTGCTGTGCACAGCTCTTTGTCCCAAACCTCTGCAACACGCTTATCAAGCATACTCATATTAAGGCAAGATGGAAATTTCACACTTCTGAATGCAAAATACATACAATTCTTCCATTTGTGCAGGTGTATTTTGCCTTGGTGCCAGCATACACGTATTTCCAGGTACAGTGTATATCCCTATCTTGTGAAAATTCAGACACTTCTAGTCTGCTGCCTGAAAATTTGATATTTGTCTTTTCCTTATAAGCTTTAATGCCCAGTCTAGGAGCAGTTCAAATACCCAAAGGACTGGGGTTAAAACCAGCTGAATGATCCCCAATGCAGTCAAAAATGAATTTCCTGTTCCCTCAGGTGTGGGGAAGTCCTTTCCTTGCAGCTGGGCCAATGAATTGGGCACCTTATTTCTTTCATTTTCCCGTTAGCCACTGTGTAATAAAGCACCACAGACATCAAGCATGATTTAAATCTCCACTTCTACTTCTGCTCAATATGCACGTCTGTGTAAGGTATAGGATTTTTTCCCTTGCTCTCTTTTCTGTTTCAATTTATCTCCCTCACTCAGGAGTTTGCTGGTGAATACAATGGCTTCAGACTGGAGAGAGCTGCAGCTAATTTTCTTGTTCTGTTTGAATTAATGGCTGTTGACTCTTACAGAAGTAGGTTAGCCTTCTCATGTGGTTGTAATCTCCTTAAGTCCCAGCCACAGAGCTCCTTATGCCTGTTGCATAAAAAATACATCTTTTATACATGGCTGTATTTGTCCCTGTTTAATTATTTTTCTTCATATCCAGGTCTAAAAATACTGACCTTGGGAAGGTCCCATTGTAAATGTTTTTCTGAACACTCTAGTTCTCCTCGTTCAGGTAGCTTTTACTGCTTGTCCTACCATGAAAGAGGAAGGGAAGCCTCCACACCATGAGAAAAGTATAAATTTCTTGTTGTAGGAAGCAGGGTCCTTGTGGGCATAAGTGCACCTTGCACACACCCTGCAGTGGCCAAGGGAGTGACTGCACGGTGAGACCCCAGTTTGATGATACCCTCCTCTGGAGCTCAGATGTCATCTCCCATGGCCTCGCTCTTCCTGCTGTCTTTAGGATTCTTAGGATAGCACTCAAGGAGTGCTGCTGAAATCTTTCCAATATCCTCAAGGACAGATCAGTCCTAGGGAAGCTAAAAGCATAGAGGTCCAACAAAACTGGCAGCCTGTCATGGTGTCTTTCCACCACAGTAACCTACGCACAGTGGTTATTCACAATAAACCAGGTGGCACCCAAGTAATTTTTGCCCTCTGTCATGGTTAGTGTCTATAAAGGCCCAGGAAAGAATCAAGTCTATTGCTCCATTTCACACATTTCCATAAGGTGGGGTGGCCTCTGTCTGGATACAGTGTCTAGAAAATAAAGTGTTGAGGTCTAAGGGCAAAGGTTCACAGTCTTCTTAAACCAGCGTAAGGTGATGACTTGCCCTTGTTCAAGGTGGGTTGGGTTAGAGAACACCCAGGCAAACTCAAAATACACGGGTCCTGACAGGATATACCCATGAGTGCTGAGAGAGCTGGTGAATACCATAGTGAGGCCACTCACAACACCTTTGGAATGTCATGGAGATCAGGAGAGGTGTCTGAGGACTTGAAGAAAGCAAATGTCCCCCTGGTCTTCAGAAGGGGCAAGAAGGAAGACTCAGGGAACTGCCTGCCAGCCAGCCTCACCTCAGTCCCTGGAAAGGTTATGGAAAGGTTATAGAGTGCTTCATTCTGGAAGCCATCTCTATCCACAGGGATGACAAGAAGGGGATCAGGAGTAGCCAGCATGGATTCACTCAAGGTAAATCATACTTGACCTACCTGATGGCTTTCTATTATGAAATAATTATTTACCTGAATGGATGAGGGGAGAGCAGTGGGTATTGTCCACCTCAACTTCAGCAAGGCTTTTGACAGTGTCTCTCAAAATATCCTTATAGGCAAACTCCGGAAGTGTGGACTGGATGTGTGGACAGTGAGGTGGACTGAGAACTGGCTGAACAGCAGATCCCAGATGGTCACAATCAGTGGCACAGGGTCTGGCTGGAGGCCTGTCACGAGTGGTGTCCTGCAAGGTTCAATACTGGGCCCAGTACTGTTTAACTTATTCATTAACGACTTGGATGAAGGAGCAGAGGCCTTCTCAGCAGCAAGTTCACTGACAACACAGAGCTGGGAGGGCTGACCAATACCTCAGAGTGCTTTGAGCCCTCCAGAAGGACCTTGACAGGTCGGAGAGATGGGCAGAGAAGAACCACCTGAAATTCAGCAAAGGCAAATGCAGGTCCTACACCTGGGAATGAACAAACCCCTGCACCAGCACAGGCTGAGGGCTGACCTGCTGGGAAGCAGCTCTGTAGAGAAGGAACTTCAGTTATGCATGTTGAAGGCATCCTCTGAGAATGGCAGGAGAGACATGAAGGGCAGAGTTCCAGTGGTAACATCCTGATATCTCTATGTTTAGATAAGAGCTGGGAAACAAGCTTTGGGAAGCATGTTTTGAGATTTAAATGCCTAGCAGAGTTAGGACAAAAAAATCATATTCAAGTGCTTTTGGGGATCCAACATGTAGAACTTTGAAGGTATAAATGCAGCACGCTTGGCAAATAGGCTCGGCAATTAGTTATGCTCTTGAGAACCAGTTACATACAGTAAAAAGATCTATCATATTCTCTGGATTATAGGGATTTTATGTATCACTTATGTATCTTTGGGATAAGGTTTTAGCATATGGAATCAAAACCCATGAGCATGAGGAAAATCAATGGCTATCCACTGTGTCCTTTTCACAATACCATTCTGTCAAGTATAAATTGGTCGACATTTCAATTTATTTACTGTCATTTCTCAGCTATAAACATTCTGAATGGTTTCAAATACTCAAACATTGCCATAGCAGCCACAATAATGAAAAGTTCTAGCATTTTGAGGGCTGAACAGCATCTGGATTGTTCAACAGCTTAAAGATATGTAGCAGAAATTAAAACTTGATGAAGTAACCTTTGAAGGACAACATATTCCTCCTTTTAATATCTGTTGTTAACTCAGAGGCTTCAGGTTAATTATTTTGCTTCCAGCATATAAATCAACAGTTTGACTTTGCTAGATGCACAGTTCTGTTTCTCTGAACCCTAGAAGCATATTGTTTACACAACATAATCAGCAAATGAAAATTATCTTGTTCACAGAGGATCTGGTTCCCACAAAATATCCACACCCTTCCTTGCTCTTGAATTATGGATGTCTGGAGTCTTTACCAGAAACTTGGCTGGGCTATGAAAAACCATTTTCTGGAGAGTGTGTTTTATTTTGAATGAAGCAAGCAGGCAAGAGGCCAGTAGGATTAAAATGGATTCTTTATTTAAAACAACTCACAAAATACAGCAGCTCCTACCATTTTGTTAGTGTTGCCTATTTCTTTCCAGATCCCTTTTCCAGGCTTTGACTGGTGCTCTCAAGTACACTCTGCCTCTCTCAGGGCACATCAGAGGGTGGCTTCTGCCCAGGGCCAGTTGCCACCAGCGAGCCAGTGGACACGAGAACAAGGAGACTCTTATTGGAGCCCCAGCTGCCAAGTCACTGGGTCCATTATCCCAACCCTAGCATGAGGAAGGGACATCCATCTTTCTGCTCACTCAGCTTAAGGGAGAGAATTCCTCCAGGTATAATTTGGAAATACTGTGAAGCTTTAATTCTCTGAAATCATAACAAAGAGCTCTCAGATTCCCTGATGAAAAAGGGAATGCTCTGTATCTATCTAATTTTACGTTGCATTCAAAGCTCTCTGAATTTATTTGGACTGTATTAACAGAAGTTTATTGAATACAGGCAAAATAATAAATGAACCACATCCACAAGAGCTGGGGTAACACGAGGTACTCTGGCAGTGCCAAGAACTGTCCTGCTTGACCAAGCACAATGCAGTTACCTTCTCTACTCCCAGCAAAATCTACCTGTGTGATCTCCTTTAAGTCACTGTGACATTTTTCTCCTTATTGAATTGGATACAAAACAGAGAAACCACACAAACCTGAAACAAGAGACACAAACCTCCTTTGCTGGAGAAGAGGTACCCTGACAGCAACAAACAAACTTAACTTTAGTGTCACGGAAGATACGAGAGTATTGTAAAAAATACTTCTTGGTGCAATGAAACTAAAAGCTGCCAAATCATTTAGCAATGACCTCTGACAGGAGAAATCAAGTCCGTGTCTTAAACTCCCACCTCAATTACTGTTTTGGTGTCAGTTGTCTGTCTCCTGACAAACCTGGAGAGCCCTGGATCCTGCCCTATGCCTGTGTCAGCAGAGCTAAAGTGTTTCTGAGTTCAAGCAATAGCCACCCCTAAAGTACTTGCTCTTACCTACTGCCCTTGGGTCCTCATCACACAGGAACCCCTTCCAAGGCCACTGCCCTGAAAGAACAGATCATCCTTTTGCTATCTGACCTCCAGAGAGCCAAGAAATGGCCTCTCCCACAATGAAAAATCTTTCGTGCCTCATGGCACCCTCATTACAAAAGTGGCCTTGCCACCTCTTTAATCACTACTCCTTCTTTCTTATTTTGTCTTGCCATGTTCACTGCTTATTAATTCGCTCAGCTCAAGGACTTTGACTTTTACAGGCTGTCAACACCATAGGGACTAACCCTTGCAGAGCACCCTGAGCTGTGGGAACAACTGCTCACCCCATGCCAGCCCCTGTCCCAAAATTGCCTCTTCCCTGTGCCACATGTCACAGCTGAGGCTAGGATGGACAGAGGTGAGCCCTTCTAGGCTAGGACAAACAATACTGAAAATGAGGGACAAAAAAAGGGTAAAAGAAGTACAAGAGCCCTGTAGCTGCAATTAGCAGCTGTGTAGTTAGGAGGACTTAGAGGGCTCCAGAAAGAAAGCGTTTCTCTGTGCGCTTTCCAAGACTTGTTTTGAAAAGATGCCAGGAAGAGCTCTTCAGAGCTAAGTGTAAGAAGTAAGCATGATGGTGACATCTTTAAAACTGGCCAGCTACCAGTGGGCTTTTACAGGGCCAGAGCAATAAGGCTGGCAGAAGATTATTTTCCTTGTTGTTGTGAAATCACTTAGTCCTAGCTCTTATAGCTGTGCAGGTATTTATCCAAGAACACGTGCTAAAGAAATACCTCTGTCACTGAGACAAGAGCAACCTTCATAATTTATATGAGAAGGCTGACATTCCAGCATTAAGTAAAAAAACTATTCTTGACATTTGCCATTTTTAAATCACCTCTGGGCAGGATATCCAGTCAGACATTGCCACAGTCCAATTAACCAGATAAGAGGAGGGACAACAGTTAACGTTCAAAAATGCACAGTTCTCCCCCCTTCCCTTGCCTGAAAATAAGAAATAATTAGAGTAGGATTATACGTTTGTTATCGCGTCTATTAATAATCAGCCCAAGGGCATGGAGAAGAGACCTTTTGACAAAGCAGAAATTAGTAAGAAATAGCTTAGGGAGATCTGCTTAGAGTAGATTAGAATTGTCGTTGAAAAGGTTTCCCCCTCCCCAGAAGATGCTTGGAGTTGCATTATTGTATTAAGGGAAAATACTACAAAGGCTGCCAAAAGAGCATCAGAAGAAAATTAATGTAAGAGGAAAGCCTGAAGCATGATGGTGTTTCAAAGACTACTAGCTTAATTCTCAGAATTTCTCTAGTCCAGCTTTTGTACTATCAGCAAAAGGTCCAGAGTTAAAATAAAATATGTGTATTCTATTTCTACTTTCTGATACTACTGAAGTGGATGTAGCAATTTATTTCCTACATGTGGTACTTTCTTCGGCTTATAAGGGAACCAACAGAGAGATCCACTGTATTGCAAAAAAAAAGCTGTATTTTGGTATCAAAAAGCATCATGTCTCTGAATTCTGCTATTTCTGATCTGAGTGACAATGAAAACAGTTTTTGTGTGCAAGACAGAAGGGTCATCTTGGAGCTTGTGGATGTTAATTATGCTTCAAATCAGAGGGAAGAAGGAAAGGACTATTTCTGAAAATCAGTAAACACAAAAAACACAAATGTACTAAAAATTGTCACTCAAACCACTAAAGTGAGAACTGGGAGTCAGGGGTGTTCAGCTTCAAACAAGTGAGAAATGGAGCCAGGGAAGGAGGGGAAGAGCAGGGAAATACTTTTTTTGGTGACAAATTCCATCCTACAGGTATATAAATATCCCCAGACAGACGCATACAAGAGGAAGAAGATCTACCCAAGAAGACGAAGAGTAAGACATGCTGATGAATTTATGTATTTTCCTGGTGAAGTTCCACATATCCTGTTTCCTTCTGGTCAGTCAAGTATGCAAGAAACCAAACCAAACAAAGCAAAATTCACTGGTGCCTTTTGTACTTCTAAGTGGAAAGAGAGGAAACAGAGAAAAACAATGCTGGCTCCAAGGGCACACACTAAATCAATTTCTGTGGAAAAAATGGAAGCTCGTAAGGTTCTATTAAGGAAATAAATTCTCTGTGTATGACAAAAACTTCCTAACTTAAAGCTTTCAGTGATAGAAGAAGGTACATTCTCCCATGTACATTAAAACAATCAGAAGCAGTTTTGTAATCACAACACTTCAGCTATTGCTTCCTGTCCAAGCAGAGTGTAATCAGGAGAGGGAAGTGCTCCTGCTCATAATAACTTAGAAGCCCTTAGTATGAAGTAGCAGCAGTTGTCTTTTTCCCAGATGAAAGACTCAATAGCAGAAGCATTTTTCCTATGCTATTTAATGAGATAAGATGAACCTGAAGTGAAATCTTTGCCTTACAAAAAGGCTCTAAAAAATAATATTTGCATGCAATTGCATGTGGAAAGATCATTCTTAAAAACACAAGACTTAAGTGCATGAGAGCAATCATTAACATGAAGAAGGGAAGGGTGGGTCATCTTTAGTATCTGCAGTGTGAAATTCTATGGTTTTTCCTGTGTCTGTGGAATTTAACAAATATTACCACTCAAAATTTGTTAGATTTGTTTTAGCAGAGCAGTCAGGAAAGTCTATCTCTTTCTACCTGCTCTCCAAGATACTGTGGTAAAACAAACCATTCCTTTCTCAATCTGTCTGCATGGTTCCTCATTATTAATTGTATTTCCCAAGCTTCAGGAGTGTCTTCATTAGCCTTAGGAAGTCTTGTTTTCGAACTCCAAATGTGGTTTCTTCTCTGATCCTTCTTACATCTCCCTCTTTAAAATGAAAGGCTCCCATTCATAGTTACCCTTTCTTTCCTTCTCTTTTGCCAGTTTTCAGTCCAATATGCTCATTGTCCTTCTATTCCATGACTTCAGACCTTAGACATTTTAACCAACAGTGGAGAATGTTGTCAAATGCTTTCTGAAAAACGGAGTCTATAATATCCTTTCCCCTTCCTTACCAGGGCAGTAATTTCCTCAAAGAATTCCAACAAATTAGTTAGGCATGATCTCCTTTCCCTGAATTGATGTTAGCTGTCTTTAATCAAGCTCTGCTTTTCCAAGTGTTCCCTATTTGATTCCTTAAAGGAGTTTCAGAGTCTTTCCCTTCAGTGAAGTCAAACTGACAAGTCTGATTTTTCCCAGTTTTTGGGGAAGCTGTCTCCTTTTTCTTTTTCTTTAAGAAAAAAATGATGAGAAATAAATTTCAAGTAATTTCCCATCTAGAGAAATTTATTCCCCTGGATTCTTAAGCACAATTTTTGCTGTCAAGAAAGGGGATGCATACTAAGAAGACAAGGATGAGAATGAAGAAACACAACATTACAGATGACAACTTCATGTAATCAGATAGTATATTTTGAAAGCTGGAAACCAGATAATAACAAGTATTTCCGATGAAGCCTAAGATTTGCATGGATCAAACTCATGTCTGGTTCCTCCTGCAGGCAAGCAACAACTGGGACTCATACAACCCTACAGTGCTTCCTCACGGGCCTTGCTGTGGAACATCTGTTGAAATGTGACATGGTTTGTGTTGAAGTCTTTGGTGTATGTACTTAAGGGGCTTTTCAGGCTGCCCCCCGAGGTCATCCTTCACTTCAAGCATGAGTAAATTGGGAAGGGGGATGTGAGAGATTAGATAGAGAGATTAGATCAGTCTGCATGTCCTCCTGTACACACGAATGATGCAGTGTATGACCCGGTTTCATGATGGCACGAACCTCTCTGCACACACTGCTGAGTGCAACTGCATCTGTGTAGAAGCCAATTATTTGTCATGCAGTGCAGCCTGTCTCTCACTCTTGGTGGATATTTGCTGGCCATATCCAGTACCCTCTGACTGCACTTGGGACAAGCCATGAGGGGCAGACAGACCACAGTGAAGTGGGTAACCCAGCCTTGCCTGCAGTGCCTGAGGACAGGGCAGCCTGGGAGCCTGGCACAGGGCACTTACCATACCCTACTGCTCTAATGCCTGGCTTTGGCCTTTTTTGTGGGTGGGTTTCACTATAATCTTTCTATAAATCACCCCTTTCTCCAGATGCAAGCTTCATTTCCACTGTCCTCTAGGGACAGAGACAGAGGACAGACAAGAGGAGAGCTGCCTCCGTGAAGGGGACAAAGGCATGATCATGCAGGATGGCCTTGCACCTAGCCAATGCACCTGGTCTCATGAAGTAGCAAAATACCCAACACGTAATGGCATCTGAGAAAAAAAAAGAAGTTTTCACCACTGTCAGTGGTAGGAAAAACAAAATAAAAAACATCAAAGAAAATAATGAGGTTCTGCCTCTTTGAAGTATACGAGATCCACTCAAAGTTACAGCAACAAGCACATCCCATGAAACTTTACTTTTTGATACAAAGTTGGACTGTATGCACTATGCATTTCTTGGATTCTCATCTCTGCAAGTGATACTGTATTGATCTAAGATTAGAAAGAAGAAAACCCTGTGTCAGTAGGTTTCTGTCCAGAGTGAAAGCGACTGCTGGATCCCCCTCATTTCAAACACAGATTGTTAACACAGACTGTTCTGGGAACACATAATTTACTGCTCAAAAGGAAAGGAGATTCTGGAGGCTGCAGAATCTCTCACAGGTAAGGAATATACATTTTAAAAGATAACAGAATCAATCATTAATTGTGCTTTAAACACTGGACAGCCCTCAAAGCTCTTTCTTTATGCTTAAGAGAACAATATCCACTTCCTACTTCTGAGTCTCCTCTTATTTCCTTCTTGCCACTAAGCACCATTCTTAAAACATCAGAGTTCTGGAAAGGGAGTTTCATAAACTCTCTCTTAAACCCTTCTTCCTCTTAAAAAAGCCAACTCCCCCATAAAAAAAAAAAAACCAAACAAAAACCAAAAACCAAAAAAAGATAGGTTGCTTGCTTCTGTTACTCCTACACTAAAAGTATTCAGAACCTCATCTCTCTGCCGTTCTGATTTTCTTTTTCCTGTTTACAGATTTCATGACCCATCCATTTGTCCTTGTGCTAAAAGTTCCCTTTGACTTAAATATATCTTCTTGTTTCCTGGAAGGTCTCCTCTCTTTTTGCCACTCTCCTTCCTTTCTCATTTCTGATGTCTGCTTTACAAAGTCTTATCTCACTCATGATAGTTTGTCTAAAAAAAATTGTTGATGGATCAGGCACCAAATTTGTTCCACTAAGGTGAAAGTCTTTTAGAGTTTTGATTTCAGGAGGGAAGTGACTCAGACAGATCTGCTAGACTGCAGGTAACTGACCTTAGTTCGTGGCATATCTCAGGTAAATTGTGTCACTTCGAAACACAGCAGAAGGGATTAAAACTAATATTTCAGACAGGAGCACAAGCATGGTCATTCGGTTGTGTTGCTTAGACTTGTTCTGGAACAAAATACGGCAGACATCCCAGCTTCTGTAAATCTTATTCCATATTCTGTGTTTGTTTTTTGCAGAACTGATGAGAATGGTCTGTAAAAGACAGCAGGCATTCCTACTTTATGAAGCAGCTCCCAGGGCTAGTACAGGATCTGGCAAAATGGTGAGCGTGCCAGCCCAACACTGAAAAGTTGCTCTTGCAGCCAAAGAGAGAAAGCAGGGGAGTGGGAACCTCAACTGCCAGCCCACAGGTCAAAACATGGTACCCTTCCCAGCCCTGGCTGGAGAGCTGAGCACACAAGGATGAGCCAGAGGAGGCAGCCAGAAGAAAGTGAGTTTCATAGCATTACTCAGAAAGCCAAATCATATTAATCTTATAATTAATTCCTGCAATGTTGATGAAGGATAGCCTTGCAAGACTGGTGAAAGGACAAAACAGGGACATTTTTTAAAAAGATACTTTTAAACTAATTGGAAAGTATATTGTGCATGGTTTTATGCAGCAGTCAGATGACCTTCTCCTTTTATAACCGACAGCTTTTCACCACAGTGGACACACTGTCTCCACGAATGTCCAGTGCAGTGTAGAACCCAACAGAGGAGCAGAAGAAGCAGGCACACTTAATCCCTGACCTTTCAGTCCCACGACAGCCCAAGCATGCAGCAGTAACTCCATTATTAAATCTCAGCCCAACTCAGAGAGTGTTTCCAGACCTTCTCCAAAACCAATAAAACACTATTTTTAAAAAGCCAGGAATGCTGGTGTTTTGATGGACCATTAAAAGACACATTCTACTGCTACAATTTTATCATTTACTGATGTTACTAAGACTTACAGCAGCTTCTTCCTATTATCAGGTTTGACATTCTTGACAGATTTCTGATTGACCTGACATCACTGCACCTGAAAATGTATTCTGGCTTCATGTCTGGTGTCTTATGAAGTTCCACATAAAAATACTGTGATTCAGCTGATTTAAAACTGTTTGAGTTTGCCTTGAAAACAGGCCTTCAGTTAAAGATGTACCTCCTATTTCAATTCCTTTTTTTGGCTAGCTTTCCTGTGCTGACTGCTAGGCTGGCCCTCAGCAGACCACCCCACACCACTCACCCTTAGACCTCAACAGGCCTCCACATGAGTGCAGATGCTGATTTTGTCTTTTGGTTCCTGCTGTGCCCCTTGTCCTGACTCAGCATCCTGGTGAGAGCAACGTGATTACTGCTACCATTGTCGCTCACCCAGCTGGTGAGCTTCCTCGCCGTGGTTATTTGCCTGTGGTAGCTTCAAAGACCATCAGCATCACCTCCCTGGGGTTTACCAGATGCAGGTTAGGAGTTGCCTGCTTTGTAATACATGCCCATTGCCAAAGGACTTATGGAAGAAAACCACAAAGAAATGAACTGTAAGTGCATCCCACCATCCTCCTATGGTGGGCCCAGAAGTCACAATGTTGTGAGCCTGCCTCAGTGAGAAGTGATTTCTTAGCTGACATTTGGGCATGTGGAAGGCTAATAAGTGCTCACGCTGCTTTTCAGCCAGCTAATCAAAATCAGTTGTGGTTTATTTCTAGCCTTCACCTCCATATGCACTAAGGAAAAAAGTCACTGGTACCGTCCACTGAAGTCAGCTGCATTTTTTCCATGTCCAGTCAACTCTTGATGTTATTCTCAATAGACTAATACAGAACATATGTAAATTGGACTGTAAGAACATATTTAGTATACTTACCTTTGAAAAATGAAGTTATGATGAGGAATGAACATCAAGGGGGAAGGGGGTGGGGAGATGGCTGGGAATATTTCATCAAGGCACAGCTAATCTCCAATCTGGATGCGCTGTTCCCAGGTGATCAAGAGCTGACTGAGTTTCAATCACAAATGTGGCTCCTTTCTTTTCTGCTTTAAACCAAAGTGAGCTTGAATTCTCTGGGCTAATCTACATCTTTTTCTCATTGCAAGACTTGGCACTATTCAGTACAAATAGCATGCTTTGCTCAAGGAACTGCAAGAGTAATGAAGGCCGAGGCTTTTTGAATCGTGCCTGAGATGCATTAGCAAAGCTGTGGGGCACTTCCCGCAGCACCTGCCTGGGCTGTTCCTGGCAGCACTGGGAGCTGATGGGTTTCCCCTTTCCAGATCTCCAGATGAAAATGACTTTTAAAGAGGCAGCTCCTATTGCATGCTTGATTTTGGCAAGTAAAGGCTGATGCTTAGGTGGGAAGAGAAATCATCCGTTCCTTTTCATCATGACCTCTTTACCTTAGCTTCACTCCACATCTGGTGCTCTTACCCTATGCTGCTGCCTCTGATACACCCTTTCTTCTTTCCATTTTTCTCCCTTTGTAACTTATCCCCCTCTCATGTTACCACCTTTCAAAATCATAATAGCTTAACATGATGTTTCCTGCTATCATTCCTTCCTCACCTCCTCACCTGTGGTCCTGGTTGCAGCCATAAGCTCTTTGGGAAACGGGCTTCCTCTGCCTCCTTTCTGCATCTGCTGGATGGGGGCCCCAGGCCTGGTTGCTCTGTAGGCTAATAAACATGAATAAAAGTAGTGATAACAAGTAGCAACTCTGCTCCTCAACTAATCAGTTCCTACATATGCTGAGTACCTTTTTCTTTGGAAATTGCATAGCCAATAGCAGAAAATGGGAATTAATCTGTAATTTTATGTGTTGTCAGTTCAAAGGACAGTAATCACCTCACCTGGGTTATGCTGCTGACCTGATGCAAAATGAATTTGGAATTCAAGTCATGGGAATACATTTTTCATTAATCATTTGAAGATGGAATTCCTGAAGAAATTAGTGAAAATTTTTGCATAAGAATCAATAACAAGAAAGTCCTGAACTTCTCCTTAAGAGTTCACAAGTCAAAAAAGTACTGAACTCCATCCAATAAATAATACATCGTGAATTGTTCACACAGCTGTGCTCTACTTGCAAGGGAAGTTCAGGGGGTCTAATAATCTCTCTTCATGCAGAATATTTTGTTACATGGGGAAAACAGTAATTCAGAGGATCCTCAATTTTTCTCCTGTAGTAAATTAAGAAACTGTTTGATTTTGGCATCTGAGAGGAAAACACTTTCTTTTCTTCACTGTTCTGAACTATCTCAGAATAGATTTTTTTTTAAAGGAAATTACTAGCATGGCTACCATTAAACAATCAGCATTGGTCTAGTAATTACCACACAGGCCCAAATGATGTAGTACAGGAAAATATATTTATCCCAGAGATAGTGTGTGGTAACTTATGGTAAAAGTTGCTTCTTTAGGAGCAGCCACCACAACTCCATCTGTTTTAGCTAAAATAACTGTCCGAGTGACCCCAATTTCAACTTTATGAGGCTGATACTAATAGGGAATCTGAAGAAAATGAGACAGAGTTTAGCTTCGTGTCACTACTCACATTTTCAAGCTCTTTATCAAGTATCTCTTAAAAGTGTCCTGTAGGCTAGAGCTCCAAAAGTCTGTCTGCAAGTGATGGACTCATCTTTAAAGAAACAGATCCACTTAATGTGTCAAGCTACAAACATGAGCCTATTGGTGCATATGAACTAACATGTCACCCCATGATTGATGTTTCCCTATTACTCTGCCAAAATACATTAAGTTAAGCTCCTTTTCATCTCCACAAATAGTAGGGACTACAGATGGCCCTCATTTGTAATCCTCAGGAACTAGCACAACCAAGCAATGTGAGAGGGTGTCGGTACCCATTGCCCGCCTGAAAGAGATTAGGGAGATTTCAGTATGGAGCAGCATTACAGGAACAAAGTAACATAGCAAGAAATAATGGAAAGGAAGGGGTGCTGACAGTGGCTGCGGGCATTAGCAAACTATGCAAATGACAATACTCTCTGAGCAGACAATCACAGAATCACATTGTCACAGAACTCACAGAACGGGTAAAGTTGGAAGGGACCTGGTTCAACCTCCCTGCTCCAGCAGGGTCATCCTAGAACACATTGCACAGGACTGCATCCATACAGTTCTTGAATATCTCCAGTGAGGGAGACTCCACAACTTCTCTGGGCAACCTGTTCCAGTGCTCAGTCACCAGCAAGGTAAAGAAGTCCTTCCTTGTGTTCAGGTGGATTTTCTGGAACTTCCTGTGCATCAGTTTCTGCCCATTGCCTCTTGGCCTATTGCTGAGCACCACCGAGAAGAGCCCGGATCCATTCCACTGACATCCTCCTTCAGACAACTATAGACATTGATGAGGTCCCTTCTCAGTAATCTCTTCTCGAGGCTGAACAGGCCCAGTTCCCTCAGCCTGTCCTCATAAGAGAGATGCTCCAGTCCCTTGATCATCTTTGTTGCCCTCTGCTGGACCTGCTCCAGGAGCTCCATGTCTCTCTTGTACTGAGGAGCCCAGAACCGGACACAGCACTCCAGATGTGGCCTCACCAGGGCTGAGTAGAGGGCCAGGATCACCTCCCTTGACCTGCTGGGAATGCCCTTCCTGATGTACCCCAGGATACCATTATCCTTCTTGATGAGAAGGGCACTCTGCTGGCTCATGGACAATTTGTCCACCACACCCTCCAGGTCTTTCTCTTTAGATCTGCTCTCTCAGCAGGTCACCCTCAGCCTGTGCATGAGGTTATTCAGATTCAGTGGTATTTTAGCAGTGTGCATGACTCAAATCTGTGTATTCTCTGGTGGCATTCTGGTCCCACTGATTTTCATGGCTACTGACTTCAGTTTTGGTCAGGATTTCATCATGGCCTGAAGGTTGTTGAGGTCCTGGATGAATGGCAGAAAAAGGCGGCGGTTGTTTCTTGGCACTGTTTGTCTAGTGAGCTTGTGTGACTGGAGATGGCTGGGCATCTGCTTTTTAAAGTTGTGCAAACCAATTCCCCTGTGGCCTCAGACTCTTTGCTGGAGGCTCCCACTGTAAGTGTCTTGGCTGCAGCTGGTCATAGAATCATGGAATGGTTGGAGTTGGCAGGGACTTTAGAGACTGTCAAATTCTAATTACCTTTCCATGCACAGGTACACCTTCCACCAGGCTGCTCAAAGCTGCATCCAACCTGGCCTTGAACACTTCCGGGGATGGAGCATACACAGCTTCTCTGAGCAACCTGTTCCAATGCCTCACCACCCTCATAAGTAAAGAATTTCTTCCTTTTATCTAATCTAAACCTACCCACTTACAGTTGGAAACCATTACCCCTTATCCTGTCACTACAGGCCCTTGTGAAAAGTCCCTCTTCAGCTTTCTTGTAGCCCTCTTCATGTACTGGAAGGTGTCCCCAGAGCCTTCTCCTCTCCAGGCTGAACAACCCCAGCTCTCTTAGCCTGTCTTCAAAGAAGAAACACTCTAGCCCTCTGATCATCTTCATGGCCCCCCTCTGGGCCCACTCCAGTGAGTCCAGAGGTCAAGGGAGCTGTGGTCCAGCAGACCCGGGAAGAGGAGCTCTGACTGCCCAAGACATGTTTTCTTGGAAAGCCATGCTGTGCCAGCAGAGAGAGGAGATGGGCCATGTATCAACTTCACCAGGATCAGGGCCAGTGGCAGGCAGAGCCCCAGCTGCCAGACTCTTCTCAGGGTTGCACACGCTCTAGCAATTGAAGGCATTTTTGGACACAGCATATGTGTGTCTGCTCACCAGTAAACATGTCCTCTCATTGTCCTCAGAGTTCAAGTACACAGGGTCCATCTCAGCCAGCCCTTGGCTCTGGAGCCTGCCAGTCCTTCCGTGAGAAGAGGAGAGGGATGGGAGGTGGATGCAGGTCTCCCTCTCCCATGGGTTTCATTTTACCTCACGTCACAACTATTCCCACCTCTCATGTGAAGGGAGTGATTGTAACACAGTCTTCACTTGACACACATTATGAGAGTGATTTTATGTCACCTCCCTTTTTACAAGAAGAGAAAAAAAGCAAAGAAAGCAAATGACAATAATTTTGAGAAGGATTTGTGAGGCAGAGGATGGCGGATGTGGCTGTGAGCAGACAGTGCCAAGTGCAGTTCAGAGGCCAGGCAGGAAGGGAGCTCTGGCCTCCAGACAGCACAAGAGATAATGAAGGTCTTTCCAGACACCGTTATCTGCTTCAGCAAAGCACTGGGACTGGCTGATGGACCTTCTCCAGGGAAAGATGTATGCAACTCCTTGGAAGTCCATGCTTTTTCCAGGGTAATGAGGCTGGTGTGGGTCTAGACTCAGAAATTGCAGAGACAGGGATGCCTGCATCTTCTGCAGGGTTGCTGCTTGCAGCCACCCAGAAGTCTGTCAGGATCCTAGACATGTGACAGAGGAGCAGACAGCATTCTTCCACATTTTCACATGATGTAGATACTCCTGACTGACTCTGGGTAATAGCAGAAAGGGCCTTCTGGAGCTGGCACCAACCTCTGGCACTTCTGTGTTTTCCCTTCTGTGCCACTCATTACTTGCTTCATCAGTCCAATGTAGTGCTGCAGCTGGCTCCTAACATCAAATATTCTGGCCATGAAACTCACTGTCTGATAAGAACTCCAAGTCTGGCTGCTCATCCTGGGTAGTGCCATGGTAGCATCCTTCCAACATCCTTCCTTCCATCATGCGGACAGTCATCACCTTGCATTTTCCTCCCTCCTCTCTTGACTCTCTGTGCAGAAAGAAATGTACCAGTGCATGGGATAAACAAGGAATATCGCAGCCTTCTCACCCTGAGCAGGCCCACACAGCCTCTCTGTGCCCCCAAGGACAGGGAGCAGCTTCACAGTATCTTGCATAAGTGCATTTCTCCTCATTCTGCACCTTCTCTGGGATGCCTAAGGCCCTCAGCATCATGGTCATGTTGACAGGTTCCCGCCACCCTTCACCACCCACATTTCTCCCTCTCCTTCTTCCATCACAAAAAGCCTCAAGATGAACTTTCAGGTGAGAAGGGGGATTTTGGAAGCTCCCTCTAGCCCCAACTAGAGAGACAGTGGAGAAAGAGGGAAAGATGAGCAAGGGAGGGGGAGGAGATGACATGGTGAGAGAATCTGGAGCCTGGAAGCATAGTCTAGGCAGAGTGTGACTCTGAGGTAAAGGGTTCCTCCCATTTATGCTAAATTGTGAATAGCTTTTCCTTTACATTAAATAGCAAACTTCATAAAATTGTATAAATTTTCTTGTCAGAGATCCAGTCTTAGATGTTGGATTCAATTGACTGACATACTTTCATCTTAATCCAGTTGAATTTAGATAGGACTGTTCTTATTATCTTTGCAGAACCGAGCATATCAAACCTGAGCCAACTGTGTTTTCCTCTAGAGTTTAATGTAATAAAGATTTTAATAATCATATTCATAGAAGTCCAATTAGGATGAGGTTGAAAATAATGATACAGTGCAAAGATAAATGCACTTTGGGTGGTAACTAAGTACTGAATATCCAACAACAAATATACAGTGATGACACAGGTATTAAATGTGCATGTAAAATATCCATATGCAAATTACTGACTGAATGTTATATCTATGTGCATAAGAACATGCTTCCTTCTCTTATCTGGAAAGAATATAGGCTGAACTTCTGCATCTGCTTTTCAAAACAAAAAGGACTCCTGAAATGGAACTCATTAGTGCAGGCTGGTCTATATTTCCAGGACAGCTGAAAAGGTAGTAAAACCAGAATTATTCACTTCTCTTAAAATTTAAGTTTTGCAAATACTTGGATATTTCATATCTACAGAAAGAATGTTCCCTCTTGGATACAAATAGCTTGATCCTGCAACCACTCCAGAATCACATGGAATGAAATTGAAAACAAAAGCCATTTTCATATCTGCTGCCAGTCTTCATTTAAAAGGTGGGGATGAGTGAACCTTCCTGCTCACTTTCTCATGAATATTTCTGTGAATAAGATTTTGTTTGCAGTGGAGTCAAACAATTGTGGGCTTTCATGTGGGGCACTGTTGGTATTGATGTGGCCGTGTTCAGTCTATGGGCTTTGAAGGACTGGGAGAAGAATCAAGTGTTTTGAGCTCCCCATCAGCAGAAGCATGAGTAGGTACCCTACTGAAGGGAGGGACAAGAGTCTTGGAGAGGA
The DNA here is from genome assembly GCA_013398115.1 of Falcunculus frontatus. Taxonomy (NCBI): domain Eukaryota; kingdom Metazoa; phylum Chordata; class Aves; order Passeriformes; genus Falcunculus; species Falcunculus frontatus. The sequence continues at coordinate 111,112 of VZRV01003799.1, forward strand.
ACTACACAATATAACCCCAGTGAGAAGACAAATCCCATGGTCTTAATATTAATGTGCTGTACTGAAGGAACTTAAAGGAACCATGTGGGATAACTGTCAGGAATATTTTAAAATCTTGTTAACTCATCTTATTTATTGTATCTTTTTGAAGAGAAATGATGGAACTTTCTCCCAGTATTTCTTTGTGTTACACAGGAGATGAAATCCTCATTCTTTTAACAGAAAGAATATCACAAGAAAGGATCTGGTCTCTAGTAAGTCTCTTCAGAGGGGTTAGCTGCTGTGGTGTAGCACAGCTGTCCACTGCCATGAGATCAAAGGACATCCTGCAAGGTGGCTGGGTCAAGGAGTCCAAGCATGGTTAATTCTGGAGACTATGGGACAGAAAGTCTTGCAAAGCAGCAGGGCTAATGTTATTGGACTGGTACGTGGTTTGCCATAAATCAATTCAAACTTTCCTCATTGCAGTTTTTGTTCTGCTAAAACAACCTTAAAAAAAAAAAGTAAAAATATGTCTTTTCCAGTGGCACATAACATCTATGTTATATCAGACAGTAGGTAACCTCTGCAATATTATATGTTCACTGTGTGTCACTGTATAAAAAAACCTTTGCAAATAGTGGGGTAAAGTTATTGTATTACAAAGTTCAACTTTTCTGACTATTCTTTCTCTCTCTCCAGAAATACGTTCTCGTTCAACGCATTTAAGTGGAGTTTGAATTTTTCTCTCCCAAATCTCTGTTTAAAATCTCAAATGCCAACGTAACTCCACAGTTTCTTCTCTTACCAAAAGTCCCCTTTCTGTGGGCCATGGGGGGGGTTTCCAGGGGCTAGCACAGGATTTCACACAAAAACCAGCCAGCCTTCTGCATCCCAGTTTCTTATTTAATTTCTGGATCATTTGCTCAGTGGCAGCATTTCAGCTGCTCATGGAGTTTTCCAGCATCCCACAACCTCCACTGGGTGTGCCGAGGCTTTTGTTTCATTGTTGGTTTCCCTGCTATGCTGCCAATGACTGACAGCACACATATGCCCCCTGAGAGCATGATGGACTATGTATAGTTCACCAGGGACATCCTGGCGGCTTGTGAACCGATGCAGGAAATATTGTCAACTGTGTGTTAGTGATATATCCCAGCTCTTCTCATGACTCATATCTTTGAAGGTTTTGTATTTTTTTTTTTTCTACTCCAGCAATTGATGGTGCCTGGAGTAACCCAAACCTGGTCATTACCAATAAATACCTGGTTTAAAATATCCTAAGTTAACTAATTTGCTTTAAGAGAACCGACTGAGAAGTTGTTTATTTAGTCCTTATGACCATATCCTAACCGGGTGCCTAATTTACAGCTGACTCCTGTGAGTCCAGCTGCACAACGTGAGATGAAAATGAGCCATGAAGGAGCTGTGGGATGTGGAAGAGAGAGCACAAATGGCAGTGCTGCCTCTGGGAAGTGCTTCTCCTGCACCAAGGGGCAGCTTGGCCTCCCCACACCCCGGATCACAGTCCTGACGTGGGCTGTGGCCCACCTGCCTCACTGCAACCCTCCTCTCTGCACCGCACTCACGCGCCTTTTGAGAACAAATGCATCACACCCGCTGACGGTGTGCGTGCCTCGCACCCACACACACATCGTGCTCACCCACATCCCGCACACACATCTCACAAGTTCACAAACACATCTTGCACATCTGTTCCCAGTCTCCTTCTTGGTGTGGTATCAGGCCTTTCTTCAGCATCTCCAAGAGAAAAATTGACAGTGAAATGTCTTCTGCAAATCTCTTTGGCATATCAGCAGACAATGCAGTGGGACAAAGTAAATTAGTTTCTTCTGATCATTCAACCCCTGCCAGTGCATGACCCTAAAACAAAATTTTATTCAATCACAGCTCATTTTACTGTTGCTTTACCAGTCACAATGAAACAAATCAGGAAACTAGATGTGATTGTTGGGCACCCATCACAGGTGGGTGAGGAAACTGAAGGAGAAGCCCTCCTTCCAGCCCAGGGCAGCATCACCTTCACCAATAGATGAAGCAGGGCAGGGCAGTACCTGGTACCATTTCTATGAAATGCCATGCTTTTCTGATCCTAAATGTCTATCTGCAGCAGGGAAGAGATGCTGACTACACAGCTGGGCATCTCCAGGTGGAGGAACAAAGCTGCTTCCCTACTGTCCAGAGAAGTCATTGAGTCACCATCCCTGGAGGTACTAAAGTATCTGTAGGTGTGTCACTTAGGGACATGGTTTAGTGAGGGCTTAGCAGTGCTAGGTTAAAGGTTGGCCTCGATGATCTTAGTGATCTTTTCCAATTGAAATGATTCTGTGATTCTACTTCTGAAGGAATCCAGACCCTCAAGTCCAGATTGCTGAAGATGTTTTGGTTGTATTTTAATGGACACTGGCTTCAGTGCAGTTAAGCAGGCAACTATCCAGATGAATTTGATTCATCCCATCCTGACTATAAGATATCCTTCGACTTTTTCAGCAGTTCATGCCAGGGTTGCAGTACTGTGGGGCAGAGTCACCTCTGCCTGTGTGGGTAGTACAGGGCCCCTGTGTCAACCGCCCAGAGAAAAGAGGGTGTATCACTGTTACAAACACACTGTTTTCAAAACAGCTAGCTGCTCACTGACACCTACAGCCAGCCACCAGCCCTTCAGTGTCAATTTGATGTGTTTCTGATGGTTTAATTCAAATTATTAGTAAGTCAGAATGAACAGGACATGAGAAGATATCTCCCACCTATTTGGTGGTGTGCTAAGGAAAGAAAGCTCCAACATGTAGGTGTCTGACCACCTTCTAACTCTCTTTCTAGCTTCTGCTCAAGTTCTGCTACCTGGACAAAAAAGGGTGAGTTTGAGCTTTCGACTGACATTAATACCCTATTTTGTGAGCAAAAACCATCATTTACCAGGACACCATAAATCTGGTACAACATGTTTGGTGGAATTCAAACTGACAGATACTGTAGCTAGCTGCAACTTCCCAGCTAGGCGTATCCTAGATCAGAGGAAAATCCACAAAGTGTGGAAAAGTGGTTAAAGTTATGATAATTGTTACAGTCCTGTATTTTCTACCAACAATGAAATCAGCCTGTAACTCCTGAATGGAAATAATTATTCTGTACCACTGTCCATTGTTCTCCATCATTACCAGGAAACAGGGTTATTACATAAGATTAGGTTAACCCTAGAAGAAAAGAGATACATTTTGTTTTTAAAAGATATCAAAGAAAGAAGAAAGTAAATCCTTTCTAACCTGGTAAATTGCTACTGTGCACATTCATCAAAAAGAAGACTTTTTAAAGAACATCACAGACATAGCACAAAGAAAGTAAAATTCGAGTTAAGGCAGGTGCTGTGTGCTCAGCTAAACCAGGGAGAGCTGGTTAATAGATATGAAATCTTTTCAAGAACACCAGAGGGGAATAGCCCTGCTCAGGAGCAGCCACATCTATCAAGGGCTGATAGTCACCACCAAGGATAACCCCAGCCATGGCTACCCTGCCTCTGCAGGTGTCCCCACGCTAAACTGCCTGTTCCAGCTTGGGTGGGGCTGCCCAACCTGCAGCAGTTTTGTGCCAGGTCAGCACCTGCACCAAAACACCTCAGTAACCCAGGAGCCAAAGCTCCCTTCTGCAGGACACACCGGCAGCTGGAGCTGGGCTCAGGACCACTGAAATGTGCCACTCTGATACACTAGAATTTGGGGAGTTAGATGAATTTTTAGGCTTTTAGATAAGTTATACCAGTATATTAACCAGTAAATACCAGTAAACACATACAGTAGATTTTCCTGTGGTATGCAGCCATCTTGATACAGTCTTTCACGTATTATAAAAAATCAACAAATCAATCAAGGTGTCAGTCATTACATATGCATTGTTCAATAGAAGTGAAAGGATAACATAACAAATAGGTAATTTTCAGCATCATTACCTCCCTGTGTGCATACTTGCTGGGGGAGGGGCAGACATGGAGCTATTTCTAGGCTGTTCCATGTAATGCTTTTCTGATCTGCTCCAGTCATTGTTTTCAGGTGTTTTATTGGTTGTTGTTTACTTCTGAAGGGAAGCAGATTTTCCTTCTGCTACAAAGCCATAAAGAGAAAAGACTGACAGATGAGCAGAAAAAAGCTTCTAGCCTCTCTTCCCTAAATGGCTGCTTGCTAATATGCCTTGAGCCTTTCTGGCTTCTGCCAAACCTTTAGCATTGACTGGAGAGAAACCACGGAGCAAGAAGCAGAGGTGATTCCCACCAGATGATTAGAAATATACTTCTCTTTCACTGCCTAGGCCAAAACCAGCCCCCAACCAGGGCAGGAGTGGGAAGCCAGGTCATCACATGGACAAACCTGCCCTCGCTTGTGTGGTGGCAGGAAGAGGTGTGGCAGGTTCAGGGGTTGCCCACCCTGCCTGCATGGATGGATGTAAGTGCTGTAGATGGACTTTGGAGATGATGTCCTTTGGAGATGAATTGCTCTTTCCCAGTGTTACAATCTGATTGTTAAAATTGTAATAAATAGGTAAGCCCAATTTAAGATAAAACATGTATAAAACTTTATTTCGTGTCCGAGAGTTAGAACACACAAAGCCACGATCGAAAAGGAGACAGTGCCAAGCCCGGGGTTGGAACTGGGTGAACACAGGTCTGACCTCTATCGCATCAGACCTCCCTCCGTTCACACCAGCTACCTCCAATAGCTTGGCTATATACAGTTTTTGCCCATAAAGTCCGGATCTTAGGTATTATTTTTGTCAATCAACATATTCATGGACTCTGCCATTCATGGAACTGGGGTGAACAAAACACGTCCTGAGCTTGATTGATCCTTCATCACCAGGGGTTGTTATCTGATGGTCCATGATGTTCCTTATCTGGGTCCTCGATCCGGCCGTTAGCACCTGAGCTGGGAGGGGATCTTCGGAGATGATCTAATCGAAGTGGCCGAGGAGGTCTTCTCGGAAATGTATTCAGCTCAATGCTTTCTTGATTAGTCGTTGTTCTCTGTAGCTCCGTTTTTGGAATGCAAATTTGCTCCCTGGGTGAGGTTACAATTTTCCCTAGGCAGGTTCTGCTTAAAAACTGGTTACAACTTAACTTAGTACATATTTCGATTATTACATATTTGAGCACGAATTTCCCGCTTTTATTTATAACAAAATTATGAGATGACTCTGCTAAATTAAGGTGTAAACCAAATGCTGAAGTCAATAGCATGGATTTTATTTAAAATTAAATGAGGGGTAGAGAGAGAGAGATAAGGGAAAGGCAAAGAGAGAAAGGGAGTGAGAGAGAAGCAGATTAAGTAGAAAAAAAAAGTCACCACTCTGTAGATTCTGACGGCATCCAATTGCTCTTCTCAGTGGCTGCAGACTGTACACAGTAAGTGGTGGGGGAAAAGAATCCACGGAAGTCTCCTTTCAGGGGGTTTACATTGTTCAGGGACTAGGTGGAAACACCCCTGGTACCTCCCCTGGATGATGTAATACTGGATCAGGAACATTTCATGAGTCTTTGACACTTTCTAAGATGTCGCAGCTGTCTGTTACACGTAGTTGAATCAATCACGGCTCATTATGGTCCATCATCCAGGATGCATAGCTGAGGCTACCTGTGAATGTCCTTGGTGCTCCCAGGAGGGTTTTCACAGCTGAGTCATTATGTAAGGGAGGACACTGGAATGGTAAGAAGGACTATCCCACCTAGCAGGATCTGCCTCTTATCAGCCTCTTCCCTTATCTGGAAGTCCAGTTTGTAGCCTCAGGTGTGCCTGCCCTTCTGCACCTGGGAGACCTCTCTGTGCACCACTAGCAAAGCACCCAGCCGATTGTTTGAACCATGAGCACCAATCTCTTGCAGCACCTGGGTGGTTACTGCAAGTGGTCAAATGTTAGCAGTTCAATCTCTTAGGCTTCTGGATACATTCTTCTCCTTTGACCTGGATAGTTGGACAATAGCACCACCTTATCTTATCTCAAGGTCCTTTTGCAGTCCAAATCAGTAGGCATATTCAGGGAGGGGTGGGCTTCCGTAGATGAGCAGCTGTTTCTTTGCAGTTTGCTACAGTGGACAAAAGCCTTTTGGTGATCTTAGCAATGTTTAAGCTATTAACCATTTCAGTCTCTGGCACCTGGGAGCCCTGCTGCCCTCCAGCCAGGCAGCATGGGCTCTCCTGTACCAGCGTGAGGCACCCCGTGTGTGGCTAGGCCCCAGGGCACATAGCAGGAATAGAGGGTCAGTCTGGTCAGTGGGAATACCCCTCTGGGTGCAGTACCCAAAGAGTGAGTCCCACACCCAGCAAGTGAACACATGAGGCCAAACTTGCACATGTGCACCCGGCAAAGGCACTCTTCTAACACCTCCTTTCCTCCACTCCCTTGCCACCCCCATTGCCTGTGACTTTCTGTAGTTACTTGGATGTTGAATTAGAAACATTTAAATATACTCTTTGATCCTCCACTGGAGATGGTAGCCCAGCACATTTGGCTGTTAGCAGATTGTGGGGACTGTATGCACAGGCCTGTAGAGCAAAATATCTTTGGTTTTGTATAGAAACCCAGCTGTGCTCACACACGTGCCATGGCACATGCTGCATTGAAGTGTGATGACAATCGCAACTGAAAACACAAGATGCTTTCAAGGCCCTGTAATTGAAGCAAAAGAAAAAAAGGCTGGGCTTAGAGCCTGTAGTGATCAGTACCAGGCAGTGCTCTCAGCAGAATGCTGCCTTGTAACTGGCAGCATTTGCCAGATTTTCTAATTGCCTTCCAGGCCTGGTGGCTGTTGCTTGTGCAGAATTGGAAATCAGAGCCATATGGGACCAACTGAGTGGCTGAAGTCTGTGCTGTTCGAGTTTGCCTGCAGGTGAGTGGCAGCAGAGGTAATCCCTAAGGGAAGCAAAGTGGGGAAAAGGGTGCTGGAAATGGCCAGCCACCATCTGCAGCTCCTTGGGAAGGTGCCCTGTTACATCAGTGCCCTGCATCTCAGCCAAGGAAAGGGAGTTTTTTGCAGGAGCAATGACTTCATTACATGCCAGTGCCTTTTGGGTGAGTGACTTTTAATGGAAGTCTGAAGGCTGGTCCCTCTGCTGAAGTTGCCCCCAAATCCCCAGGAGCCTCAGCTGGGACGCAATTGCTGTGCCACTATCCATCATGAGCCTGAGTAATTGGGCTTTTGTATTTCCTATCTTGCCTTATATGGCTTTCCACAGGTGTGTTTACTCTTGCCCTCTCCCCCCTTCTCTCTCTAAATACATGCCTGTACATACCCTACAAGTATATGTAGAACAAAACATACTCATTTATGTACTGCGCTTGTGATATTGTTGGCTTATTTCCCTGGATTAAAGGATTATGTGCTAAAGATGTCCATATATGCTTGACTATTCATGCGATCCTTTAGCAATTATTTACTGTCAGCCGGACCAGTCTGGGCTGGGTTTGATTTTCTGCTGGGAAAATTCAGTGTCACCAGCTTAAACTTGCTGTCCAGAGATCCAAGAACTAAATGCCCCATGTCAAGCAACAGGAAGGACTAACCTCTCTACTTACCAGATTTTACCAGGGCTTGAAGAAATGAGCTTTACTAGAAGAACTGAAACAAAGAAGGGAAAACCAATAAAGTATCAGCTTGGAAAATCTGGTGAATCTTCCCAGACTCAGAGAAAACTAGGGAGAAAGTTGCTGTCCTGCACCTGAAATGCATGTGGATTCAGGGAAGATTACAGCATATTCCAAGAAAAGTAATCACACCCTTATGGCTTGGCAGAAAGGCCTGAGATATCTATGCTGCTCTTTTTCAGCAGGCTAACACCAGATTCAGGCTAACACCATCTTGCCAGATACTTGCTGCCGTCAGTCTTCTTTGTTTCCACCACTTCTCTACCACCACCTCACTACCCAGAACATCCCCAAAGCTTTTTTAAATAAGGAGAAGAAATATGATGGTGTCTCTTAGAGACACACCTGCTTGGTCAGATACTCCTTCCCAGAAACTCTCCCCCTCTCCTAGTGCTCTCTGAGCCCAAATCTTACTGTTCTTCCTATCTCTGCTGGCCCCTCTGGGGCTTGTGGGATGGAAGAACTCAATTTCTCTCAACTTCTAAGTGCAAATTTTTGTAACAAACAAAATTCCCATTCTTAATTATAACTGGCAAAGAAATCCCAGCTGGTGCAGTCGGCGTCTTGCGCTCCTCTGCTGCTGGCAGGGGTCTGTCTCGAGCTCTCACAGCTCAGCTATTCTTCTCCCTGTCCTGTCAACAGAAACAAGTGTTGAGCTCTTGTCCTTTTAAATCTCCCAATCCCCATTTTGAAGATACGCATGTAAATATATATATACATACACATATTTGTATGCAGGGAACCCGTGGGAGAAGGGAAGGCAAGAGAATCCTCCCACTGCCCTCCACTTTGTGGGTACACTGAAGTCAGGGAAGAAGTTCACCATATGAAGGATCCTAATAACAATTTTAAACAACTAAATGAGGAACAGTGCAGAGAGCCCATGTGATTGTTTAGGCTCAGTTGCATTATTAACTACATGCTCCCATCTCTTGGAGTGTCTTTGGGGAATCTCCACATTGGGATGAGTCTCATTTTGAAGATGTGGCCAGGCTGTGCTGTCTCTGAGGTTCAAGACCTGTCCAGAGAAATTCTGTCTGGCTCCGGGTTTGAAAACAACGCTGGTACCTGGAGATCTTCTTATCTGTGTCTTTGTTAGTTGGCCTGTAAACCAGCAGAACCCACAAGGCTATGACAATTCTGATTCTTCAGAATAACACAGGACCAATTTTTTCCTTATGTGTTTTCAGAATAGTTTGAGGTTATGTGCCCAGTTTCATTGTTTCCCTTAGTTCTATAAAACAATATCAGTCTTAACTTGTCTGCATGTTCATAGAGGTGGTTATTTTTTTTATAATTAACAAGAACATTAAATCAAGACAGCACTTGTTTAACCTTTCAACACATTTTTGTCTGAAGTGATTCACTCAGCTTGTTTTCCTGGAAAAGGTGTTTTCTGGGCCTGTAATCCCCTAGGTATGTATTTCGTCTTTCAATACTGAACTGGTATGGACATATGGAAAGAAAATCTTATCTTCTTGAATAATACCTAATACCATTTCCAGAAAAATTAATAATGATTTGGCAAATCTCCAAGCTATTAATGTTTTAAGAGTAACTAACCCCTCAATATGCCGTTTTCATCCTTCTTCAGTACAGGAACAAAACGTCCCAGGCACTCCAATGCATTTGCCAAGTTTCTCAAGCACTGCATCATCATGGCTTCCACAGACGCTCATTGTAATAACAAAAATCATGGTGTATTGTTTGATATTTATGTGGGTATTTAATGTATTTTTATAAGGTTTCTTGCTCTTTCCCTCCCTTTTGGATTTTTACTTCAATGACAGGTATGAACTCTATGCATAATACAGGGAATGTATTTAATACACAACAGTTGTTCTCTCACATGCAAGTGGTTTCTATAAAGAAACCATCCATCACTGCTATATAATAAGCCACATCTTTTCCTGAATGGTCTGTCCTTCTGAACTGACATATGTGGGGATTAATATCTACTATAAAACAGGGAATGTGCAAGTACTGAAGTTACTCTTGGAAGAGTTATTAATTTGAGATAAAACTATTAAAAGTGCCCAGGTAACTTATGAGTCCAAAACCCATTTTCAAAAGGAGGTGAGATCTAAACCAGTGAAAATATGTAGATGACTAACCAACATATATAACCTAAACCCTAGTGTGGCTGTTCCAGACTGTTTTAGCTCTTCAGTCCTTCTGTTGCATATGAGTTGCACACTCATACTTCCATCAGTGACATTCCCTGGGCTTGCATATATCCATAGGGTCACCCCAGGATTTTTGAAGCTCATTCTTACTTCCTGCACAGGTCAGTCTCTTTGATATAACCCAGTTTTCCCACTGGTGACTGGCATAAAAGCCTCTAGGATTGTCCAAGACCCATAATGTGCTTCACTACCCACCAAACCTACACGGTTCCTAACTAGTCTGGAACTGGTGATTGATTCATGGTCAGATGTCAAAGCCAAAATGTTTCATGAAAATATTTTTGATTCTGGAAACTTTTGCCATACCCAGGCTGGAACTTTCTTGTCTGTTGTGCAGGCCGTGTTCCCTGGCAGCAGATGATGTTCAGCTCCAGTTCAGGAGTTGCAGCTCCCAGGCTCTGCAGCACAGCAGGGCTGATGACCGGTCTGGAGGTCCAAGAAAGAATGGGACTGAGGAGTTTCTGTGCTCCACATTGCAGAAGCAGTCCAGGAAATGCTGTGGAGTTGCCTCTGACACCATTGCACTTCAGACGTAGCAGCTATCTGAGAAGACAACTCCTCTCCACGAGCATGTCTGCTGTGTTTGATTTTTAGAAAAGGTGAAAACCAATGTTTTGAGCTTCCTAGAACAAAATATTTTCAGAATTTCATTTCCACAGGAAAGGCAAAACTTTTTTAGGCTTTGTTCCAATCCAGAACGGAACAAGAAACTGTCTGGAAATGTCAGCATTTCCACAGAAACAAAATGCCAAGTTTTGACCTACACTTTCTTTTAAAGTCTCTTTTTAATCTGAGTCCCAGAACATGAATTGCTAAATATTCTGTGGAAACTGTAGTTTCAAAGCCCTTGTTCCTTATGAGGATATTTCAAATTTCTATACCCACATTCTTCACCTGGAAATCACCTCATCCATGTGTCCTCCCTACATGGTTGCGTATTACACTACTGTGTTGTGGGGTATTTCTGTCCAAATGTGGAACTATGACAGAAAATGTAGTGCCAGACTATCTGTTTAAATTAAATTAAATTAAATTATGTGATGGAAAGTGAGCAATGTGTCATAAAAACATAATAATGTGCAAAGAGAAAGGATCTGTGTTTCTCTCTGAACATGACAGATTGAATGATGATGGATGGTCATGTCCTTTTATATGCATGGGGTTCTTAATTTCTCCTAGCATGAAGTGTGGCTCCCTAGGTATTGATGTGGGACCTGATCCTCTCCTGCTTTTTCGAGGACTCTCACTTGCTCCTCATGATGCCACTTAGGCTGCATGAGGACAGTGTATATCCACTTGCTACCTCCATGCACAAGTCAACTTGTTGGCCTGCTCAGAGAAGGGTGGTGATGGGAAATGAGAGTGACGGAAGTCTGGAATTACTAATTTCTAATGTTCTGAAAAAACAACAGTTTTCAAAAGCATAGAAAGCTAGAAATAAACTAAACATCACATCAAGCAACATCCTTTCCATTTCAAACATTTTGCCTGAAATTTTGCACATTGTCCTTCAGGGTGGCAAAAAGCCCTGGCTTCTCTAGCCTTCATTCCCCATCACAGGAAAACTGTCCTGCCCAGCCTTGCAGGGACTCCTCTGAGTAGTCACAGTGAGTTGCCTTTCCTGCTGGCCAGTGTGGACTCTAAACATCTCTTTTCCACCTCAGCTGTTTTCTTCACGCTCCTGGTTCTAAATTCTTGTGTCGTAGATAGGAACCTGGAGATATGAATGTAGAATAACTTTATCCCACCTGAAGCTACAAAATTTTTCTTCCTCCTTAATTTAGGAAACAGGGTATTCCAGTGGAGGATGAGTCTCACCCATTTATCATTGTTGTCTGGACATAATCACATGCGTTCAGTAAAAAAGACACAGATTCTTTTGTAGACCTTCCTAACAGGCCTTAACTCACAGCCTCCTGATACCTGCAAGTGAACAATCCTGCTAGCAATAAAAAATAATCTCCCAGGAGGACCTCTGATCCTAAAGCAAATGCTGTTTAATTCACCACTCATTAGGAGTGTATCTGGATTGATTTATTGAGCACTTCTGACCTCAAATCTTTTGAACAGCATTCCTTCATGATTAAATAGGGAATGGATTTGGGCAACACTTCTGGCAGGCAGAGTGGAAGAACGCAAGTGATTCCTGAAAACATTAATATCATGTAACTTAATAAAAATATACTACATGTTGGCATGCACTTGGCCCAGACCAGAAGGGATATGTTTTCTAACCAAGGTTCTGGTAACTTCTGTAGTAAATATGGCTAGAACAATTCATTAATTATACATTTGTGGTTGTCCCACCTTTGTGTATTTTAGAAATACGCAGTCACATTCAATCCATTTAAAATAAAAAAAAAAGCAGTATCTTTCGGTCCAAAGAAAATCAATGTGTTTGGTAAGCACACGACAGTCTGTGGCAGCAGAAAGTATTACACCCTCTAGGGAATCAGCTTCTACTTTTTGCTTAATATTCAAAGAACAGAGAAATGGATAAAACTATACCGAAAGTCATTTATATGTGACTGGCTACAGACAATTGCTTTCTAGTTGAGAAAAACAAACTTTCTTGCCAGTTGTACCCAAGTAATTACAAACATGAAGAGATTTTGTCTCTGTTCTTTGAGTATATAAACAAAACACTTTGAACCTTTTAATAAGAATCAGGAGTGCAAAATACAACCTCCTGCTATATGCCTCACCATTCTCCTTCGGCTACAAAAGCAGGATGAAGCATGGAATAGGCTGTTGGCTGTATGACTTGTTTGGCCAACAAAGGTGTATGCAGCAAACCTGGTCTGTGCACTCCCCTCTCTCCTGGCTTCTACTTAACAAGAGAGCACAGAATCTGGCTTGTCTCTCCCCACAGAGATTCCAGAGAATTTGCCAGAATATTTGCATCTACATAAATCACTAAGAAAAATAGTTGCTTTAGGTGCCACTTGAATGGTAAGCAATGTTATCAGCTCTCATAAATTCATCAGAAGATTCCTAAAAAAGTGAGCTATTATCTTCAATCAGATCTCCTGTTTGAAGGAGACTAAGTGGCTGGGAAAATGTCTAATGAGAGATTTTTGAGGATGTCAACCAGGTTTATCCCAACTGACTTTTGGCACCTAACTCTCCAAATCAGATGTCTATTTCTGGCGGGTTTTCTCTGTTCTTAGCAGAGAGTAAGGGCTTCTTCAGAGAGAGAACTAGATGACAGAAGAGCTAACAGTGTGTGATTAAGGTCCTGAAGTTAGGTGCCTGTTGCACAAATTTAGTAAGAATTGTGCAGAAAATACCTACGATGTTGAACATTGTCAAACACAATTTGTAAACTGTAAGGATCTGACAACAGGATTTTCTGTGTGGTGTAGACAGGTTCCTGTGAGTCTGCTCTACCTGTGAGATGTGCAGAACCATAGCTTTCCCCAAAAGGGGCATCACTGGGTTGGCTCCTTCAGCTGCTGCATAGGGTATCAGAACGGCTGGAGAGTAGAATTCCTTGCTTCATGAGCACCCACAGGACTGGGAAGGGTGAGTTGGTGGGACAGGTGTGCACATCTCACCAGGCCTCCCTACACAGAGGCTCCTGAAATGGTGTTGTGCGGTCCTGATCAAAACATTGATCCCAGAAGAGATGACCTCTCTGCAGGTGGCTTCCCAGAGCAACCCCCCTATGATGAAATTGGGCATAGGGCCAGCTGGTTGCTGAGGTGGGCGCCATGAGGGCAGCCTCATCTGGTATGGTTGGCAGGCTTCCTCCTAAGACATGAGCAGGAGCCTCAGCAGAGAGGAATGGAATCTATCCATCTCTAGGCACTATCTAACTAGGGAACAGGACTTCTTTGAAGTGCAGGTGGGGGAGGAATCCTTCTCTCAGCGAGACCAACACGCCCAAGAGCAACACAGAGCCATTAATTACCTTGCGCTGCTAACAACAAATGACAGAAAAAGCTTTGTATTTTACACTTGCCCGCTGAAAATGCATGGAAAGTTTGTTCACTCTTCTGAGACCTTTCCAAGGGGCCACACAAGTGGCAAGCCAAATAAAGCCAGACACAGCCAGATCTGCCTTTTGCTTGGGTCTTCTGGATAAAAAAGTTTGTGGTACATGAAAGAGCTCTTTGAAGTGACTGATGTTGATGCTGCAATGCATTTGGGTGAGCGCAGAGAATACCAAGGCTGATGGTGTCAGGAGTCAGGGGGGCTCTTCCTCTTTGCGCATGGAGAAGCTGAGGATATCTGGGAGGTCTTTCTAATACACTACATGTCTATATTTAAAGGACTGTGTAAATTTAGATTCTACTGAAAAAGGAGAAGGGTTCATGACACGGGGCTGAGGGTAGAACAGCATTTGCTGCAGCTCTGTGTCCTGCCTCTCAGCGTGGTTGCGTTGCCAAGCCCACCTTTCCCTGGGTGGCTGCTACAAATTATTCTGATGGCAGGGTAGTTTTCTGACTTTGGAAAATGTTCCCCACAGATGGCAGTGAGTAGATTTATTTTTTATGAAAACAAAATTTGTGATCTAGGGTCTTCAGAATAAAACATACAAGAACCTAGAGTAGGTGGGCTTTTTACAACAGTTCAAAGAGCTGCCAAATGACCTTTCATCTCTTGGAGGTGTGTCATGGGTTGAACCTGAGCTGATGGACAGATCTTTCAACCAGTAGTGCTTATCGAAATTTACATATTTAAGCCCTGTGGAGACATAGGAAGTTCCCTTTTTGGTTTGAGCCTTCCCGCAGGGAGGTGGGAGGAATATGGACCCCAGGGCTCCATCTCTCGGTGTGGCCCTGGGCCTCCCCTCCCCTGGCACCGGGGCACAGGCCCTGGGTGCCTGCGGGAGAGCCCCTCAGAGCTGCAGGCAGCTGAGGAACAATCACAATGGCTGCACAGCCGAGAGCACCCGGAGCGGCTGCTGAGGAACCCCCCCCAGCCCCCACAACACCTGCACAGACCCAGTGAGAGCTGACAGAGCTTTCTGCAACCAACTCAGCCTATACTGAACTGCAAAACAACATCAAGCAGCCAGCAGCATCAAGGGAGCGAGGCTTTCTCCATCGTAAAGCCCGAACAACAAAGATCACTCATCAACATGGCATCTTCAGGGTCAGAGAGAAAGAGAGTGAAGCTGAAGATGGCAGCGGGGAAAAGAGGGTGGAGTTGCACCTTCTGCGTGTAGCTTAAAACTGCTTTTTGCAGACTGTGGTAAAGACTGTAACATCATAAACTGTTTTTCTCTTTAATCCATTTAAAGACATGGGGGGGATGAGAATTCTGTGTCCAGCCTGTGAGAGAAACAAAGGTGACCACGCCAGGTTACCCAGGAGCCGTGAGAGACTTTTAAAATTTCTGTAAAGAAGAGAGGTGTTGTTTTCAGGCTGGAATTTATCTATCCTTAAACAAGAATACCCCATGTGTGGCCCATGGGACTGTGTGAAGGAGACTGTGATTTCTTTCCATGGGAGAGATATTTTTTACGGCGGCGGCAGCAGATTTTCGGGTGGGGCTATTGCTGGTGCAGTTTGGGAAACCAGGAGAAGCAAAAGAGACCTCTATTTCCTCAAATAGTAGATAGACTTTTAAGAACTGTAAATGCTGACCAAGAATCATCCTTTGTTATCCTTTGTGTAAGTTGGATAAGAGGGGGAGGTGCTGGAGAAAAGGGGGTTTTGTTTTAATTTCTTATTATTTCTTTTTACTCTTAACTCTCTTAGTAATAAACTTTTTCATATTCTTTAAGTTTGAGCCTGGTTTGCATCTCTCCAAATCTCCTATCTCACAGAAAGTAAGAAATACAAACTAAACCACTACAAGGTGAAACAAATCAGTGTGTTTGATATGGAGTTTTCCATGTAGATTCGTTGTAAGGTAATTAGAAAGAGAGGGGGAAAGAGCATAATGAAAAACCAATAAAGAGAAAAAACATCAGCTCTTTGTCATGCCCAGAGCAAAATCCATATCATAGACTGAGAGTCTGTGAGCCAGTGGAACTTTCACTGTGTTAGGGTATATTTAAGCATTAATTAGAAAACAAATGTTAATTGTCTTGGGGCAAACGTGTAACAAAGAATAAAATCCAGTCTGCCTGCTTCTGTTAGACCAAGAGGCATCCACATCACCCAGCATCAACCCTGCCCCAGCTTAACCCCTCTAGATGCTGCTCTGCTCCCTTTAGGACAAGCAGGTAGAGGAGACCAGTGGCATATTCTTCTGGGAAAGCAAATGGTGCAGAGGATTTGAGCTGGGGTGACCTGGCAAGGCACTGGCAAGGAAGTAGAATGGCACTTGTGTAGGAAGACAGAGTAAAAAAAGCTGAACAGTGAAGGAGTTACATGAGGTCATCTTCAGCCCCTTACCCCTGTCACCTTCCTATTTTAAAAATGGAAAATTCTAGGGCACAAAGCAACCCAAAGATGAATCCAATCTGTTCAGCTGGATGCTCCTCCCTGTTCATAAAGTCATGAATAGTTCTCAAATATTACAGTGTGATTAAAAAGAGGAAATTCAAATACTGTATAAGCTTTGGGTTATAGGATTAGGCCTGTAATAGTTTTACTTGGCTTTATAAGCCTGATCCTGTCCCAGTGAACATGATGGGAGGTCAGTTATCAAGCCACAGGGGGCTAGATAAAGCTCTATATGAGTTGCTATTTTTTAGTCCTAAAGTTAGTCTTATTGGGCCCAGCCCAACTTCAGCTGAAGTTAATGAAAAGACTCCTGCTGACTTTAATGGGAGTTGGATTGGCCCTATTGTCCTTTGTTGAGTAAAGGTCAGGAGGTGAATTAAAAGAAAAAGAAACAACTACATTGATAAGCTTTATTCAACGTTCTCACCTTATAGAGAAGAAGTGTTGTCTTAGCTGGTGAGAGTAGTTCAAACTAGTCCTTGTAGACCCTGCAAGGATAACAAAGTATGGTTTTACTCAAAAAAACAAGTGGAAATGAAAATTGCTGAGTTCCGATTTAATGATCTCCCAGTGGCTTCTATCTGCTCAATTTACAAATAAAACAGACACCAAAGTTAGACCCTAATCTCAATGAAAGCAGCCTTGTGCCGGTGCAATTCCACTGACTTTAATGGATTTCTTCTTGATGCTTCAATGGATTTCTTCTTGACTGACATGGGTGGGAGAGCTAAGATAAGATGTTGTGTTTCTAATTGCTATGGCCACACTTTGACTTGGACTATGGACTCTTCTTTCAGGACAGTCACTCTTCCACCTACACCTGAAGCAACTTGGTAGTCAAAGTGATGGGGAAGAGAAGGAGGATTAGTTAATGAATCTGCTGATTGTGTAAAAAGGAGCACAGATGCCGCTGATTCTCCAAATGCTCCCTTGGCTCTGAAGGACGAAGAAGACAAAAAGGAAAGAAAAACCTACAGTTGTGCTGTGTGAACCTTCTGGGTTTAGACTTGTATTCTGTGTCCTCTCCAGCTCTAAAAAAAGCAGAGCACAGGTTTTATCACCATACTCAGCAGACAAAACTATCAGATTAAAGATTGCTATTTTTACACAATACCTTTTCATTATAAATTATAGACCAGTCTCCCTGAGAACAACTCTCATGCACTAGCTGTCAGAAGATGCTGCTGGCAATCAGCTTCACAAAATTTTTCTTTTCCTGCATACCCTTTTTACAGCATGCATTTTAGGATCCAAGGGGCATAAAACATACTAAATTTCTTGGGAAATGCTTGAAGGAGTTTGGTTTTGATTTCTTTGCATTGCCCTTGCTAAATATTTCATGCTGTGAAATTCAGATAGCCTTCTCTGATACAGGAAGTAGCAACAGGAAAATTAAAGTATACACCCCCTCCACACCCCCCACTCCAATTTACTGCCATTTTATATATACAAAAATAATCTCTACCAAGCTGAGATGAATCAGAACCATCTTTCCAGCAGATGGTTAAAACTAAAGGGAGAGAAGGATGGCTTCATTGGGCTAATCCAAGAAAGGGAAAAGCCCTCTAAGCAGTTCCCTTTCCAGGGCAGGTTAACAGTCCGGCTCTCAGCAGGTTCTGACCATCAATGAACTAACCCTTTCCTCCAGCCTCGCCTCCCACTGGGCAGGAATTCAATGCATGAGCAGAGGTCAGTGTTAATGCCATCCTGCTAAAGGCATCCAGCTTTCATTCACAAAACAAACCACTTTACTGGCTTCAGAGAGAAAAGGAAGGAACCCAGGAGAAAAAATGCACAAAGATTTTCTATTAAGCGAGAAGCAGTTTATGATATAATACCAGTTGCAAAAGGGTCGAATCAAACATTGATATGATATATCTTTAAAGCAGCTTCTTAAGTGAGAATCAATGAAAGATTATTTTGCCCATGTCTAAGCTAAACGGCACACTTACACAAATAAGACGAGAAACTACAGCTGCAGTGAACACTTGTGCCGCCTGCTGCAGTTTATAGAACAAACATTTGGGATCTATCTGGCTAATCATGATATATTTTTCATGTGATCATCTGTTTATGCTTCTTTGGTTTATATGTCTTGGGACTGGGCTGCGTGCCAAGGGGCTGGGGGCTGGAGTCGGCAAACAGCCCCCGGTCCCGCAGGACCCTTGCGGGACCCTCAGTTACAGCTGCTCCAGCCTCACAAGGGAACAGATCCCCCCTACTCCTCCTGCCCATTTCTGAGGACGTGGTGTGTTTGGAGCCACACAGCTTAACCCCTCCAGTTCTTCCCACAGCCCCTCTTGCACCCGAGCCACAGACTGGGCATGTTTATGTAAGGACAATGGCATATTCTGTGTAGTGAGCATTTTAACTGAAAAGCTCCATGGTGCCCTGAGGTAGCTCAATTGGGCCAGTGATGGAGATACTTACTTCTGTAATTGCTTCCAAAATTTTTTTTTTGTTCTTATGTGGTTTTTGTCCACCAGCCCACTTGGCCAGTGGCAACATGAGAAACTTCCCATGGCTGCCTACTGAGCTGGGGGGTGTGGGTTGGCCACTGGCCCCATGTCCCCAAAGGCTCTGTATTGTTGTTCCTGCACCAGACCACCCTCTTTTTCCATATGTGACTCCCACGGCTATTTCACCAGGCAGAAACCTTCATCTTTCAGCCATGTGCATCCACAGAGGCTATACTTTCCACCCCAGCTCCTTGCCTTGTGCCTCCCCATCCACAGCCCCACAGCCAGCTTGCACCCCAGGGTACAGTGCAGATGTCTGCCCTCCTAGACCACAGCCAGCAGGACCAGGTTGCCCCAGTCAGGGGCCAGCCCAGGTCAAGTCACCAGTGGTGCTACTCGTGCCCACTGCAGCCCCCATGGCCTCCCTACACTGGACTCAGTGGATACTCCTCTCCAAAGCACAGGTGCAGCAGTAACACACTGCTACTGGACAGTCAGATCATCAAAGCCAAAGAAAAAAATCAGGGTGAAATCTGGGCTAAGGAGCTGTTGAGATGCTGGGAAGAGGCCATCTGCATGTGAGATGTCCTGCTTCTCTCCCATGGAGGAAGCACACTAGTTCAGAAAACACTGAAGCAGACACACTTCTGTAGCCATTGCAAAATACAGAGGATAAAGGAACTGGAAAATAAGCCAATGATGGCCTATGCCTCCAGCTTAAGGCTAAGATAAATTTTAGAAGTGCTGATGCTGCTAGTGGGGCCTCCAGCTGCGATGCAGCAAAAATAGGGCTCCCTCAACATCACAGCACCACCCAGGCAGTGGCAGCAGGCAGGAGGGTTCAGAGCAGCACTTTAAGACGGTTCTAGTTTTGGCAAAGGAGTAAGTCACTTTGAGCCCCCACCCAGAGTGGCTGTACAGTAACAAGACGGAAATGCAGAATGAACCTGGGTAAAGCCACAGACATACAGCTCCATTAAGAGTGATCCATGCTGTACCTGGCTATTCTGCTTATGGTCACTGAATTTACCCATTTTCCCGATTAAATGGCAAATAAACGACATCATTCTTCTCCATCAGTTGTTATGCATCTGCTCTGCAGGGGACCACAGACTCCCCATACAAGCAGTGTGAGGGCTGTGTGGGGTTGTGCTATGGGTCCCTCAGAGGTGCTTGCCCCATCCCAGCCAGGCTGGGGGCTCATGGGGTTGCTGGCTCTCCCAAAGGAAACTTCAGCTTGACCTTGCCCTTCATCACAAGAGAGGCTAGAGACTCCGTGGGTCCTTCTGCACACACAGACACCGTGACTTTGGGAGCCTGGCAAATAACAGCAGGGTCTATCATGCCCTGCCTGCTCTCACAGTACCTTAGGATTTTGTGGGATGGACATCACATCTGTACCCAGAAGGCTGTAAGCCAAAGTAGTCTCATATACTGGCAGAATTTGAGCCACAGCATGTGGAAAACTGCTCCTCTGAACATCCCACCATGGGGGAAAAGACAGTTGAAGTCCCAATACAAGCAGCCTGCTCATCTGGACAGGAATGTGCCTGTACTTTTCAAATGCCTCACAGCTGAAAGCAGGTCCCACACAGCCTGGCACAATAAAAGATGAGCATGTGGGACCCTGACTCACAAGGCTCTGCAACCTCCGTGGCTGCTGACACGGCCTGGAAGAGCAATGCTGCACATGGGACTGTCATGCAAAACTGAGGCATGAAAAATCCCTGGCTGAAAAGGGTGAGTGAGCATTTCTCTGTGCGGTCTTCACCTCCCTGAAGATGTTTACTTTGCTCCTTGTGCTTCCCCTCTATTTCCTTCCTCCCTACTTCACACCACTAAATACTTTAAGTACAGAGTAGCAATGAAACGGAAGAAATGAAAATGCAGTCTCAGCAGCAATAGCTGTCAAGCTGTGCTGGAAGGAAAAGATTAAAGTAAGATGGGTGGCTGAGGGAAGGGAGCAATGCACTTGTCTGGTTGGTGGGTCCCCACAGGGAAGCCCAAGTGCAATGGTCTCTTCCTTATTTACGTCCCCATGGCACTTCAGTCTGTAGGAATACCATGGAGATAGAGGATCAATGCCATGCAATCGACCCTTCACAACCAGCTGCCAGCAGAATTACTGGAATGTGTCCTTGCTACTATGCACTGTGGCCAAGGAATAAGAAAAGGAGGTACAGAGAGTGGCAAAGGAATGAAGTGAGGAAGAAGGTCCTTCTCTCAGTCTGGGATGTCCCAGTTCATACACTTTTGTAAAGAAATTATTTTTCTTCATGCCTAAAGTTGGTTACACAGTGTGAACCCTCCTGCTCATTGTTCATTAGCATCACTGAGTCTTTCAGACAGAGCCTGGAGGCCTTTTGCCCATGTTGAACATGTTATATCCCATGAAGGTGGTGGGGATGGCTGAGAATAGTTGACTGCCAGAGAGCCTGGTGGCTGCTGCACTAGCAGTTTTTCTTTTCATCAGCCATTTTTAGGCAAGCCAGGATGTTCCTTTCTCACAAATCTTGATCTGAAAGTACAGGCCCCAGATTGCTTAATATTCTGGGTGCTGAGGGAATTTCAGATTCTTGCAGTGGGACATATGTCTATAGAAACTCTTTGTAGTATTTGAGACCCTCTGTAATACTTGAGTGGGTTCAAGGTTTTTTTGGCTTTTTACAATAGCAATATGAGAAAGCACAAAGCTCACATATCTGATGATTGCACAAGTGGGATTGGGGTGGGGGGGAGGGAAATAATTTCAGTCTGATCTTTTTCCATTATTTTTATTCAACCCTACATTCCTCAGTTCAGCTCTACTTAAACATAAAGCAGAAACAATGGCCCTTGTGTGAGGAGCAGCATCTGGAAGAGACAGTCCCTGGGAGACCACAGGTGCTGGTGGCCTCGTTTTAGAGGACAGCGACTGATATCCACCAGCGTCTGGAAACACCAAGTCCATTCACATGAAAAATAAATCTCATGTGAAATACGGGCTTTCATGGATCATCTAGTAAAGGTGAACTTTTTTTATATCATATTGCACACTAGGAAATAAAAACCAAACTGCACTGACAGGATGCATTGACAGTGCCCTTTCTACAGCAGATTTTTATGTGTTTTCCAGAGTCTTTAATTCTCTTACTTCAGAGTCCCTCTCACTGTGGATTTATGACATGTTTCCTGCCTCCCTTCTCCTCATCTGTTCTCCCACATCTCTTACTTGAACTACTTTAAAGTGACACATTGACACATATCCATGCGATGAAAGCGAGCACATAGCTCCGGACCTGACAGAGTGTGTTTCTCTGCAGAGTGGTGACCCCAGACCAGCCAACACCCCCAGCCAATGTCTGAATGGACAGGCAGAGGGATATATACCTGACAGGGAAAAGGACAAGAGCAGGGAGGTAGAAAGGCTTGGCCTACATGGAGCAGTCAAGATATTGCTCTATTACTACCCTTTGGATGCCTATCTGGGGCTCCTGGGAGAGAAGTAAAACTCTTACTGCTACAAAGTCACAGACCACGATGGCAGCAGTTTGATGGCCCCCTCTGGAATAGTTACCCTCTGGTAACTTCTGACACCTGACATAGATGTATTTACCTTTGTAACCCAAAGCCACCCCACCACCCACCACCACTTTCACCTATGACACGCACCCTCCACCCACAATCTTCCTCCTCTCTCTCTTCTCTAAGCCCAGGTAGCATCTGCTTGCTCAGCTTCGAGTAGCAGGGGAGCAAGGATACCATCCAGAGCCAGGGCCTCTCGTGTGGCCATGCTTGTCTGGGGACTAAAGCAAGGATGGCAAGTTAAAGGTTCCCCTCTCTGTGATTGACCTCAGATCGCTCATAACTCCTTTTGTGCCTTAGTTTCCTCCTACATAAATTAAATGAGTCTATCTGTTCCCTGTTTTTTTCTCCTTTCTGTGTTCCTCCCCCATTCTTACAGATTCAGTTCAATGCCCAAGAGCATCTGTATTTGGTAATGTTTTGAGATGAAATAATTTAAAGCATGTTTTGAAGTCCTTCTGCTTCTCAACGCACTGCATCTCATGGAAGTGTGAAATCCTAGCATGAGGTTCAGACCCACAAATTAAGTATACCAAATGCTGTAAGATATCACCTTCCTCTCCCCACTGATGGTCATCCCTGCTCCCTGTCTAAAGCAGGGAATCTCCTTCCTTTGGTCTTTACAGAGAAATACTTATCTGTAGGACAGCCTCCCAGCTCTTGGCAAGAAGTGAAATGCTGAACACCTTGGTAAAAATATTGATCCTCAGCACCCCTTCCTGGGACATCTGTTCCAGGGCAGCCTTCCCAATGGATGCCTTGAGCAGCAGGGATTACACATCCTGCAGAAACAGCAGCACGTGGCAACTTGCTGCTTTTGCCTTCCGTTGGGCAGAGGCTTTTGGAGGACGTGCACTTTTAAGGGATGCATTATTTTACCTTTCAAATGACTTGGCTGCTTTCTGCAGCTTTAGAGGCTGCACACAGTCTGGCTGCATCATCAGAGGGAAATTGTTTGTTCCTGGTCAATACAACCATAAGTTAAATCTCAGCTGTTCTCTGTGTAAATGTGGATGCCAATGGTATGTAATGTTACAGCTATTAAGACCCTTTTCACTACCAGTAGAGTAAAAAAAAGTATTTTCACCATAACACTTGTAAAATAATTAAGTGAAAATATATAGATCTGCCTTTTGATCTGCTTGTAAAAGCCCCTACAAGGAGGTGTCTTTAAGGATACTAAAGTTTTTCCAGTGTTAGCATGAATCTTAGAGCTTGCTGTCTATTGAGATTAGCAAGTTTTTAAAGAGGGCTATGGAAAATCATTACAAAAATTCAAACCTGTGAGGTCATGCTCTTCCATAACTTTGCAAAACACCATGCATTTGGATTAGTTCAAACATCTATCCCCTGTAATAAAAATATTAATTGAAAAAAAGCCAGTTCAAAGCAACGCTTGCACAGAGCTTACCAGCATCCCATAGCATTCTGCAGTACTGAATCCAACAGAGTAACTCAGTGTTGTACAGAAAAGTTCTGTCTCTTGCTTCCACTAAAACCTCCTGCCTGGAAATTTCACTGGATCCTTCTAGTTCTTCTGCCACAAGAAACAGAGTTCCCTATCCATCTTCTCAACATAAGATTACAGTATTCTTTCTGGTCATCTGCCAGGATACTTTGGACACAGACAAAGAAGCAGGGCTTGAAACGGAAATAGTTAAAATCTCACTCTGACAGCTGCATAAGTGGGAAAGCAGGCTGTTCATTTGAAAGTGTGAGAATGAAGCCCGCTGTATACAGAGAAGCGGGCATTTGTGTGACTTCTTCGTTTAGACATGGTCCCTCACAAGGTCACTGTTTGCCACCATTCCACCAGGTCTAACGGGCTTTGGAGTAGCTTTTCGGGAAGATTCCGTAACTCAAGTTAACCCTGACCTAGAAAACACTAGTCCATTTCAATACTATAGCTTTGCTCTCAGCTCAGTCTACATGGATCATGTTGGGAGTCCAGCACATTAAAAAAACATAGAAATGAGAGTGGGCTGACCTCTAATTCCAGGGAAGTATCACAGAAGTCTTGTCACCACTTAAAGTCACCTGCCTTCCAGCCCCCACCTTTAAGTTCACAGGTATGCTGGCCATAGTGCCTCTCCTCTTCCAACCCAGCCCATTTTTTTTAAAGTTTTTTTTTGAGTTTTGAGTATTCGGCAGCTGAGCTTCAGTCTTTGTCTTCTCTCATCTTTTTCTATAGCATACTTATGCTACCAAAAGATTAACGATAAACCTACTTTCAAAGGGACCTTAAAATCTGAGAGAGTGACAGTCTGCATGAAATCTCTTAAGTCCATCAAGGTGGTTATGACAAGGGCCTTTTTGGACAAAGGCCTTTTCCATGCTTCCTGACCAAACAGAACTGGATACACACCTATTAAGTCTGCAGGACACATTTCTTAATAGTTTTCTGAAGTCAGTAGCAGAATTTGTCCCGGGACAGCAGGGAGAGCAAAGCATAGGGTCACAGAGCATATAGCACTATGAAGGGATTTGCAGGATATGGCCCTCAGGCATGAGAAGTGATCTTTTTGCCACGTGCAGCTGAGGAGTCTCAAACAAACGTGCTCTGCAATATTGCTCATACAAATGGCATCGGGCTGCGGAAGCATGGAGGAACCATTTCTGCAGTATGCTGTCAGCTGGCGAGAAATTTTGTAGGAAAGAAAGCGCACAGCAGCTCCCAGCTGCCTTAGGCTACAGGCATCAAACCTACAGGCAGCCTTGCTGACACTACATAATTGTCCACAGGTAGGGTAGGCTGAATGGCACCCTTTGAATCACACAGTTTCATGTCTCTGGCAAATGGAAAAGCAGACATCAATAGATGATGAATATAGTGAGAATTGTATTCTAATTGGAAATAAGACGTATATTACCTTGTACTGGATCAAATAACATGAAGGATTAAAATGGCTGTGCTGAATAATTGAGATCCCAGTTGTATAATTTTTCCTATCATTTTAAAGTTATGCTACGGAACCAGAAATATTCCACTAATAAAAAAAGGTTGCTCATAAAAAGGAAAAATATCAAAGAGCCATCAGTGAATAGGAACATTAGAGAGAAAAGCAGAATTTTCCCACTCCTCACCCCTTTTGTATCTGCAAGTACTACTTTATAGGCTTCCATTCTTTTATAAAATTATAAACACAGAGAAATTCCTGAGAAGCAGCTAGTATACTCACATCAGACGTATGGCGATGCTGAAAATTTCCCTTGCTTTTCCACCCATGCAATTATAAAAGAATTGGCAATACTTGATCACAGTAACAGCTGCATCCAGTTGTACACTGGTGATTCAAAGCAGGAATATTCTTGGGGTTTAAGACAACTCCATCTGAAGGATCACTTTCTAAATCTAGGCATGAGTAAACAGATTCCTTTCTACTGGGACTGTTTGTCCCCAGTGCCACACAAAGCAAGGAGCTGTAACCACAGGCACATTCGAAGCCTCTATGTCATATTACTAGTAGCTTGAAATTCAGACTACAGCCTCTTTGAAAAGATAGTATTTTTCCAGAAATGTTTATTTTACATTTAGAGCTGTTATTGTTATTTCTTCTCAGTGGTGTAGAAGTCCAGTTGGAAGAGTTTTCTTTCCTCTGCATTGAAGCTGAAAATTCCTGGAAAGTCATGACAATATTCAGCATTCATGATTACACAGACAGACATATTTCATGAAAATTGCATAGGCTTTTAATACAGGATTATGAATGAGCTCTAATGTTGAAATTATATTAGATTGGATTTCAGAACGTATTTAACATATTTCCATACAGCAACCTTGGGATGTCTTTTCAGTAACAGTGATTATTACAGGCAGGCTGTTTTTTAAGAAAACATTAGTTCAAGGTGGACAGGGCTTCCTGAAAAATGTTGTACATCTTTATGGCTAATGTTTTAGTTGTTTTGAATTAACTTTTTTCACGGCCAGAATGAAATGTTTCACCATATAATTCTTCACGCATGTCTTCAAACAAACCTGGAGCCTTTGCCATGAATTTTTGAAACTGTAATACAATCTCAGGCACGAAAATTCTTTGTGAGCTGAAGGTGAGCATTTTGCCCCAGGTTATCCGGTTTCTCTCAAAATATAAATATTCTTAGGTAACGTCTGTCTTTTAAAAATAGTGGTTGCCCAAGGTGATCCGAAGTCATCTCTAAGTACCAACCTGTGAACAATCCCAGGCTTACTCTTTCACAGGCCTCCAAGAGCTGACTGCCCAGCCCACAGATCTTGATAAGAACAAGCTGTTTGATCAAGTGGAACGGAGTTTGGGTTTTTCTCTATACAATGACAAACACACTGAAATTATGCATTGCCCAGGAAGCATTTGGAAAGCAGAAGTCAGTGACTCATTGGGATCTGCCTGTACGAGCAATTTCTCTACCTGTCCTCATGGCTCTGGTCCCCTGGACCAGTGGCTCAGCTCTGCCATTTTGCCCATTTTTCCTTCCTTACAGAAAGCAGCACAGTTCACACTCCTTCTTTTGTCTGGAACAGCAGTGGCTTTAAATGTAGTTAATTTGAATATATCTACTACATTAGGCTCAAGGTAACTGGGTATGTCTTGGGTGGTTCATATAGTTGTCTCCTGGGGTTGCAGCGCTTGCTGCTCCACATTCACTCACTGCCATGAAGAGTACATGGACTACTGTGGGACACTGATGCTGCCTGCTGTTTGTCTCTCTTTCACACTGGTGTCAATCGGAAGTAAAACTACAGAAAACACTTAGATTTTACCAGTGTGAGGCAATGAAAGGCTTTCCTTCTAGGAGTTTGATAGCTCTCATTAGTCTACTTTAGTCACTGGAGAAAAGAGATGTGTGTTTCCTAACTGGTGGCATAAATACTCCCCTCACTTTTATACTGCTGGAAGAAATCTGTATTTTCAGGGCTAAAACAGTAATCCATTCACAGTGCATTTCTGAAACCAGCCCTATTTTATTCATCTCACTTAAATGGTCAAAACTGTGAAACTGGATGCCCCAGGTTCTACTCCTAACACCTAATAGAGATTCTTTGAAGGGATGTTTTGAAGACATTTGAAATAGGAAGCCCTGTGCCCTATTCTCACTGCTGTTGTGAAACTCTAGGTGAGTCCACATACACGTGGATTTTTATTGCAGTTTAACATTTCTAAATACCATGCTGGTTAAGAATAGGCTGAATCCTCTAAAACTGACTTTTATTTTTGCCTTCTAACTTGACCCATGGAATGCATCTACTAATTAAATATCAACAGGAAACAAATGTCTTCACAGAGGTAAAGTAGTTATCTATGGCAATTTAGGTTTGTGGTGTAAAAGCTCAGATGAAAAAACCCCACATATGGAAAGACACAGACATTTTTAAACAGTATTTATGAACTCATGCATGGCCACCCAGCGAGGGATGGAAATGGGTGGAGACAGATGCTTTTTCCTGAGCGGATTCTGTAAGGTCTAGGAGACTGTGCTTTTTCAGCCGAGCTGTCCACAGATATGACAATTCCTGTACTCTTAGACAGAGCAGGCTTGGCCAGTTAGTAAGGAGGAGCAAAGCTGTGCATCCCACTCAGTCAGCCTCAGCCCTGCAATGCCATTCAGAAGGGAAGCAAAACTGTATCTAAAAGTGCCTCCATTTGTACTAATAGTAGGAACCTATCACACCATTTTTTTCTTGCCACCCAATACCAACTTATCAAAGAATAATTTCTTCTCTTTTTTCACTGATGACTGAGAAGAAAATCTGACTTTTAGAAATCTCCATAGCACAAATAGTAGAATAATCTGAAAGATTAAATCAAATACCCAAAGGAAAGTAGAAAACCTACCATCTCACTTGGCATCTGGGACTAGGAAAAGTTCTGCTCCACTATGACCAAAACGCTTTTAGAGAAAACCCACTACTGGGCACTGGCTCAGCCTTTCAAAAAATCACTTCCCACTGTAAACACTTACTGCAGTCAATACAAAATATTTATTCCTCTCATCTGAGGATCTTCCACATGCTTTGAGGTACGTGAGTTTATAAGTGAGAAGACCAAATATTATCCCTGTTGCATGTCCATCAGTCAGCTCTTGGATGCTCTCCCTCAATGTCATGGTGTCAGCAAGGATGAGTGAAGCTGCCCTTTGCCCAGGCTGCTGTTTGGTTTAAAACACCAGATTTGGGTGTTGCTAAAAGCACCTCCCACCACCGATGTCCTTGTTTTCCAAAGTAAACAGTCTCTGGCGTCTTGTGACCTGAACAGCCACAAGTGTCTGACCTTGAAAAACAAAAAAATGTTTTATTTGAAAAGAAAAACCTGTAGCCTAAATTATTTGAGGCACTGCTTTCCTTCCTCAGCAGGATGCTGGAATGTCCAGGCTGTGGTAGGAGCTGCTTATACGCCACAGACATACACAGGAACGTATTTGCCCTCTAATGATATATTAGGCAATGGTCTTGAGTTGGCAGGCTACTAAAAGCACTAGCCAAACAAAGATAAAATTGTCATTTATCAACAGAGAATACTGAATTCATGGTCACTGGTGACTGCTGGGACTAGTGGTAGCCCACAAAACTGAAGCTGACAACACAAAGACAACAAATTCCAGATACTGTTTAGACTTTTCTCAGCTTTGGGGTGGGGGCGGGGGAAACTGTTTGAATTTTTTTCCCCTAGAAATTGTTGAAACTAGGAATAAGATAAAATGATCACCTTTCTCAAAATCCAGTATGACAGGACTCAAGCAGAAAATATTGGGATTGCAACTACCTTCTGCAGCATGTAAAGGAAGGCATGCAAACAGAGCAGTGGGGGTGCATGCAGAGGGGCAGCCGGGGCACTGGCTCACTGAGGAGTCAGCAGCGCTGGGCTTTGGTGGTACAGACCTCTCTTGAGAATTCAGTCCATGGCTTTTAGGACTTACATTCTCTGCACTAGTTATTTTGAGGAGTTGGCTTTTCCAAAGGTGTCCCACTCCTGTCAAAGATTTTAAGGATTCTTGAAAATATTTTATCTCAAGTACATTGAGAAACCTTTCCCAGTAGTCCTTTCTATCACTTCAGATTTATAGGAGCTTTGTTTCACTAAAGTCAGTGATGTCAGACACATACCAAAGTGAGGTTAAGAATTAGGACCTATTTTTACAGGGTTTCACAAGTCTGTGTTATTTTAATTGTCCCGAGTTAAATGTGATCTTAACAGTGCCATGACGGAAATCCACGTAGTTCAAGGTGAAGCAGAGGTGCAAACACCATGGGGCAAAATGCAAGTTCCTCTTTCCCCTTTCCCACCCTCCATGTGCCCTTCCATCTCCTGACTGATCTCTAGATGGAAACCAACTGTTCTTACAGCAAGGAATTCAATCTCCTCATCAGCTGCAGCATCATTGCCGCAGTGATTTCTGTGAACTGGTCCCAGCACCAACTAATTTCAGAAAAAAAACAGTGAACAGCTAAGAAATCACCAGGGATGCTGGCTGTTACAGACCTAGGGCAAATGTGGAGTTCTGGAGGTGAAAGGATCTCTACACCATTACAGACCTTCAAAATTTCCCAGTCCCAGGGGTGTACTTTCATGGGAAGAAAAAGCTGTTTTAGATCACACCAGATATTTTCTGTATTGCTCAGCAGTTATACCTGAGGATGTTCTCCAGATGTTTGTATTTCTATGAGACATACAATAATAAAGTTGTAAACTGGACAAGACAATACTAGAAATGTAAGAACAAGGGCTTTAGAGCAGCCTGGAAAAACACGAACATTAACTAGCCCACACACGAAATCAACTTGTCCTCTTTAAGAGGCCAACAAAGATGTATTTTATTTGCTTTTCCAAAGAACTGCTACTTTTCCCAGCAGGTGGGCACACACAACTTGTCATGGTTTTTATACTGCCAACACGCAATTGCTTGTATTTTGGGGAACACATACTCCTTTCACTCGGGCATACAAGAAGTGAGAAGTACAAGATCTAAGACAAGATGAAGCCACAATTTAGACAGTTTTTATTCCACAGTGAAAAGAAAAAAGGAATGTGCCATTATATGGAAAACTACAAAGAGCAACAGCTGAGAGTGCACTGGCTAAGACATCTGCAGAGTGAAATGTCTTAACTGTTTGCAACCTGTCTAACAAGAGCAAACCAGGAGTTTGAAAATGGAAGCCTGTTGTCTTTTCTTTTCTGGAGCTATTTCTCATTTCTGTTGGCTATATTGGCTAAGCAAAATGTCCGAGAAGGCCGGCTACAAGTCCTAGGAAGTCTTCGGGGAAGGCTTCTGAGTGTACTTTTCCTTCTTAATTTGGCTGCTCAAGTGGGTCCTGATGCCAAAAACTATGTGGACATAACTGAGACCTTTTTGCTCAGTACACTTAATACCACACTAGTAGCCTGTGCATAGGGATTTCAGAGTGTCACCTGCCTACACTGCTTGGAGTTTGGCTATTCCAGTGACTTCACTGGGGCGTGTTTGCAAGTATTATCTCACCTTCTTTTTTTTTTAAGTGACTGTAAAAGGAAGATAGGTGTTGGCTGCTGTCATGGCTTTGATTTAAAAAGCCTAGTCAGGCCTTGTGGTGTATGACTTCTCTTTACAACAAAGTGGGAGCAAGCCAGACTGGAATGCAGGTCTTCACATATGCAGGATTAAACATTTTTGCAGGTTTATTGTTCGACCTGTAGGTGGCCTCATTTTAATAGTCAATAAAACAAGGAGTATTAGCTCAGTTTCCCAATGCGCTAAGCAACATTTTGTTCTACTGAACTTGGAAGCTGACAAATTTTCTTCAGGTGCCATTGAATACTCTGCCATTCATTCTATAAACAAGTGGGTATAGAGCACACTGATTGTAATGTAGAAAGTGCAAACATCTGTTTTGTTTTCATCCTTAAATTCCTTCAGGGATAGGAAGAGAGAGGGAATGATTTTGAAATGCTGAGTTAGGACCAGAAAAGCAGCCTGTGTCATGTATTTGACATTCCCTCCCAGACCATGGGTGAAGAACGAGAGGACTGCTGGCCATACAGTGACATTAACCACAGATATTTTGTAACAGAATGAACAATAGGAAAAAATGAATACATATCACAAATTCTGTTAGAGAAGGTCTAACACAAATTCAATTGGGTAAATGGACGGCAAACCAAGGTTAACTGAATTAAGGCTGAGACCATTCAGTACAACTGAGAGCCAACATTTGCATCCACACTTGGCATCATGTTTGTGACAATGCACTCTTTGCTGCCACCCCAACAGAAACCCTGACTTATGATGCTGTCTTACTCACATGCTGTAGTCACTTAAAAGCCTCAGTTTTAAGGACTTCATATACACACACTGGGGTTTTGTTTTAGTGTATGAGACCTGATAGAGCTTGTGAAAAAGGCTTACGATTCAAGTGCCTTTTATATATGGAAGCCATAAGGCTACAACAATAACAGAATCTCAAAGCAGATGGTTAACTGGCCTTGTCTGGCTGATCCTGCCACCACCGCTTCTCCCACCCTGTGGCCAGGGCACCCTGGGGAACACCAGGAGCCGCTGGGAGAGTGTCTCTTACTACAAATTTCTCTGGTTTTGAAGTGGTGGGGTACACATGTGTGTTAAAAAAAACCTGCATGCCATGCACTGCAAGACACAGCCTGACTTGAGCTAGACTGGAGCACAGAGCCATCCCCTGTGTCTGTTGCCAGGGCAGCACCAGCAAAAGGACTGAATGCCTCTGAAGATCTGCCTTAGATCAGCACAGCACCTCTGGGTGCTGACAGACTGGCCAGGTTATGCTGGGATCACAGGGCAAAGCCATCATGGGGCATCCAGCTCTGCATGTCTTTTTAGTGGGTACAAGTTAGTACCTCATTTCAGAAATATCAAACTATTACAGTTTTGAGAGGGAAGTACAGTGGATGGGAGAGTCCCAAGGGATTAATTTTTGGACTACCAGGGATCATACTAAACTTGTAAAATAAGTGTGCAGTGGGTCATCTGGGCACTTGGCAATGTTTGAGAACAATTACCAACAGATTTAATTTCAATGTAACTCTCTGGTTCCCACAAACACAAACATGGAAGCTGGTTTAAAAACAGCCTGCAACTTCTACTCCTCCCTTGCACCTCTTTTAAAACCCACTTCAGGGCTGATTTACCAAGTGGCATTAACCTGCTGCCTGTGCAGTATTCCAAACCTGCATCCTTGGAGATGAAACTGGCAGAAACCAACTTGCCAGCTACATTCCTCCACTGCAGACAGAGCCTGGGCACTGCAGGGCTCCTATGACATACTTGCCTGCAACTCACCACATCCCACACTGAATCTTTCAGAAGAGGCTAAAACTTCTGCTAAGTTAAAGTTGAGCCTTTCTCTAAACATTTCCTTGCCCTGTTGGGGCCTGGGTGTTTGTGATAGTCTTTTGAAAGCTGGTAGGTGCAAGGATACCTGGTACCCTGCAGTGCTGTGTCCCTGCCAGACACCTACTGGAGATAAGGCAGTGTATGTATAATAATCTCAGTAAGTTAGGGGAAAGCAAAGTAAAAGCAGTTCCCTAAGACATGCTGCGGTGAAGGATGCGGAAACCTGACATAAAACCAGATAAATAACAAAGCAGAACAGAATTATTTATAAAGAAATTTATTTTATATTTGTGTACAGCAAATATATGAAAACAAATTTGATTTGAAAAACATATATTTGATTTCTTAAAAGTATTGAACCCTCTTATGGAAACGTTTTCATCATTAAAAAGGTACAGAAGGCTAAAATTATACTCAAATAATATGTGTGTGTACGTATATATATATAAAAAACAAGTGCAATTTTATATATATATATATAGTATATATAAATAACGTGTGACTTACATGATTTTTAAGGTATCTTATTTAAACATCTGAGTAAAATAGAGATATTAGAAAATATAGTTTGCTATTTCTACACAGTTTGCATTCAGTTTTTATAAGCATCTAGACAGTGCAAAATTTAAACATACAGAAATATTCTATTATTCTATACATTGTGCTCAGCTCCCAAGTTTCCTCCATCAAAATCATCACCAGAATGAACCAAATTTGGAGGGTTCAATACTAGCCCTTACTAGCATCTTCTAAGAGCAATAAAAAGAAATCTATCTTACCTTGCACTGCTCTGTGGTACAGCTTGTGCATGAGAACAATGCATTTCCTATACGAAATGATCTAACTCCCAGAGATCACATACACCTCACCATATTGACTCATTTCATTGCATTCCATATCCTGCAAAAATAAATCTCCTGTAGGACAGCATACATTACTGTGGTCTGAAGCTTAAGTAATATATTCCTTTAACATAAGGCAGGAATATACTGAAATTTGATAATACTTAAATCGAACAGCAATCTGGAATTAAACCACATTTATGTACCACATTTTTATAGATGCTGCCTTTTTAATGTTTATGTCAGAAAATGTGGTAGAGAAAACCTACTATTCTTTAAATAAAAGTAAGGGATAAAAGTAGTCCTTCCAGAAGAAATTGCTAAAACCTAACCACACTAGGAGAAACTTGACTGCCTTGAAACACCAAAGGTCAATCTGCACAACCTTTCCTGCAGCTAAAGAGCAATTCCTTGCATGGCATCTGGGGGAATACTCATATGAGTAGGTACTCACTACAGCAGAGCCCAAGTGTTTTAGCTGTAAATATTTATCATCCTTTTTCGCATCTATTAAATGTTAAGGTGCAGTATGTTTTTTTCCTGTCTTTCTAATGTTGCTTAAAAAAAGGCGATTCTGACCATTCCATATGCTTTCACAGTAGCTATATTTTAACTGAAGGGTGTTTGAACTTTAGATAATACGTTTATTATCACTGACATAAAAACCTCAATCCTGCTTCCATAAAAATCAGTGGTTGCTTTGTTCCTACTAAAAATAAAATTGGATCCAAACATGTTAGTCACAAAGTTTGCTAGTAAAAGTAAATACCGTATTCATTAAGTCTCTCAGTGTTTAAAGGCAAAGTGGTGTCAGCAAATACTGTATAGCATAGCTTAAATAACAGTATTATGCGCAGGTCGAAGTGTTAGTCAAATAAATCTAAAAGTAGCTGTGAAAAACATCTTATGGGACAGTGAATTTTGCTACATGAAAATTTCTGGGGCTGTGACAGGCGTTTTTCAAATTAATTTCTTACACTAATGCTGTCACTCATGTCCTACATCTCAATCGCACAAATTAAAGGCTGGATCTTGTATGCAGTATGCATCCAGACCAGCTAATCTTTAAAACTGGATACTCAGGAGGGTCTCCCTCTTTTTACTGCATTCATTCCTAAACTCCCCTCTAGCAGAAACTGTCATGACAAGATAAAGAGCCTAATGTCATCCTTCATCTACCTCACTTTGCAAGTTTATCTCTGCACTTGCCCATATAATTACCCCCTGCAGATTTCAACTTTAATTCAGATTTGCATTACACTTGTTGAACAGGCCTCACAAACAGACAAAGCCTCATTAGTAGCCTGCAAAAGTGAGCCTTACTAGTTAAAACCTTGATTTAAATACCAAACAAAGGAGAAACACAGATGCTGAGACAATGTTTACATCCTCTCAACCACACCCTTGAAATTTTGGCAGTAAATTAGCCAAAGGATGGTTTTAACATCTCATCCATCTCTTTCAGTTGGAAAGGAACAGCCATAACTACAAGTTTTTGCAAGGTGCGGCTGATGCTGGGAGATGGTTGAATACATACGACCAAAGGCTGCATGCCTCACAAGTCAGAACAAAGCGGAGATGTGCTAGGAATTCAGGATTTTCTTATGCCCAGAAGTTTCCTATAGACTGGAGATAAACAGAAGTCCCATTTCCCACACAAAAAGGAATAGTGCTTAAACCTAGAGTAACACAGCATTAAGAAGAAACTAATAACTAATGATGTTAAAGCCTCTCAATTTAAAGATTTGCCAAAGCAATCTCAAAGAAAAGAAGAAAAAAGAAAACCTGTGGACTCAGTCAATATATTTTTCAATCCAATTATACAGTAAATGCACTGGCAGGCAAGGCCTCAGCTCTGAAGAGGTGAGGAAGAAGAAGGATGGTGCAAAATGCTTTCATACATTTGAACATTCTTAGGATATAAGAGAGCAGGCAACTTGAAAACTAGAAAACATTCCTTGTAAGCTGTGTGGGATCAACGCAGTTTTCTGCAGGCTTTGCTTCATCCTACAGCTCAGCTTTGCCTGTTTGGGCAGGACTGGCATTACCGCTGCCTTCTCCAGCATTGCTCTTGTCTGCTGGCTTGAATGATAATGAAGCAGAGTTTGTGCAGTACCGTTTGCCAGTTGGGCGAGGTCCATCATCAAAAATATGCCCCAGGTGAGCACCACACTGAAACAAAACACAATAGAGTATCACTGTGTCTCTGTGCAGCTCGATGGCATCACTGTGGTGTTAAGCAATGACTAGCAGCTGCTCCCAAGTAAGCTCACTGGTGCCTACACTGCCCTTTCAAGTGGGATTTACAATCTACATTTATTTGCAGGAGCGATCCAGGAAGATGATCTTCTGAGATACCACAGGCGCCTAAGACTCCAAGCCCAAATTTCCTGGGTGTTTCTTGTCATGCCACTGTGTATGCCTGGATGGATCACCGTCTCTGAGGAGCTGCCTGTTTCTGTAATGATCTCATGGCAGGAGCTCAGTTAAAAACAGGGTGGTGAGGGCAGCACTGCCCATGTTTCACTTACTGCTGTAAGGATATCTGTGTAAGAAAGGGACAGCCTCAGCTCTGGGCTCTCCTCAGCCTGCTGCCATCTGCTATACCCCTTGGTAAAAAAACAATAAACCTTTTGGTGATGCTGGCAAGGACCTAAAGCATTGAAGATACTCTTTGGAGTGTGCTCTCACACTTTTTTTTCCTATCCCTTTCTGTAGCCTGGCGCTCTTCTGAGCATCAAGGTTCTTCTGGGTGCACTTCTTGCCCCTGGAGGAGATGGAGTTCAGCCTACTCATCTCATAATAATTTCTATAGTATATACGAGATAGGGACAGGTGACTGAAAAAGACCTGTAGTGTAGATATGTAAAATATTACTTAATTAATAATTTTGGCTGGGAGTAATTATAAATGATGCTGAATTTTGCTTTTTGCAAGAAATATGAAAGTACAAGTGGTCTGTTGCCACTTTTGCTCTGTATGAATCAGACCCAAATACTTGCAGTGCTACTCAGGGTGAACACTACTGATCCTGTCTGTAAGAAAGGTAGCAGTTCTTTGCTTTACAAGGACTGCTTTACAAGTACAATATTTTGAAGAAGCTAACCCTGCTGATGCTTATTCAAAAATTAAGATTACTATCATTGCACATTATGGCTGACAATTTATCTGGATAGTAAGAACTTCCTGTAATTAGTCACTTAAATTCCACAAGTTCATTTTTACAGCCTGCCACGAGAAATAAAAAAGTAAAACCTTGCGCTGGAGAAATATTTATCTTGAACAGGGAAGTCATGCTGCTTTACCAAAGAGCCTTGGCCTTTCAAGTCAATAGCTGATCTCAGTGAGAGCTGGAATGATGCAATTGAGATCACAGACCTGCTTGTGGGCTCACAGTCAGACAGCAAAAATTAAAGACAGAAAATTATTCTTAACATTTAATTAATTCATAGTATTCCAAATACTTAGAGGCAACAGTGATTATTCCAAACTCTGAATGAATTAGTGATGGCAAATCTCTACTCTGTGGTTAATGTGTTGCTAATGTTCTCCTGCTGTTACGGCCTTTAATTCATCAGAGCAGCAGGAAAGGTGTCTGTAGAAGCAGGTGAAGTCTTGCCTCCAGGTTAAACTCTCTCAACAGACTGAAAGGCTGGGGGAGGCTCCCACACCAGCTAGGTGGGACAGAAACTCTTCTCATTCAATGACAGCTGAAACAATAATCTTCACTGCCTCCAGGAACAGGACAGGTAGACATGTGAAGCTTCAGTGTTCCCACCTGTTGGTTGCACCCATGCAGACACATCCCACAGCAGGCTCCCTGCTCCTGAAGAAGTGTTGCTGAGACAGCCATGGCAGTCCAGCAAGGATCCCAATAACAACTGAGGGCTTCTAGCCCACGGTATCAGCAGGATGAGCTCCCACAGGCAGTGGAAAACTGCATGCATGACTGCATTAAGCAGCAGCTGCTCAGCTTTGTAAGGAAGTAAGATAAAACATGGGAAATAAGTAAAAGGAAAAGGAAATTGAATGGGACCTAGAGAAAACTAAGCTTCAAGTCTTCTTCCTGAAAGACTGCTGTCTTGCCACCCTTTCCTCCATTATCCACTGCTTATTCTTTTTATCATTTTCCTTTATATTGGAGGTCTTTTTTAGGTTAGTGTGTGCAGAAAACCTGAAAGTGGGGTATCTAAAAATGAAGCATTTCACCTGACTATCACCATACCTTTGGGGGAAAAAAAATTTAAAAGTAAGTGTCCCAGAGAGAGTATTTTTCTAAATGCTCAGCATCCTAATTAAATCATCTCATCTCAACTAAGAGGGCTTCAAAACCTCCCGACTGGAAGTGTTAAACAGATCTTTTCCAGACTAACATTTAACAAAAGATAAATCATTCCCTCTCTATTGGACAGAAACAGAACAAGAGAAACTGTAGAGAGAAATGGTCTGTAGAAGTAATATATTCACATACAGACTACAAAGACAATCTATCAAAAAGGTTTTCCTCACAAGCCCGAGAAGCTGTGTGAGAGTCCAAGGTAGTCTCATTACACCTTTTTGTGATGGCAGAATCACACCAGGATTGAATTACTAAAAATTTGTTACCTTTTGAGATTATCCCTCACCAAACATTTATGTGGTGATTCTCTGTATAGAGGACTCTATAACTCATCTGCCCTAAACAGAAATGTAATTCAGTCCTTTGTATCACAGTATAAGAAACCTGGCACTCATCTGAGACTACAAAGGATGAATTGACTTTACTGTCCTCCCCACATATAATAGGTGCTGACCATTTTTCTAGGACAAATATACATGCCTACAGAGCCTCTGAAAAAGAAACAATTATCTGTTGCGGCCTTGCACAGAAATATATTGTGCAGAATGCACTGGGACAGTGAAATGGTTAAAGCATTCCAAATATGTGCTTGGGAGCAGGAAAGGGGGGGTCACTGCTAACTGACAGTATGCTTGGATCTCCCAAGCCTCCTGGTTCTAATATGCTGCTGGGAGGCATGGAAAGCAGCTTGCAGTCAGCTGCTGTAGTCGAGAGTCCAAGCTATTGGTGTGCAAACACTACTCCTGTAACTATGGAATTTTATTCATTTGTACAGGTACAGATAGTAGCTAGGGAGACCATAGGGAAAGTGACTCTTGAATAGGACAGAGGAAAAAAAGAGATGCAACCAGTTTTATAGTATTCCTCAACTGCATTTGTATTAACATCTACCTGTCACTAACCACTGACCTTTTAAATACACCCAGGGTGATGCGTTTCCAAAACAGTGTGGAAGTTATTTCTAGGATAATCCCATGGATGTATTTAATTAATATTAAAGTGATTTTCCCCCTGTGTTTGCTTTCTATAATGAAGAACATTAAAAAAGATTTTTTTTTCATTCTCTCAGATAAGTGGGAAGGATTTCTAAAGAAAAATCAACTACTTTTTCATCTGCAAAGGATTAATAACGTTTTGGATGTGGGAGATGGTATTTCCCTTCAGTTCTACCAAGGTCTGCCATATCAATCCCACTGCTTTGCACATTGCAGTAAAACTGCATTTATTTTGCAGCTGCATGTGTGATTCACACTCCTAGGGCAGATACAAAATGCAGCAGTATTAGCTGTGCTGAGTACTGGCTGCAAAGATGCTCACCACTCCTCAAGCTGCTTTCCTGTGTGACTTGATCATCTGTGGGGTTATTGCCCCAGGAAGCTGGAACGGATGGTAGGAAGTTGCTATTGGATTACACAGCAAACTTGATCATATTATTTCCTTCAAATTCAGATTCTAGTTTTGCTTTGATTTTATGGTGTCTGCATGTGACTGCTGCTAATATTGCTGATCTCAGATCTGCTAACACTATTTTGTTTGGCAACAGGTAAACAACATTCCTAGATTCCTCGGCCTAACCACAGGCTTCCCTGGGCTTTTCCAGGAGCTCTGGCCATCTCCTGAAGTGTGTCAGGAGATATAGGCTCAGCAGGTTGGCAGTAAGCAGATTTGAGCACTATTCAGGCCTACTAAGCAGAGCTGAGGAGACTAGATTGCATTTTTGATTATGCCAGTAACCACTGGTGAAGCATGAGCTTCCCAATCTGCAGTCTCATTGCTACCATGCTAGCAAATTTAGGGAAGTGGATATTCCCACAAAGTTTTGAATGGTTCTTCTAAATCATATAATCAATGTAAAAATTTCAGAATCATGTAGTACACATGACAAACTAGCAGACATGCTAATTTGGCCATTAACATATTGGGCCAAATGCTCTACACAGACTGAAGTTAATGGATACTCTTGAGAAGTTTCTTAACTCACTCTGAGCCTTATATATGAGGACTGACTGACTAGTAAGGACGCGTATTGTCAGG
The DNA here is from genome assembly GCA_013398115.1 of Falcunculus frontatus. Lineage (NCBI taxonomy): Eukaryota > Metazoa > Chordata > Aves > Passeriformes > Falcunculus > Falcunculus frontatus. Next base: position 150,877 of record VZRV01003799.1, read on the forward strand.
GATAAAATCAGTTACCCCCCAACAACACTGTCTGGAAGAACAGCAATTATCACTGCCCAAATGAAGCTGCTGCTTCTCTCAGGAGGAGTTTGAGCATGTGGAGCTAGAGGACTGCAAGCGGCTGGGTACAGCTGCTGAACACCAACGTAGCAGCTTCTTCCTTTGCTAGGTAATGATTATGCCATTCCCTTCACAGAAGGGAGGGCAGCACAAAGCATGAGAGAAAGTAGAACAAGACAGATAACGGAAATTTTGGGCACGTGTTGAATGACTACTGACTTCATTATTATGGCAGATGGGATTGTTTGAGGCAGCCAATAGAACTGCTCTGGGAATGAGTGTTGGGAATGAATTAGCATGGATGCACAGTAATGTAGAGTGATGGAATCAGCACACAGACAGTCGCTCCACTGCTTTCGACTTCTCTCAACTGCTCACGTGTGGAGTCAGTCGGACAGGCTCAGGCTCAGGAGCTCCTTTGAAGGGACCCTCTTCAGGAAGACTATTTTAGTAAACTCAGCACCGAGTCCAACCATTTACACCTGCTCTGTTAAATCTCACGTGAGACAACAACGTGCATTCCAACGATCTCTTTGTGCCTTCAGCTTGTTCCACCCAGCTTTTATACCTATGACCCATTGTGCTCTCTCACAATGATTACTATTTAATAGAACTGAAAGGTTTGCAAATCTCAAGGAAAGCACAGCACACTGTAATGGTTTTTGCAGCCTTTGCCATCAGAATGGTCTGTGTGTGCTGCAAACTAACCTGACTGCACGATATTTCAACCCGATGCATCCCATAGGAGAAATCATCATTGAAAGTAATTGCATCGGGACTGATCACATCATAAAAGGAAGGCCAACCTGGAAAAGAGGAACAAGATAGGTAAAATAAGAGGGTGTCTTTGTGGCAAAATAGCATTGCAAAAAGCAGGACAGAATCACACTTTGAAAAATGTTTATCTCACTCCAGAGCATGGAAATAATGAAATGGAGATTTTTTTATTCCAAATCACTTAGGTACTTTGGAAAACTTCCCCCCCCCCCAAATACAAAGTTGTTTACAGGAAAGGAATAATGTTGCCACTAGCTGCCCAACTTCCATCTCCACAGGGATTCCTGCACTCCACCACAAGCAGCAATACCAGTTTAGCTCAGGGACAAAGGCCCCAGGTAAGCCAATTCAGTTTTAACCACCAGTTAAAAAAAGCCCACAAATTCCACACTGAAGACAAACAGCAAGGCTTTATGGAACACAAATGCTTTTGTGTTTCCAATATAAAGGTACTTTAAAAAAGGAGTTGGGAAATTGCAATTTGGAGCCCCAAAACATGCCCTAACCTTCGCCTTCACCAAGGCAAACGCCAAAAGGATGTATACAGACAACCATTAGAGGCAGTGAGATGATTATTATTGTGTGTCATGTCAAAACAGTAACAAGTGCTTCAGATCAGACATGGAACCATAACTATGCCTATATTAGACACTAGTGGATGATCTGCATGTGGTCTGCATGCAGGATTAAACTGCACTCACTAATGCACACGTTCAATGCAGCTGATAGCTGAGCACTGAGCTGCATGACCTGGCACCGGATGATGACAAGATGCGTACCTGACCTACCAGTAATGGCCACTTACCAAAACCATGACCTTCCACTCTTTAACTATTCCATGCTAACTCCCCTGCTCTCCACAACACAGGTAAACAAGGCAGGTCTATTTGGTGACCCAGAAGATACCCAATACATGGTAATTTTTCAGCCACTCCTCAAAAGCCATCCTAATGCTCCATTTCCTGAAGCAAGGTTCCCACATAAGCACCTGACAGGCTTTAAGGTCATGTCAGCATCTACCAGTGCCCATCTGAAATCTCACCAGCTATCTGTCCTTCTCATTCAATCTCTTGCCAAATATAACATGCACAGGCAGCTCTTGCTCTCTCCCTGGATTACAGATATGCCCAAGAATAGAGAATTTCCTAGTTTCTTCTCCTAATATCTGTTAAGCATTTGCTACTGATTATTTCATAAAATGACTTGCAATAAGCTATTAAGAAACACAGCAGCAGCTGTGAATCACTGCATGCAGATGAATAAAGGATGTATACAGCTTTCCATAAGAAAAGTGAGTAAAACTTTCTATACAGTAAAAGGAGATGTGGAAGCTATCAACTTTTCTGAATGTGGGTAGAGAAAATGTGTAAACTGGAAAAAGATCCGTATGTCTTCAGTTGTATCTTAGATTATTAAGTATAGAAGAACATTTATTAGGATGTAAGCATAACAATCATATTTTTTTAAACAAAGAAATGCTCAGAAATGTGTTTCTCCTCCTTTTCCGAACACACATATAGTAGCACTTCTAAGCTACCTGAAGGCATTGCATGCCTCAAGTCCTGTGCTCCCAAGGTGCCTACTACCACCACAAGTGTTTCCACCCCAGAACTCACTGCAGAAATAAGAAGAGTCATCCCCCTCTCTCCAATTATTACAAATGGAAGAGTTACAGACAGCAGACAGACTGAGGAGCAAGAACCCTGAACGGGGAAAATATCCCACAAGACAGGAACTCAAAACAGTGCAGCAATGATAACTGTAAAAAACCAATTTATAAATTCTTCCCCTCATGCAAAATGTTGCTGTTAAACAACTACCTCCACAAACAGAAAAAGAGTAAACATATGACAAGTTTTGTAAAAGGGGTTATCCTGTTGACAGAAAAATTGATGTCTCCTAATTGGTGGCTCCTTTCCAACACCATTTGTCATCTTCTTAGCTGAGCCTCTGTCTAATGAAAATTGAGGCCTTACATATAGCTAGTCAGAATATTTTTAATGAAGCCTTTTCTTTTTTTTTTTTAAATAATAATTTTGCAAAGCAGACATACCAGTTTGCCCTTGTGTGATGGCAGAGGAGTTTCAAAGAGAGAGTTCTTTGGAACAACCAACTATCTGATCATGTGAAAGCCTTTAAAGAAGGCAAACTTCAGGGCTGCAGAAATTCTCAAAGAAAACCATGCCTCCTTCATTATAGCAATAAGAGGGAAGCTTCAAAGACTGCAACACAGAGATTGAAGCAATCTGTGTCTTGCTGAGAAAATTATCTTGTGAGAAGAGTTTGAAGGAGATGCGTTTATGTCAGCTTTGACATGAAGAAAGACCATCCATCCTTCTTTCTCTGGACTTCTCCTTTTGGTCTTCCCATTCACCAGAGAAAAATTATTTGCTTTGGGTGCACTCCATGCACTTTTGAAAAATGAAGTCATCTGAAACCTATATAAACAGGCAAGCTTCTCCTAAAGTAGTCTTTGTACCCAACTGGAGTGACTTCAGATTAGACTGTCCGTTCATGCTACATGTGACATGTGTTCCAAAGGCTCCACCACTGCCACATATGGTCCCCAAGAGAAGGACTAGGAAACAGACCTCCACAGTGTGTACTTTTAACTCCCTGCCAAGCCATCTCTTCTTGAGTAACATGGCAGGCCAGGCACCAGCATTCCCAAGACAAACCACTAACTCCATGAGGGTTAACTAAAAACTGTGCAAACCTTGGAACAGAAAAGGTCCTGAAGGGCACAGTGAGACACACTGTCACCCTGTTGACCTTGAGAGGAAGATGAGTGAATTGCTCATTGAGTTGATGAGCCAGACTCACCAGAAAATCAATCCCCTTTTGGCGGTCTCATTTCCTCTCCTGAGCTAGAGTGGAAAACCCATCTGATAGTTTGCTAAGCCTTCTTGCACCATTTTGTCTACTTCAAAAGCTGCCAGGAACAAGCTGTAGCAGCAGTAGTCTGCCTGCCTGCGTATCAGGCAACTCCCAGTGGCGTAGAAAGCCAGCCATAAACTGTCTGTATAAGTGGTAAATGACCCAGCAGTGGCCTCCACTTTGCAGGTCCCAGGCCACTTTACCTGTATCCCTGGCTGCAGCCCCTCCACTCCTGCCCTCCTGCCTCCTTTCCTGCTGTAAGGCTGCAAAATGGTTGGCTACCTCTACATTTTAGGCTGCTCTTAGCTGTACATCAAATCTTCAGCCCACCTTCGAAGGCTATCTGGCTACTTGTTAAGGGCATGCTCCTGTAGAGATAGGGGTAAAGATGACCATTTTGGATCTCCTGTGCTTCTGCTAAGCTGAGAGAAACAGTAACCCTTAGCACTGCAGAGGCTGAGCACTGGTGGAGACCCTTTGGTTCCGAGACTCAACCCTCCTTGGGTGATGGCCTTCTGTTGAGTCTAGCCCACGTCTGATGGGCAGCAGGAGCCGGGCCATTGTCTTTTGAAGGAGGTAAAACATACCAGCTAGGAAGAAATAGCCTCTGGAGGAAAGGGGCAAAGGGTAATTGCAAGAGACAAGATGAGGTTGGGAGGAGTTTCCCAGATGAATGAACAACTTCAAGTGACATTCAGATTTTTGTGTGTGTGAACAGCAGCTAAGATTTGTGAATATATTTATCCTTGAATGTAAAGTTTAGTTTGAGAGGCAGTATGACACAGTAACAACCAGCAATTTTTATTGAGTTATAGAATTTAAAATGTGTTCATTCTTAGATTCACAGCCATATTGCACCACACTGGCAATATAAACAGGCTTTAAAATAGGAGTGCATTGTGTTTGTGTTCACTCCAACAACCCTTTGCATGGGAGTCAGGCCACTATGTCCTAAGGACCAGTTTCTGCTAAGTTAATAAGCAAGCCACAGAGATGAATAGTTTTTCAAATATACAGTGATTATCATTTCTTGGATCTAAAATACACTAAATAAAGCAATGAAACTTCTGTCAAGTATTTAAGTGAAAAACATGTGTAAACTGAATATTAGTGACAGATCTTTTTCCGCTCCATCCTGCATGAGTAACAGAGAGGATCTTACGCTACTGGGTGTCACACATACTGAGTCATGTCCTATTCTTTCTCTTTCTAGGACATCCCCCAAATATTTTGTAAAAGCTGTGCAGCATTTCTAAAATTCACTCCACACGCCCCCACCAAAACTGAATCTTTTGTTTTTCATAATGGTCCTTATTCTGGCAAAGAGGAGACAGTGGTTTATGTCTCTTCATCAAAAAATGCTTTCTTTCCTGGCACTGGGCAGCAACACAGAAGGATAGGGAGGAAGAGAAATGCTGAGTTTGGTAACCAATGCTGGATGCTGCTTTTGCCACTCTGGGCAGAGGGTTTCAAATCATTCAAAAGAAGCATCTTCTTTCTCACTTTCAGACCTCCTATTCCAGGTACTTGATTGAGTCTGTATTACTAACAAGCCACCCACGGCAGGCACCTATACAGGTAGCTGGCACGAGGTGGGTACCAGAACAACACAGCTGCAAGCACACAGCAGTCCCAGAGAGCTGAAAAACTGAACAGTCAAACTGAGATGCCAGAGCAGTTATAATGCCAGAGGAAGACAGCAACAGCAAACAGTGTGCCCATAGTCTAGCCCACATTTTGCATTCCTGATAGAGATATGAAACCCCAGCAGGAGTAGATTGTTTCTTTCACATTAACCCAGGAAGCTCTAAAGCCCCTTATCTTGTAGGCTACTCCAGGATTCTTTCTTGGTGCAATGCTGACCTCATGCAAAAAAAAGAAGACATTTTGTTCCCCTGAGCTTTTGGAAAGCAGTCCAGCTGCTGACCGATTGATCAATTTTAGAAGCATCTCAAACCTCCCTCCAGTTTTGCAAGTTTGCACACATTTTATTGTAGTTAGATCTCCAACTTCCTAGTAGATGGATGCCAGCACTTAGACATCCAACCGTTAGAATGCGAGTCTATAATTGTTTGCAGAAGCAAAACAGCAGGTTGCTTTTGAAAATCAGCCCTGCTAGGCTATTTTTTCCCCTATCCTGAACTAATACGCCTTTTGACATTTTTTTGAACAGCACGATTGCAATCCCAAAGCATGTAATGCTGTGACATTATTCCCATTTCATACACCTGCTGACTGGAGACCTCCAGTTTTTCAGTAACTGTGATGTCTGTAGTTGTTTTTCATTTTAGATCCCAAGGAGATAAAATGCAACCTGCATTTTATCATTCTTTGCTGTAATTATTCCAAGCATTTACTTCAGTGAGTTTTTTACAGATGGAAAAGTAGGGGGAGATGGAAGATGTTAGAACTACGAAATGGCACCAGATGGAAAAGAGGACCTTGACCTGAAAAATACCTTGTTTCTCTGATGTGCTGTATTTTTAGAATTCTGATTCCCTTTTAACCTAATGCGGATTAATGAAAACCCAAAGGCTTTTTAAGGTAGAGTCTCATCATTTATCTTCACGGAGAAGCCATGTCTGTGTAAAAATATAAAGCGTATTAGGATTAAAAAAAAAGATAATAAAGCTTCTGCTTTGAAACTGCTGTAAAGCTGAAGGGCCTTCACTTTTTTCTTTCTCAAAGGTTTATTGAAGCAGAATCTGAAAGACATAGGCATCCACAGCTGTAACTTCTCACATAAAAGTTTAATGTAGAACTACAAAGTGACATGTTGCTATTATGTAGGATGCCTGTACAGATATAGGGCTTTTTTTTTGGCTAGCACAGAACATCCTGGGTTATTTTTCATAATATCTCCATGATGATGAATGAATAATGAATATTCTTACTTAAAATTATTTTACCATCAGGTAACACTTCTTTCTGTGGAGGTTCATGTAATTTACCCAAATGTAGCTAGAAACGGAATCAGGCACTGAAACATTCTTGTTCACCAGCAAACAGCATTACATCAGATTTGTATTCCAATGGAAAAAAAAAAAAAAAAGGCCATTCCTTTCCAGCACCATCCAGATATAAGAAGGAAAACACGGTACTGTTTTTCAGCAGACCATGCCAAAAAAGCATCAGAGTGGTAGCTAGGCAGGAGTTGAAGGGAACAAAACAAAGACAAAATGAAGCTTAATTTTGGAAGAAAAAGTAAAAAGAGAGCTTCTCTCTAACACTACCTGTCTATGACAGCAAAGCTGGGCTATTGCAGTCATAAAATACCATGCTGGCAGAACAGTGTGGGAAGGGAATTTTTCAAAACAACTGAATAACAGCAGCTTTTCTAATAGCAGCTTTTATGAGACAATCGTCATCTGTTTTTTCCTTTATGTTTCTCACTTGGGAAATAAAAAAAAGTGAAAGCCATGAATAAAGGTGGTATTTGTTTTCTTCCTTTACAGCACTCTGAGCATCGAAACAACTTACCATGAAACAGCATATGCAATCCAGATTTATTTCTTTGTTAGTGGGAGGAGGTTATATTTGTTTAAAATTATTATTAAGGGAGATCTGAAACTTAGTGTCTACAATTTCATTTGACATTTGAATTTTTCAGAACAAGAGTGCCCCTGATGTCTCTTGAGCAATAAAAGCATGGGGCCTACTCTCTTTAGCAATTAATAACTGTATCACAATACTGCTCTTGCCCTAGCTGCTTCCTTTGTGCTTTCACTGTGGTCTAAAATACTGATAAATACAGGCTGGTTCTTTTAGAGCCTTCCTCTGTAATATTTGGCATCTTGAATGTACAAGCCCCTGCTAAAATCCACAGGTAGGCAGGAGCTGGGATCTTCCTCATGTCTTCTTACAAAGATTGAGTTACTAATGGTTTCTTTCTTGGTTCAGGTTCAACAAAACTACTGAACCTAACTCCCTTCCTCCCAAAGGATGGGTTTCTCCCCTCATCTGAACAGTGTATCTTGTTACTTTAAATCATGGCTAATGTTTTTAAAAATATATCTTACACATAAGTCAGCTGTAGATCTTCAGCATCAAAGGAGCCAAACAGAACTGTGTGAAGCAGTGTAACCTTAAGCTATAATTTTTAAATGTCATCAAGAAATCTCTCAAATAGTTTTTAAAATTTACTGTTGACCTAATAACCTCCGTCCAAAGCATTCAACTTCGAATAGCTGTTTTTGTTTTCCCTCCAAAAGCAGTACTGGTAAAACAAATGTATATACCGCAAAATATCTTGAAATTGGTATACCAGTGAGTTATCTGTGCAATTCACTAAAATAGCCAAAGATTTCATACAGGATAAGTAAATCAGGATAGCAGTAGAGCTGTCTGGCCTTACGATGGAAGTGATTCGATAAAATTGGAATCCTAATGCAGTATGTTCACAGAGAGAGTTAAAAGAACCCAGCAAATGCAACCTTGTAATAATCAACATCTGGCACTGAAATGAACAGCAGTCACAGATGAAATACATATTTGAAAAATTTTTCAAGGGGTCTTTCAAGTAATGAACATCCTCAAATTGTTTGCTGAAATATTTTCCTTTTAGTATTATTGTGCATGTCTGGGAAATAAAGTTTGTAAAGAACTGCCAGAACTCAGCTGCACACTTAAACTGAAACTACAGAGGTGAGTGAATTAATTTTAATTCCAAAAAAAATCCAAAGCCGGTACTGTCTTCCTTTCAGAGCTATATTCCTTCTATGAACCTCCTTCTATGGTGCCTCCAGTACTGAGTGCTCTAGCAGACAAGCACCCTCCTCATTTCAGCTGGACAAATAGGTTCTCATCTCAGCTGTAAAGTTCTGAAACAAGGGAAGGAGTTACTACACTGATTAAAACAAACAAACCCCCCAAAAACAACAACAAAAAAGAAAAAAACAAAGACTCCCTTTCTTCTGTTTACTAAAGGAGATGTCTAGGTGAGGGAACTTGGTCACAACTAAAAATGGATGTAATTTTCTTGGCCATGAAGGAAAGCTTTTGTCAGGATTTGGCAAAAACCGGGGCAGTTAGCTGATGGCAATGTCTGCCAAAGGTTGACAGAACAGAGCACTGAAAGCAGGGTGAAGACTGCTTCAAACCACCAGTTCTGTAAGGGCCATTTGGCCACAGGACAAGACTCTACAGGAGGAGAATACAGAGAGGTGGAGTATGGCTCCTTCTCATGCCACTGTGGAGAGCAAAACCCTCCTCTTTGCCAAATATTACAGCTTATACACAAAGCTAGTCCTTAAGATTAATACATTTCTAGACCAGGATTTTTATCACACTGCAGGAACATCTCACCATGAACTACATGCTCATCAAGCCCTGCAAGGAACCTAGCCTTGAAGCCCTGCTTCTCATGGGGAGTGCAAGATCTACTCACTGCAGTTTTATGCAGACTTCTGAGGTACTTCTGCCACCCTAAGCCTCAGGGTAACTTTACACGACTCTCTGCCTAAGCCTTTGTCTCTGCAACATCCAGATGAACACTATGCCGCATGCATAAAAGAATGCAAAAGCTACAGGCACTAAATAAAATCCTAAAAGAAGAAAAGAAATTAATGATTTGCAAGGTTAGATTTTTTTAGTTGCTGTTGGTTTGGGGGGAGGTTTAAATCTTTTTAACAACCTCTTATGCAAACAAAAAGAGGCAGGTAATAATGCTTACTAGAAAATAAAGACCTTTCTTCACAGAAAACCCTGACAAAAACAGTATACATGTGCACACACACTCCTTTAAAGTTTTCTGCAGAAAAATTTGTACTTTGAAAACTTGCAAAACCTGTAAGTATTGAAATGGAAAAGTTAATATTTCTGATTGTAATGTTCACCTTTTGTTTTCTGTTACAGTTTCTAAAGCAAAGCATGCCCCTTCTCTTAAACATGACGTTCTCTTTCAAGGTTTTCAAAGGAAACCGTTTCACAGCCATACTATGTCATTACTAACACAGTCCATGGAAAGAAACAGCAAAATAGTTAAAGCCAATCTCATGAGGAGATGTTCTCTTTAATGCTTTGCTAAAGGAAGCCCACCTTGCCTCCTGAATATCCCAAAGACTGAGCAAGCACTAACATGAATATGGCTGCTGCACAGGTCAGCTCAACACAGATCTCTTACTCGCTTCTGTGCCTGTGCTAGTCCTTTCACGACTGCATCTTTTATGTCTTCTTTTTCTTCTGCATTAGCCTTCTATTATACTTTTTACTCAAATAAATAATTTAAACAAAACAAAAGTGCCATACACAAAGTGTTCAAGACATGAAAGCCATTTCCAAGGTAAGCTATGGGCATTTGTAATTAGGCACAGTGCAAATGTTCACAGTGGAAGTCAATTATACTCACTACATGTTTTCGCAGACAAATAATATTGGTTTATGAACATTCAACTCACTTCAGGGTCTTGTTTTGTTTTACGCTACTCTAGGTAAAGAAATACATACAAAGGAGTAATTTGCTTGGAAAAGAAACCTGTTGCAATAAACGAGAGGAGAAATAAAAGATTTAGAGAGTATCAGCAAAAGGAAATGGGCCCATACACAGGGGAAAACTGGAGAGGCAAGATGCTAAGGCGCGGACATGCAGCATAGTGCCTCTCACTGAGGCATTCAAGTAACTCAAAGAAAACTCTCTGTACTCATGCGGATTTGCCTCCATTACATGGTGCTTCCCACAACACTAGGCTAACTGAAGTAGCTGCCATGCACACATCAGCTATGGATGCTCTTCGGATACTCTTGTCTAACGCTGATGGCTGCTTAGTATTTGTGTTTCCCTGGGCTTCCTCCTCCGGGCCACGCTGATGTCCCAGTCCCCAGCGGTGCCGGCGCCCCAAGCCCGCTGCTGCTCAAGTGCCATGGCCCAGGACGCGTACCCTCCCCGCGGGTGTCCCTGCGCGCTGCCCCTTCCTGCTGCCGCCGGAAGGGCACCGGGCTCGGGACAGGCACGGCAGGGGCAGGAGCCCGCGGGGAAGGCCCGGCCCGGGCGGGGGCTGCGGGAGGCGGCCGTCCCCGGCCCGCCCGGCCGCTCCTCAGCGGCAGCTGCCACCTCCGGGCGGGGGGAGCCCGGGCGGCCCGGCACAGCGCCTGGCCTTGTTCTTGTCTCCACCTGCCGATCCCATAAGCGAATGTACCCGGGGGAAGCGACCTCACGGCTAGACAGACAGACAGACAGACACGGGTCGGTGGTCATACAGCCGTGTTTCAGGGCTGTTCATGCGCAGCCAAGCACCGTGACCCGGGCGAAGAGACAAGACACCGACACCCCGAGGGGTGACCGGCGTATTTTCCACTCTTCCCCTTCAGAATTTGTAAGACAGGCAGGTTGCCATTCCGCCGCCTATTTTCGTCAAAGCCATGCCTAGGTACCGCCGAATCCCAGTTTTGGGGTGACCCAGAGCACAGAGGTGCCGTCGTTCCGAGCCGAGAGGGCAGCGAAGGCAGGCAAGCCCCTGTGCAAGCAGCCGAGTTGGCACTACAATCACTCGGTGCATTTCTGGAGCTCACATGTCAAAAAGCATCACCTTCAATTCACTGAACCCTTCAAAAGAAGCATACACCAGGGTTCCAGCCTAACTTGGCTCTCACCCTCCTCAGAAAAGACTGGAAAAAAACAAAACAAAACAGGGAAGGGATATACAAAGGCATTTCTCCTCAACTGCTAAATGGCCCGATATACCTGTAACCTCAGCTTCTCTGCTTTATAGCAAGAGAGTGAGGAAAACCTGATGGGACAGCATGCACGCTGTACTGTGAGTCACCGAGGTGCATTTTTGGAATTGGACAAATATTCTGAAGTGGACACCTGGGAAGGGCATGGGCAGCAAGGGGAAATACTGTCAGGAAAGGAAGAGTTTAAAAATATTAAGAAAAACTTCTGACTACAATTTTAAGAGGTGAAGTGCTGGCACGGATCAGTTTCCCTGAAAAGCAGGGATCGGGCTCAGAGCTGGCTTCTCATCTGCTGTTTGAAAACCTCAAAAGCAGAGCAATTTAGACAGCAGCTTCTTCAAGGAGTCCAGCTAAAACTACAAAGATGTAAAATTCCAGTCAGACACAGGAAATTCTTGGGGCAATTCAAGAATTTTATGAGTCAGAAGATAAAAATCCCTCTGAATACCTAACTAAACTAATCTAATGAAGTAGTCACCAGGAAAGGAGTGTGATGAATCTGCATGTCAGGAAGGACAAATTTAAACAAACAGGAAATTGAACAACCTGAAGCTGTTTTCATTTTTACTCCCTGTGCCCTGCTTCTTTTTTTTTTTTTTTTTTTTAAGGTGCAAAACTGAGTTGATGGCTACAGAAGCTGAGGGGACTTTTTCATTTTAGAGGAAGTCTCAATCTAAAAGAAATTAATTACCTGGCTTCCTTTTGAAAAGGTGGCAATTTGTTTATTTGTGATTTATTATTTGCACTAGTGTAGACCCTTCAGGGCCAAGTGCAGTTGGCCACTGACCATTGCAAAGGAATGAAGGGAAAATCATTGATGTAAAGTTTATAAACTAACATTTAGCCTTCTCCCTGGCAAGCAGGAGGGAAGCTAAATGCTTCCTATCCAATATTTTACCCATGCTAGTAACTAGAGGGTTCATTCCTAAATGATAGCTACACCTGGTCCACTTTATATTGAGGTGCATGCTTAGATTTTGACATAGAAAAGCTGACAGAAACGTTTCCAGAGAGACCCTCATGCCCACAAAGGCCTAAACTTTAGGTAAATGGATTTTTAAGACCATCTGAGAGAAACAAAATTGTACAGAATGTTACCTCCTCTGTGCTATGGAGCTATAAGACTCAAAAAAGAAGGAGTTTACAATTTTATAGTATTGCATCCCAAATGCCTTTTGTCAGGAGTGAGGAGCTTTTTCAGTTTATAACACTTTCATTTAAAATTCTCTCATTTAGGAAATGAAATAAATTTTAGTAAATTGCACTTTGCAACAATCATACTAGAATTACTAAAATTACAAAGATTGATACTATTCTCATTATGTTGCTTCTCTACTAAAATTGAGTTTGCATTAAAGCCCTTCTGTTATCTCAGGTTTGCCTCAGCTTCAAGGAAGTAAACCTACAGAGAAGCCAGATTTTTTTGCTTGATTCAGTGAGGTCTGTGATTTCAAATATTTTCATTCCAGAAGAGACAAAAAGGAAAATTCTCTCTAAACAAGCTTTCCTCCAAAATAGGTCTTGGGTTGACTAAAATGTTTCATTATACAAAGAGTTCATTATTTGAGAACAAAAAGACTGTGTTCTAATTCTGATTTTTCCCCTTCATTTTGTATTTCATACTAAAAATTGGAGATAAAAAGTTGTGCTGAAATAATTTTGAGATGAAAAATGAAACCTTCTTCCTCAAAAGACAAGCCACTGGTCTCTCAGCTTCCACAGTCTGGTGCACTGCAGTAGACAATGTTAGGCATAGGTTGAACTGACTGCAAACTGCTTTTATATAAATTTAGAACACTTCTTAGTTTTCTATCTGAACTGCCTGTCTGGATCCTCCTATTTGGGGTTGATTCTGGACTCCACTTAAAATACTAGTTGTTTATATTAAACAGACAAGAGAATGTGTGATGTATTTTAACTGTCAAAAGTGTTGTGAACAGCAGCAGCTGGAAGAGGAATGTTTAATTCACTCTGTTACCCCCAAGCCTTTTAGAATCCTGTATCAGCAGCTATATCTTAGTCTTGCAGGCAAAGAAAACAGGGTATGAAGGAGTGGTAGCACTGCAAAGCTTATTCTGCAGGGAAAAAAACAGAGGAGCATTCAAAAGCCGTAACATTGTCATTGCTACATCAAAATAGAGTATGACTAAATCTACAACAGTATTGATGCATCTGTGAAATCTGTGCACGTTTTTGTGTGGAACAGTTCACATATCATGGCTTGTTTCTTGTGCTGGTTTACTCACACTTAGCTGATGCCAGAGACATGATGCAGGTAGTGATGGGAGATACCACTTGGACTATTCGCTATATGATACTCCTACAAAAATACTCTTAAATCTTCTGGACATGCGGTCAGCGGCTTTATTCTCACAGGGCATCTCAGACACCTGCTTGGGACAGTTCCCCCACCATAACTGTTGCAGCATAAGCTTGTGCTGGGACCAGTGGAGCCCAAAACAAGCATAGGAGTTGTTATTTAAGAGAGAGTAATAAAGGCCTTGCTAAATACCAGGATCAAGTTGTTTTCAACATTTATAAAAACTTCAAATTTTCAAAAGCAGAAAAGCATCCAACCACATTTATACTATTTTGTGTAGTTCCTTGAGGAAACCTTCTAAGTAAAACAGCAAATTATCTGCACATGGAAAAATGATCCTTCTAGTGTCTGAAAGCATTTAGATAAAGAGATGCAGGAGCTTGTGCAAGCTGCTGCAGTGCAGGTTTTCCTGGTTTTTCAGGCCTGACTTCTGCCATGTGGTTTGGGGTCTTTTTTTTTTTTTTTTAATGTCACATTTACAGAATGGATTTGGCACGCTCGGGAAAGGAACACTGCTTTTGTTCATCCCATCAGTCTTTCGCTTGTCCAATTGCCACGGCTGTATTAGTAGGAAAAATAGACCTAACGAGGTGTAAAATAATGCTCTACATTCAAAACCAGCACTGTAGCTCATTTCACTTTCATATTTACTCCAAAAGTAAACTCTGCTGAAACCTTGCATAAATAGTGCCAAATGAGTTTGGAAGGTATTCTAAGCTTACCAAAGCAAAACCGATTAACACCTCATACACATAATTGTTTATTTGGTTCCCTACTACCAAAACTTCTGCCAAGAGAACACTGGCATGAAGCAAGAGAGGAGATACATGTAGGGCAGGCTTGACTGGAAGAATTCTTAACAAAACAGCAGTTAGGCAGCAGAAACATCATCCATACCAAGACAGTAAGCAAGAATAGCTAAGCTGAAAAAGCAGCTGGAGGTAGAGATTTAAATGATATTTTAATTTGATTTAATGCTTTTTACACCCTGTGTGTACCACTTCTCATTGTCAGCCCTTCCACTTTGTTTCCTCTATTCATTAGCTTTCTCTTACACTACGTCTTTCCTTTTCACTTTAAAAGGCAGCAAACTGGGTGTTTGAGCTTCCTTTCAGGCAGTGTGTGCTTGGGAATGTGAAGTCAAGGAACTGTAGCCTTGATTTGCCCTTGGAAAGAGCTGTACAGAGACTTTGTTTAGGTTTGAGAGATGAGTTTGTGGTTCCTTCTTAAAGGAAAGTTGTACAAACACTCTCACCAGAGAAGACAAAATACAAAATCTTGACAAGGGCTCAGTAGGAAATCTTCCATTAAAAACCTCTGATTTTTAAACAAAAGGAACACGAAATGCTTACTTGCTGGAAGCAAACTTTTTCATAGGGATGTCTTTCACCAAAAACGCACTCAAGGCAGAACAGTCAGTAACCTGCTACTCAGGAGGTCCCATGGAGATACACGGGAGGCTTCTGTTCTTAATAACTTCAAATATTCTCTATCCAAAGTGGAGAAGCTTTACAGGGAAGACTTAGGGGAAGGTGTTATAAGATGGCTGAAACAATCCATCAGCTTCTTGCCCTTCTCTTCCCCCTGCCCTCAGTTGTCTTAGTCCTGCTGCTTCCTCACTGTTTACCAGCTCAGGTGCTTATCCATTTGCGGGGTGAAAGTTTAATTCACTGAACTGGAAGAAAATTATTCAACTTTTTTTCTGAGCTAACAAGCTCAATCAGTTAACTAAGCGGTCAAACAAACACCGGATGCAACACAAAGTTGAAGGTGAAAATACAGGGCAAGGAGTGCAAGGATGACTTACTGCGATATCCCTGACTGATAAAAACCCTACTGTTAGAATAAACTAAGCCTCTGAAGTCAGCTTTGAACTACATCTGTGCACTAGTATCACGGAAACATGATTATAAGCTGACCACATAAACAACAGATTTGACTAAATGGCTGCTCGAGGTCAGTGCCTTTATAATTCAAATAAGCCTGTAATCCTTCAGTTCCAAAGATCTTTGTCTCAGCATTACAAAAGGCAGAGTATGTGAATGAAGAACTTAAATTACCTGGGCTATATCTTTTCACAGCAGGCAGGTAGCAGAGGATGCACTTTTCTGGAAAGGGACTGAAATACGTTGTACTTTTCATTCCCTGAGCATGCTGTGAGCACTTAAACAGGTAAGAAAAACTCAAAAGCTACAGTATGTCAGTTCCCAACCCTATCTTAGGTAGAACAAAATCTAACCTTTGACACCAAGCTACTCCAGTACCGATCCAACCCTATTCAACAAACTCAGACTTTTTTAAAATACTACATAACACCCCACAAGTACAACCTCTGTTTACTTAAGTTCTGAGTGGTCAAAGCGGATTTAGCAGCATCACAGCAATGGAAGTTGCAGGGACAGGGAAGGACTGGAATGCCAGAGGTCGCTGGGTCTTCCCTCTGTACCTTTCAAATGTTCATGAGATTGCAACCAAAATAACACACATTCTGGCTGCAGAGCACTCTTAGCCTTAGAAAAAAGTATCTGCTTTCGGTTGCCCAAAAGGGACTGTTCTAAGCCCAAATCTCCACTGAAATGTAGAGGGTGTCTAGTACCCTGATTAGTTTGCAGTCACACCAAAAAATTTTTATGCACTCTGTAGCTTCTTCCCAGCTCCCCGGGAAACTGAGGCACACCCATGGTTTTAAATGCTCATCCTGTAATTGATCACTTCAGGTGTTCTCAATAGGATTCTTTCCTGTAAAGCAACTAAAGAGGTAAAATACTGTCCAAATCTCTGCAGGAAGAGAGCCGAGCCAACAGCACTGTCAGTGGCTGACAAATGGCTTGGTTCCCATGCCACAAGCAACAGCCCATAAAGCAGCTCACTGAAAACCCAAACAAGCCGTGCAGCTTCCGGTGTTAGAGCAGGAACTAGAAGACCTGAGGACCTCTGACCCGAGTTCCAAAATGGACTTTATAAACACACTTTCCTCCCTTGCAGGCAGCTTGATGACCTGTATAGGCTGTATCTGACATCAGCTTCAGAGCCTCACCTTCACCCTAATTAAAACTTTTTGTCATGAAACATGACGGTGCTTCATTGCAGAAGGCACCATGCCATTGGTGTATTTTTGAGGGAGGAGGTGGAGTGGGGAGGAGGCAGAAGCCGCACTAGCAAAACTTCCAATGTTCAACCTTTATTTTTCAGTGTTCAGCACTACTATCACTAGGTGTAATATTAGTCTCACACTGCGACTCTAACACATTTTTTTAATCTACACCCTAAGAAATGTTAAGTCTAAAATACTTGTGAAACTATGAATTGTTTTCAAGAGAGGCCTGAAACAAAGTGATCACCCTTTGGAGAGGTGTTTGTGCAATGACTGATCATCTCTATTGTTAGCATTCCCAGGGGTCACAGAGGAGTTTAGTTGCATTGTACCAGGGCAGAACCCAAAAGAAAGGCTGTCACAGCTGGATGATTGTGCAATCTAGGAAACCAACCTGTGGGTGCCAGTTATTAAGCATCCAATTAAATGGGGCCTGAGTTTTAAATTGATGGCAGGTTTGGGAATTTGGTTTTTGTTTCTTTCCACATAATACTAGTGCCTTAAACCAGAGTCTCTAGGTGTCTAGAAAACTTTATGAAAAATTCTTAAATTTTGTAAAAAATTTTGACTGGAGAAGTTAGAGAATTTAAATAAAATTAAACAGATCAACTGTTTTCCACTCTTCATTTTGCAAGCATATAGTGCAAATCTTTGAAATGTTTCCTTTCCAATATCAACGTATGTTAAAAAATCTGAGTGGTACATACCCTGCCCCAGTTCAATACATGGAAAAAAACCAAAATCTTTTCCTTTAGCTTGCCAACTTAAAACAAACTTGTCTGGATACACAAGTCCCTAGCCTTGTTTGCATATGCAAGTTTAGTCCCCAAATAAAAAATCTCACAGTTCTAGCTCTGGCTGCCCCACCCTCTGGGACTAACCTTAGCATCCTCTGTTTGAACATTTTACCTCTTTCTACAGTAAGAACATATAGCAAAGATTTTGCATCCATCCAAATATGTAAACCGGGTGAGCAGGATGAGCAATAATTTAATATGTAGTTTTGTACTAGCATATCTTTCTACTCTCCCCGTGTTTAACAATCTACTTTCCTGTGCTCATTCCATGTGACTCTTTTTCTTATTTTTTTCTTCACTGATCTTTATAGGATCATTTAAATATTTGCATAGGCTTCAGTAAGTATCAGATTGTTTCCTCAGAGGGTAACATTCTTCACTCTTGCTTTGAATGTTTTTGAAATACCTGCTATCACTGCTGTAACTCTAATTCCCCATCATTCATTAATTTTAAAACAGACCTGCACAAATAAACCATATAATTGAACTAATAAGATATGGGTGGTAAGTTTTTGTAAATACTACCTGAATTAAAGGTAGAATGTCTGCATAACTTAGACAATCTTATTCTTTACATTGCAGTAAAGATGACACTGCATGCCCTTCATCTATTAATCTTCATGAATTCAATCAACACTGCCTTATTCTTTCAGCTTCTTTAACAGAACACCTTTACATTATTAAATTTGAAGTAACACAAGTCCCATCCAAATGTTAAAGCAGAACTGCAGGCTGTAATACATTTGATTACTTAGGCATTTTAGTATTACTGAACATCTCCATCTGTGTGAGGTTTAACCCTGGCATTGGACAAGAGAGTTTATGAAAACTGAAAAAAACATGCAGGCAGAGGAGTGAAAGAGATATACTGCTAGTGTTTGTACAAATTATGAGAAACTCAAATCATTTTGTGGATAAGTAAAAACATTCTCAGAGGCAAAGTGCCAGGAGAAATCTCATGAGTTTCAGCTTCTGAAGTTTCCCAATAACCCTTTTTGCGGTGGGAAGGAGGGTAGAGGGTGCAGGGAGAGTCTCTGTACAGTCCATCCCTGCCTTGATCATCTTAAGGCCATGGGCATTTGGATGAAGGTCCATGTCCTCCCTCCCACCCAAATACAGTCAAGTTGCCTTGCCACTCTGGGTGCCACACTAACAGGCACCCAAGTAAGTGATGACAGAGGTCCCAGACTTGGACTTGTGTATAGTCTTCACGGGAGGTGGGGAGGTGGTCAGGTACCCTCTACCTCCTCCCAGAAATAGGAGCCCAGGAAGGGGCATGTCCCACCAGGCAGTCTTAACTGGTGTGTTACACATCCTGGCCAGTACGTCCTTTGGGGAGAGACCTTCCTGGTGTGAGAAAGCAAGGGGAACACGAAAACTTACGTTAATGTATCATTAAATAAATTACTTTTACAGAGACTAGAGCAAGGGAGTTAAGGTTACAGCTCTGCTATGTGTATTTCCTTGCTTTTTTAGGAGTGAGGCTTACTTTTTGTATGGTCTATACTGTGACGCCTAGAACCAAAGGAGTGAAAGCAGCTGCTGGCTAGATTTCAGCATTGTGCTGATCTTCAACAGCAAAATGCTGCCTTGTTTAATTGTACTGCCACAATGATACAGATGCAGGTATGCCTGAGATACGTTGTCATTGTGGGGCCAGGGAAGAGTCATATATGCAGACAGTAAGGAAAATAGAATGATTTAAAAAGACCGCTCCTGTAATTCTCCTCTCCAACAAAGCCAGTTAACAGGGTAAGTGATGACCGATATCAATTCAGTTTGCCACAGTCTAACACTATCATGGCCTAAAGTACAGTTCTGACAGTCTTTCAATCAGGGTTTTCTTACTATACATGAAAGCAGGGAGTGCTTTCATTCCAGTGAAACACTGTATCTTTCTCTCTTGCGTTTTAAAGTCGTTTAAAGAAACCTAATGCTCTCAGCACAGTACTTTATGCAGCAGATTTTTTTATTCACAAGTACATTTTTTTTTGCCACTCTTCAACCTAAATATGTCTTAATTGGTTTCCAGATATTCTATTGGTGCTGAGAGTTGACGTTTCAAATCCCACTCCTCTTTGATTCAATATTCCTGGGACTTCATTTAAATCCCTTCTAGTGTGTGTGACAGAGGAAAAAACATCGCTGACTGCAGGGGAGATAACAGTATGGAAGTGAGTATATGAGTACTTTCAAAATCCAAAAATCTTAAGGTAAACACTTTTAAAATGAGAATAGAAACAGGGGAATTCTGTTCTCATGACCACCTCCTTGAAAAGTAAGAAGCAGAAATAGAATGCTTCTGCTTTTAAATGTTAATGCTTCAAAAATACACCCTTCCATTTTCATATCTGCATTTATTGTGTCAGTCTACCTTGACTTGGTTAGAGCAGTTAACAGAATAACAGACTTTGACTTTCTAGAAGTTTCTCAATAGTGAATTTAGATCAGCAAAATCTCTTCCTACTAAGCTTTTAAAAAAATTTCACATGCTTTGTGAAACATGCCAAAGACAAGTTTAATATTTGGGCCCTGACTGAAGCTAAATGGAATACAATACAACATTTTTTATTCACTCGTATTATCCTTAGACCATATCTCTTTGAGTTGCATGTTTATCTTCCTGCCTGTGAACAGATGAACAGTGGTGAATGATCAATTTTCAAAACATATTTTATCAGTTTTTTCACATCTGACAATTCTTACTCATAATTCAAGAAAAAGTTACAAAAATGCAGCAGTTCTCTGGGGTGACTGTTACTGGAGACACATAAGCAGATTTGGGTTTGTTTAGGAAAGGTAAGATAAAAAAAGGGAAGTGAAAATGCCTACAAAGAGAAACAACTAAAATAATCACATCTAAACTCATCTTTCCCATAAATACACTCCACACTAGCTCTGTGTACAAGAGGTTTACTGACACCCAGCAGAAGAACTTGGGAGAAGTTGTGTAATTCTTCTCTTAAATTTATGATTTTTATCCTACTACGCCTCCCCAGCATCAGCCATAGAAAACGACTTGGGGATCACATCCACTCATCCCCAGCTCTTGGTACATCCATTCCAGTGATAATCCAGTGATAATCTATTATGACTTGAACCATCAAAGTTACGTGCCTAACTTTAAAATTGATGGGCACTCAAGAGAGTGATTCAGTGTACCCCGAGACAGACTTCTCCAGCAGAAGGGATGAACTCATCTGAGGATGTTAATCTCCTCCAACTGACTCAAGATGAAGCTCAGAGGGCTATGTCAAGGTAGATAGTCACAGTCAGTTAAGATGATCCCACTCCCCCAGTATGGAAATAGCTTGTGTAAAACATCCCTCCAAATGAAATGCTACCATTTCTCCACAGACACATAGGGATTGTGTGAAAGCCAGACACAGACCTAACCTGAAAGGGATATTATGCTGATAATGAAAGCACCTCCATTGCTACAGCTAGTAAAGAAGAGAAAAGATTAATGCTAAATTAGGTACTTCAGTTTTATTCACAACAGTCAAGCACTTTGAATATTGATTCTGTGATCTCTATAGTCACAGTGTTTGGATTGGAGCATATAGTCAAAGACTATTCAGACACCTGGACCAGGCCTGATGAAAAGGTTGGGACCACTTTGTAAAGTACAATAAGCGGGCAAGACAACTGTATACAAAATAACAAATGGTAACGCACCCCCAGAGGAAAGCAAGGTTGCTAAGACTCCTGATCCAATCACATAGGGATACAATTCTTTCCTTTCAGAAAGGCTTTCAGCCCTTGTAACTAAATTCACTGTTTGACCTGATTGTGATGCCCTTACTCACATAAAACTCATTGCAAATTGTGTCTAACTTTAATTGGCAGCATTAGACCTCACTGGAGTTTTGACTTAGGACTTAATTCTAAGCAGACGGCTGCTCATATGTACAGTGGCAGTTGCATTGGTATGACACAAACTTGTCTACCATTACATCTTAAAGACTGTGGTTGCCTCTAAATTAAGTCAACAAAAGACAAGTTAATCTTCTTTGCTTCATACTCAAATCAACACTGTAAAGATTGTGATGGTGATCACTGAACATTCCAGTTTGATTAAAAGCAGCTTGCATTTTTCCCTTTACTTTTAGTACTACAAAACCTGAAATCAGTTTTGATAAGAGAATAAAATGTGAAATAGCAAAAGCTGACAGATCTTTCATATGGTTTCTTAATGGTCATAAATTTACAGCACTACATCAATGAAAGAAAAATATTAAATATTTTAATCTTTATGGAATATTCTGTCGTTAATAATTATCACATAGCTAGTCTGTACAGTCCAATTTTTTTTAAAATAACAGATTTATTCCAGTTTCAAGTAATACTGTGTGATATCATTCTCATCATCTTGTACAAACAAGATGGGGTTTTTTTCTCACACAAATACAGAGGGAAGAAATAAAAATAACTTGCCTCTCTTTCTTATTTAAATTCATAACCCCACAAACCATGCTAATCAAAACAGAAGATGTGCTATTTTGGACAACATGCATACAGCCACAAAAGATATTGTGCTTAATGAAACATCGCCTAAGACCAAAACATGAAAATGCACTTTATGGTAGTGAGAAAATAATGAGAGTAAGAGTGGACATATTGACTGCAATTATCCTGTCCTCTTAAATTTATCAAGGCGTACAGGCAAAAAACACCCCCATAGTGCTCTGCCTGGTGTGTGGCTGCAGCCTGTCCCGTAGATAAGCTGTTGAAGTCCAAAGAGCACCTGACACACAGTATATGGGGGCTCCAGTGGGGCACCCACTGAATGCCATGGTCTCACCCCCTCCTTTATCCCAGAGGCTGATGAAGCTGGCAGTGTGGCGCTTGTCCCAGTGGCTTTACACAGCTCTAGATTTCCTTTACACAGCTCTAGATTTCCTTTGAGCTCGGTTGTGGTCACAGCAGTGGCAAGATTATCACAACTGAAATTATGCTACTGCTGTTGTAAGTTGTTGCTGTCCTTATTGAAGCTACAGACTCCTCCCAGAATGGGAAGGGAAGCCAGGGTGGGTGAAGGAAAGCATCTTTAGGTATTCTTCTCCCTCAGCCAAACCCAGGGAGTTGTGTTGGCTTAGGCTATATTTGGTTTGGTTTGATTTGGTTTTACTACGAAACTGGAAAACTGACATGAAGCAGCTGCTAGACTCTGGGGATGAAAAAGTGGGACCACTCCTCAGCTGAGAAGCCACATTTTTTGTCATCTTCCTCTGATTTAACAGGACATCACATGAACAGAAGAACTTCCCTCCTCCACAAGAAGACAAGTAAGACTTTGTAGTACCTCTGGATTTCAGTATCTCACGGAGACCACTAACCTTGCCACCTTGCACTCTGCTCTGTCCTCCTTTCACCTTGTCTGTTGTCAAGAAGGCAGAAAAAAAAAGTGCTATGAGGAACAAGGGATGCCTTTTCATAGGACAACTGATGTAGTGGTCTACCCAAAGAAGAGTTTAGGAGCTACTGAGTCAGCATTTGATTTCCCAGCACAGCCTTAGTCACTATCCAAATGAAGAAAGGGCCCCAACCCAACCTCCTCAGCTTGTTTTTTGCTGGCCAAATGAAAGATGAAAATTTTTATTAGTCACCAGAAAAGAGAACAAGAAGAATTTTCAGGTGCATGGGAATGAATGAATGAAAAGGGAGTGAAAGTACTTAACTTCTTGTGAACTTTGCTGAAGGGTACAGTGGAGACTCAATGTGAACTTCCAGAATAAGCAAGGCATTTACAAGCATATTCAGAGGGACATATAGATTAAAAAGAGTACTTTTTAAGGAGGAAGAAACAATTTGTCTTGAGTATGCATAGGATTATACCAAATATAGTCTATATTAACAAACATATTACTAGGATGTCTTCAGTATTTCTGATTTCATTTCCTTTTCCTTTCAAAATCAGTAGTATTTCCACCATAATGGAAAGCACCATAGAACTGATCCATGATAAGTCTAGAGCATCTTCAGCTCTCAGGGCCTGCAGAAGCAACTAGACCTGCTCAGAATCTTGCAAGATTCAAAGTGATTTAATGAACTGGCATACATTCAGGACATTTAACAACCTCCAGCCCCCACTATGTCAAGTATCATTCACATTTGCAAATGTAAGTGGGGTTTTTTCAGAAACTGATGCATGCGGTAATGATCCTATGATAAACAGGTTGAAACTGGTTCCCGTCTCACTGATGGGAATATTAATCTTCAGGAGCTTTTGGAAATTTTACATTCTCTAAGTATTTTCTGTCCTATATGCCTGAATCCTCAGATAGTATTTACATGTCATTTAAAGTCTACTATTATTACATACTGGATTTTAACGAACAAATTCAGGTCTTTATCTATAGCCACAGTCATGCGTTCTGCTGCAGAAATGTTCAGTTAGGTGAACAAGTTCAATTAGGTGAGAAATTTTGGACCTAGGAAGACCATTTTTAGACCACTGTATTTCTTTTGCAGAGAACTGAGATCTCCTTGACACAAATTTTGTGGCATTGGTGACTGTGCAGGCCGAGTGAAATACTCTTAATTCAGTTGTAAACAGACACCATGCTGCCTTTTCTATTGCTTTCCAGAGATTCTTTCTAACAACAGAGCTTCAGCCTAAAAGGAGACCCTTTCTATTGGCCACCCATGATGCAATTTATAGTGGATCTATGAGGTGATCTTAACTGAGAAAGTGTTTCCACTGCTCTAGGTCTTGGGCATGCTCAGTAGCAGTGGACAGCCCTTCCCCTGAAAAGCCTTAAAAAGTAAACAAACTAGGCAGACAATGTGCAGGAACAAAAAGGCATAGGGAAAAAGTACTTTGCCCAGGGCACAGAGCTGTCAGATATGCTGGAAGATGATACAGGATCAGCAGATGCCCATACAACACTAAAAATAGGAACCACCCACCCAAATTATGGCCAAACCCACACATCCCAGCTACCTATATATACCCAAGTAGATGACAGTAGTTTCTGCGTCATAAGGTAGTTAAGATGTGAAGTGTTCTTGTTTCCTACCAAAATCTTGTTTATGGACACCATGCAGTGAGCTAAACAATACCCTGTGTTGCTGTTCTTCAAAACTTCTGTGGAAGGATGTACCTAATGCACAATGCCTTAACACTACACTTAAAAATGAATTATAGTTCAGCTTTCAAATTACAAAGGAGACGGGCAGTTTTATACCCAGTTTCATGTTTTAAATGAATAGAGTACTAAGAAAGGAAGGTAGCAATACGTCTGGCTTGCGCCGTACATGGTGTAATTAAATTGCATTAGAGCTACGTAACCACCTTGATGAGCCACAGGTGGGACCAGAAACGTCCCTGCTTGTCCATTCTTGTGGCTTCTCTTGCACATACTCCATTTTTGGCTAATTCAATGGGACTATGGCAAAGTTAATTGTTATAGTCTGAAATAGGGTTAATTTGACTAAATGAATTTTCATTTAACAGGACTGGGAAAACTCTTTATGAAGTTTATAAGTGTAGGATGATTCAACAGTGTCACCATAGATCTTCTAGTTTGTTCATTGAACAAGACTGCAATGCAAGCAGCTCTTGAAAAGTAATTAGGTAGCCTTGTTCAGTAAAAAAATGCAGAGTTAAGTGGCCTTAGCAAGACATTTGTATTTATAAAATTCAGCCATCCAGAACAGTAAAGATGTTATAGTGCTCAGTGTTGCTAACTGGAAAGAGGAATTTGCTGACTAACAATAGACTAACTCCCTAATAGACGAAACCTATCTGAAGCAGCTATATCATAATAAGTAAAAAATCCTCAGCCAATCTACTTTAGAGTTTATAATCTAACTCAGTACCACAGTTTCCAATTCCATGTAATAAACCCATGATTTATACATTATCCATGTCTTCTCAGACTACTTTGCCAAATTGTTTCTTAAAGACAGACTTTTTCAGCTATTTTTAATAAAAAAAGAGAAAGTATTGTCTTCAGCAGTTAGAAAGAAGGGTAAAAAATTCTAAATAAGTCTCAGGAATTTCCTTATGTTAATAATAATAAAATGGAAAACCTAAGTATAAATATTTTCATTACAGGACCAATTTAAACACATTGCAAAATCCTTCTCAGCAAGATCCTCACAGCAAAGCAAGAAAGAAGCAGCAGCGACTATTAAACGACTATTATTATTAACATATGACAAAAAAATAGAAAATTGTATTTGCCTTTGTTGATATTACATTCCTGGCTCCCTGAGCAAGGCCCTTTAACACAGAGTTTCTACCACATCCTGACAAGCAATGCTTCATGCCAGAGTGGCACCGTGAGCCTGTGTGCTAGTGCACAGGGGCAGAGCCTCTTTAAGTAGCTGCCCTATTAATAAGTGCACAATGGCGGGAGGAACATATTGACAAAAAACCTCAGAAAAAATAGAAATCATGCAAATTATTCACACAGGAAGATTTAAGGCTGTTGCTCTCTGCTATTAGATTCACTGATCTAGCTTTTAGAGGTGATCAGGCTTCCTATTAAAATACTTTGAGAACTAGGAATCCTGCCAATGATAGCAAGGAATAGCACAGCTTAGATACAAAAAAGATGAACAGAGGAAGTGGGAAGAAAAGACATATGCAACTGCAAAGCCAGTATTAGAATTTGGGAAGTTATACATTTGGAGTCCTCTGGAACTTGACTGCCTTCCTTAAAAATCCTAGAAAAGCAAGATTGTCTGCATGCTTGCAACATTTTTAATCAGTCCTTAATGAATTAATTAATGAAATGAAATACTGTTCTATATGTTTAAATAATGTGACTTTTCCCAAGCTTTACAAGTGATACAAGAACAGGCGATAATCAGTTACCCCACATCAGCACATGTACCAGCGAGATGTCCCAGCTATCTAATACTCCAAGTCACATCAGGGCACGGCCCTGAAACATTCATCATATGGTTCGGCTTGCATCTGACTCTAAACGCTCATCTTGCTGCTGAACAAATATAACAGGCCATGCTCGCCAGCCATTGCGTCCCCAGCAATCTACGTGAAGAGTTGTTAATGCTAGGAACAAAACAGCACTGACAAGTAACGACAAGATAATCTGAGCTGCTGTTCTGTTTTTGCAGTAACTGTCTCCCACCATCTCTCTGTTCCAGCTAACATGGGTTTTCAAGCATCCAAGCTGGTGGTGGCCAGATAGAATAAAGTAATTCCTCATAACTGAAAGAGAACCTGAAGAGGTCATTTACCACATCCAAAAAGTTCTGGAACATCCCTGTTCCTCAGTATCTCAGTTTACTTTGCCACTATTCCCTGTTAGAGATTCTGCAAGTGACCTTTTCTTTCAATACTTTTTAATCAAATACTCTGATTGTAGGGTGACTGTTGAACTTATCAACATGATTTTGTTAAGAACACCAAATATCACTTCTCCTCCCTGTTTCTGAAACTACTTAGCCTTCCTAAGAAGAATTTAAGAACTGCTCTAACATAACCTGGATGGAGAAGGTGACATCAATAAAATTTAGGAACTTACTTCTTAATCTGTATTTAGATCTTTGATGAGTTAGATCAATGGATGCTATTACTAAGTACCTTGCTGCTTTATCAACCTAAGGTTTCAGGCAAGTTACATTTCTTTCGTGCTTCCCTGGTAGCAAAGGTCAGTAAAAGTTACTCACTTTCAAAACGCCTTTTGGTATTCATTTCTCTCTTACTTGGGCAGAGAGTTCCTTATGCTCTTAATAGTTGTACTGATGACTTTCATACAATGGGACTGATGACAAGCTAGGGGAAATCAGAGCTGATACAGAGAGTTTGGAAAGCCTATTGCAGAACATCTGGAAATGCAGCCAAGAGGAATTTGCGAGAGGAAACCATCTGATTCACCCCCAACCTTATAATTTTCTTCATCTGTTCTCTAGCACCTGTGCTGAATCATGTAGTCTTGCAAGTTAGTACATCGTAGGGGCCACATTAAAGGAAAGATACCAGTAAACACAAGAGGTGAGAAAGGAAAGGATGGGGAACCTTGATGGGGGTATAGGGGTGGCAGCATTGTGCAGTGCTGAAGACATGGGGATACACTCACTCTGGTGGAAAATGCAACATGCAGAGCGGAGAAATGACCTTCAGAGTCACTGGCTGACACTGTGAGTCCGGACAAGGCAGGCGAAGGAAATTTCAGGAACTGCTGAGGGTTCCTTGACTTGCTTTGTATTTGACTCCTGGGGCAGCAGGAATTGAACAAAAGCTCATGTGTAACTGTCCCTCGGGACATCCTCTAGCTGCATGGGCGGCCATTATGGCTTAATTCCTGATACTAATTGGAATGTTTCCAAAGTATTGACACAAACAGTGACATAAAATCACATACATTATCTCTACATTTCATTTGATATGTAGAAGCAGGGAGACAGAAGAACAGGTTTTGGAGATATGTCTCTTTTTTTTGAGAGAAGTGTGAAGCTGGCACAGCAGATGATGGGCACAGCTGAAGGCACTGTGTGTCCTTGGGCACTCCTCTTCCTTCAGTGCACAGATGTTTCTGCAGCATGGGACCGACTGTCCCTTTTGCACCCTGCGCTCTCTGACTTTCTACATTCCATGGTCTGAGTGACAGATATGCAAAAAAGACTCCACTGGAGTCCTTGTATATTGTCCATGAATTTGTCCTTTCTTTTTAACATAGAACAAAACTGAAATTTTTGTCCTTTGTGATTTCACTGCGAATACTCTTAACTTGAATATCACGTCTCACCTCCACAGTGACATGCAGGATGCAGCAAATATTACAGGAGATGCCCCAAGAAAACTCCAGCCCTCCCAGTAGGCAGTAGGAAATTCACCATTACCATTCTCTGGTGACTGGGGGGCATGCTGAGACAGTTGTTTGCATTTTTTGTGCTTATTTTTGCTGTTACTAAGGTGAGATTTGAAGTGTTCAGCAACAGCTTTTGAGACCTACAATTTCTACCTGTTACGGAACAGCACTCTGAAGACCTATATTACTCTAAATTTAAAAAGCAAAAATCTATTTATCATTCATCAAATGAATTCTATTAATTATTCTGATATAATTCTTATATTCTTAAATTCCAAAATTTTCTGACCAAGCACATAGCACAATAAACATTTTAGACACTAACAAAATACTGATAATTAGAAAAAAATTGTTTCACCTGTGGGCTTTTTTGTGGTTTATTTTGTTCTCTAACAAACTGTGAGGAAAAAAAAAATTTCCTACAATCTTTTTTGCTTTCAAGTACTTTGTTAGAAAAAAATCTATTTTAAGTACCAGTAAAATTCATCATATTATGACAGGAAAGCAAAATAGTTTCATTTATAAGATCTTCTAACAGCGTGAAGCTAACCCCATGGTTTCTGAGACAGAAATTCTGCCAGCTATAGACTTAAAAAGAATAAGCAGAGAAAAAGAAGTTTCTCAGATGGAACTGTTAGTCATGAGATGAAGAATGTGTGTCCCCTACGGATGTTATAGCTATTTGTATGATAAATCCTGATCATCACTGTAGAAATTTTGCAGCCTTCTTTTAAGTTAATGCTCATGTTCCAATTAATCTTCTTTTGACAATGTTTGTCTAATATTTCAGTGTTGAACAACATTTCCAGGGTTACATTTGCAGTGAGTCTACTGGGTACTTTAAAAGCTGTATTTCTGACTTTGTACTTGCTTCAGAAAGACTTCTTTTAATTCTTCAATGCTTCGCAAATATTTCTAGGAAAGAGAAGTATAATAAGCATTGATAAATGTTTATTAAGGGCACATCTAGACTTGCAAGTTAACTGGAATTAGCAGTGGGGCTAATTTAGAGCAAGCAATAGTCATAGAACAACTCCCTGGGAAAAAATATGTATTCTATAATAAAATTACCTCATTCTCATGTTCAACACTTGAACTGTTTTGAGTAACATAAGATAAATGAGAACAAAGCATGTTTGTTCCAGTTTGTGGGATCATTACTTTACTTAGGAATGACAGTCTAGGGAATTCAGAATGAAATGAGGGATGTGAAAATACCTTAAGGTGTCCCCAAGAAACCTGAGGTTGCATAAATACAGACTCAGATGCCAGAAGCCCTTTTTAAACCAACACTACATTGACACTCTTCAAAGGCCTAGGTAATGCAGAACATGGTGCTACATAGGGCACTGCACCCCTCCATAAAATGAAAAGGTTTTTTTACGAGGATGCCATTGCCAACACATCTTGAGTGAATGCATCCTGTTCACTCAGAAGCAGCCGGAGGTCTGGGTTTATTGTCTGGTTTGGGAAAGTGATAGCAAATTCTTTGGTGGGGAAACAAAACCAGTGATATTCTATTTGGGTGGTAGATGTTGAGGTGATGTTGCCAGTATTTTCACTTCTCCTGTGTTCTTACATATTGGGAACAAAAGAGAAACTCTGAGTCCTTGTGCATCTGACTGTCATTGAGCAGCTTCTCGGTGGAAGGACTGAGTGCTATCCCTATAAAGGGAAGGCTGCTGTACTTCTCACAAAAATAAGGGGCTTTTCAGCCTTGACGTAGCTTGGTTTTAACATCTACCCTTGGTTGTTAGCTGAAACCTGTGCCAAAAGACATAGCACTGATGAGACTGAGGTGTTAAACCTCAGTCATTCTCAGTTCCAAGTACAGCGTTTGGGGAAAAGATTGAAGTGGGACCAGGAGCCCGGGGCAGAAAGGCCTGGTGACATGTAGTGAGCAGGCACGTACCACAGCTGAAATAGTGCCAAACTTTTACTGCTACCCTAGGAAAAGCCATGCCCCTGCCTTCAGTGCCAAGAGGAGCGTCAGGCAGCATAGTGCCCCTAACAGGAGAACCGCTTCAAAAGAGAGAGTCAGAAAACTACTTGTAGCTTAATCCACCAAGCAAATTGAAGCTCTGCAGAGAGCACTTTCCCTTCAACAGAAAAGGAGAGATGTGACATTCTGCTCCACACCCTAGTTTTGGTGACTGCACTAAAATAAAGGGGGTAATGGCAGATAATGTGTGAAGCTATCCCCCATGCAATCCCTCCGTGTTTTGTCAAGATCCAAGAATCAATCTTAGCATAGAGTTTATTCAAGCAATGTTTAAAGCAAGTAACCTCAAACTCACAGACTAAAATCATAATAGAAGCAAGATGACGCAAGCATACGAGATGTAGGCATTTGCTATTTAAATGCTTCCTGCTGTAGATTTCACTCTCATATAGTTACAAAGATAAAATCTAATGCGGAAAGAAAAAGCAACGTAATGCTTCACATTTCAAACCCAAATCATGCTGTAACTGGGATAAAAGGAAACGTGCTACTCCATAAACACCCTGATTAATATATATTATAAAATTCGTAACATTATAAGCAATTATAATCACTGCATTAAGCAAATTATATAGAAGATAACATTGGCCTAAACCCAAAATTGCCATAATAATATCATGTTTCCTGTTTAAAACAGACTTTTTCATCTTAACAAAAAATGTATTTTGAATTACCTTTTCAGGCAATGGACATTTCACCTAGCTTCAGGACAACAGCCTAATCTTAATTTATTATCGTTTAACTTTAAGGAACACCCAGGAATAGTTAACTGAATAAGTAATAGTCTGGTATCAGGATCTGTTTTTTAACTCCAACTGCTCCCCTGTTTGCTGTCCTGTGTTTTTTGTCTTGTTAGACACACATTAACCTGTTAAGACTGACCTTCACTTCCCTCCCAGTCCCTACAACACATTACAATTCTTTAAAAAGACATCTTGAGAGAGACTGCCTTTTGGTAATCCTCCTCAACTGAGCTCTACAGACTGGTCTGGCATGCATTGTGTACATGCATCTGTCATGAAAATTTGATGACAAATCATCTGTTTCCTGACAGATAGGCTGCACTGACTTCAAATTCCCATGAAATGTTTTTGTCCACTAGGAAGAAAAACATTCTCCTCTGTAGCAGTGATCACTCTCAAACTTCAATCCTCCATTTGCTTTAGTCTGTATTATCATTTATTTGTATTATAATTTTTCTGGATCAATTAAAGCCTGTTGCAAGATACATCTTCCTGATCATCTTTTGGGAAAATGTAAGGAGACCGGAACTAATGAAAGGAATGAAAGCAAATGCTTCACAGTAACAATGCTGTTTTCAGAGGGTGAGAAATGAAGATCCTTTTTAAGACTGACCTACCCCAGTTTGTTTAAAACTAAACTGAATTTGAACTGATAAACTACTTTTCTGAGATTAACCTGAATCGTGTACATTCAGTAAAACACTGTAAATCTAAACATACCTGAATTGGAGTCAAACTTTGTTTCTGACCTGAAAAAGAAAATAAAAAGATCGTAAGTTACAAGAACTGCTTTATGCCATAAAAGCCATTTGTCAGACTTATCCCCCCAGCAAAAACCATCTTTAACAAGACTGTCTAAATCTGTACATTAACATTTAATGCATTCAAAGGCATTTGAACTCAAATAATAACTATTATCTTTAACATTTTACTGTTTTCTACACTGTAGAGTTACAAAGAAGATATTTTAAAAGGCAAATCACAAAATGAATGAAGAAAATAAAATATATAAATTTAAACCAGGATTAAATTATATTCTGTGAATCATAGGATACAGTTGTTTGTATGAAATAAATAGTTTTCATTCATTTTCATTTTATAAAGTCATTAAGAGGATTTAATTTATTCACAAATGTTTCCAATCTATTTTTGAAGCAGATACCGTTTCATTAATGTCATATGTATTGTATCCAATGATCTGTACTTAATTGTGCAACATCCTAGGAGGTTTTTGTTTGTGCATGTCTTCAATTTACTCATTCTGCACATAGGAGTAAGTGGTTTGATTTTCTTAAAAGTGGAAAGTGGGGGGTGGGAAAGAGGAAGGGAGCCAGACCTAAATTTTAACTTGTTTTTAAAGTCTTTGCAAAAAGACAATGTTGTGTGCATTATGCACCATTAGCTTTGGTCGTGCACTGCGGATTTTTCTCTCTCTAACAAGTAGTGTTTTCTTCTAAGGGCTTAGCACTTAGCAAATGAACCCTATAACCTGTATATTTAATAAAAGGAAGAAAAAATTAGCCCTTGTGGGAACATCATGTTTCAGATATCGGTTAATAATACTTGTAAATGTAGAAGCCTTTGAAGGTCTCAATTCAACTGTGGGAAAACTTAAGTTGGGTAATTACTCAAGATGCTGCTGATGTGCTGTCAAGCAGAATTAACCCTATGACTAGGGCTATCTACACAATCTGCTACAAGACAGCATTGTCTATATTGAGCTCTCAAACCAATTAACAGGCATGTTCCAATCAGATTTATATCGCCCACTAACAATCAGTTGTACACATGGTCATGGCTGTCACAGCAGGACACAAGGTCTGACCAGCAGGAGACCTGTAAAAGCATGTTACGTTGGCAGCAAAATGCATTTCCCCAGAAGTTCTAAGGAGGAAGTACAATGTTGGATCCTTTTACATTGCATCAAGGAAGGGATGTATTTTGGGAAGTTACAGTCCTTCTTTTTTCAGAAACAAATGACTGAAGCTCAAAAACTAATTTCAGATTTATTTTCAACATTTATTTTATAAGCTTGTACATGCCGTTACATGTAGATGTCTTTTACATGCACTCTACACTTTTATATAACTGGCACTGTAATTCTATACCAAATAACTATGCTACAGCAAATAAATACAAAATCAGTCATAATTTAAAAAATTAAGAGGTTCACACTATTAAAGACATCAGAAAGGAAACAACTGTCTTCTCCCATCCTGCTCATTCCTCCAGTGCTCACAATATTATGTCTTAAATATACTCTCAGGAGATGAAAAGATGAAAGGGAAAATACATATCTTCATAATTAATATTTTTAAAGTACCACCAAAAGCACTGAACAAAGAAAGCATGTTGCTGACATGCCTTCACAAATATCAGCACCGGTAACTGCCCAGGGCACCAGCCCATGCTCAGTTTGGCAGTACAATTCAATTGGTATTTACACCAGCAGGATGAAGTCCCCACCCTGTGAAAAGTGATAACCTGGGGGAAATTCCACTGAGTTGCAAGTAAAGCCACTTAGTCAGTGTTTTATTTAAAATATTCTCCTCAAGCTGCTGTGTATCTGCCTACACTACTCTCTCTTGCTCATCACGGTATTAGCAACACCTCACTACCTCCACAGTCAGACAGAATGTACAAATCTTACCCTCAGCATCTGTTTATCTGCACAATCAACTTCTCATTGCCTAAATTCTAGATACTCACTATTAGCTGGTCAAACAGAGTTCTTGCATCTCAGCCTGAATGGCTTGTCATGGACATATGCACTGCAACTTGCGGCATCAACAAACTGGCCCAGGGGCCAAGGTGGCAGAGAGTGCATAGGGAGGAGGGTCACAAGGGTCACTAGGCACTGTAATGAGTACCAAAGCTCCAAACAGTCATAAATTATTGGACAACACATCAGAAAACTGATATGGGGGTGATAAATGAATCAAACTTTGTCTGGCAACAGCAGAATAGCTATGAAAGAAAACACAACATGGGAGGTAGTACTAGGAGCCATCAAGAGCGTGATGGTCACCTATGTTATGGTCACCATTTCCCCTTGGGAAAACGATGTAAAATTTAGGACACAGTATTACAGAAACTGCTAGAGATCTTAATAAGGCACAGAAAAAGTGGAGGAGAATAATGAAGCATCTTTGGCGCTCTAAATAAACAAGTGGCAGATGTGAGAGAAGTGCTCTGCTAGAACACAAAGTCACCTTGACTACTTGAAGGAATGACAAAGCTTACAGCAATTTTAATGGAAGCAGCACTTTCCCCGTCTTCCAGTATTTATATCTGCTTCTCAACAGCATGTTAGACAGAAGTATCAGAAACTAATTGCACATAGGTGTTTAAAATGTGCAACTAAAATATGGTCATTGAAAAGGATAAAATTAAATACTGAAAGTACATTCCAAAGGGATGTTCTGCTACACACCAAAATATTCACTTTGACTCCTCTATAATTTTAAAACTACATTAAGTAGAAGGAAAAAAACTCCTCAGTACATTGTTTGTTATCATAGTACATACTCTGATATCCAACCTAAGCATCCTACCAGATAAGATGCACCTTACAGCGACAGGTCCTTACTGTACAAATTGTCTTTTATCATTTATCACAACAAGAGGGGAACACCCCAACACCACCCCCACCCCCGCAATGAACGGATAATAGCTTTCTGCATATTTTCTCTACTTCTGTCTCATAGGAGTATTCTGAAAGTCAGGTAAGCATTCATAAATATTTTTGGAAATTAGTCTATATGCATAAAGGGAACAAGAAGGTATTTATAAAGTGCTTTTCATTTCCAGCTTCAATATGGCTCAAATACAGCACATGTCAATACAAATGTCAAGTAGGCTTAGCTACCAACACACCATATGCAAGGAAATAGTGAGCTACTGGAAAGACTTAGCTAAGAACAAGATGTTGCAATACTTTTAAAGATCCCAGGAATAATTAAGTCAAACACAAACAATAGAATAGATGATGGTCATTTTATCTGTACTGCAAAGAGGTGCAGGGTATCAAGCTGTTTCTTTTAAAAGACATAATATACCAGATCTTCAGACTGCCAAGTACTAAGAAAGAGAGAGAAACGAAGTGATGATAATCATCATGTGTTCCTATAGTCTGAATTTTAAACTACTGCCTTCCTAAGTATGACTGAACTGCAGTTGTTCAGTGCCACATATTACAGTGTCAACAGACACTCTACAGCCGAAGTTCATGCAAATCTGCTACTTGCCAGGGAAGCAGGCCTTTGTCACAGAGGAAAGAGGATTTACTGCAGAACCTCTGCTGTTATGTTACAACTGCCTTTCCTTTTACCTTTCACGATGAAGTATTTAACAGGTTTATATAGATTTTGTTGAGGGAACATGGGGAACAGTCTTTGGAAGTCCCACAACTCTCTCAGAAAGTACTCTGCAGTTCTGATCCCTGCATTTTAACATGGAAGGAGTAATTTATTCCTCTTGGCTTTCTTAGGCCTTTGCATTAGCAGTTTATACCAGGCTGCTCCTTTGCAAGATTTTGCTTCGAGGATGTTAAACACAACATTGGTAGGGGCAGACATTCAAAATACTACTTCTCCCTGAAAAGAACTTTGATAGAATAAAGATCTGTTACATTCATAAAGATGATTCATGCATCTTCGGTATCTCTTCATTTTCGAAAAATTTTATTACATATTGGCAAGGGCAATTTGCTGCAGAGATGATGGTCTAGCAGGCTTCTGATGCAATCCAAGCCAACCCATGTCCTGGTCCATGTGACTGAGCAGAACACAATCAATCCTCTCTCTTTCGTGTTTTCCCCCTAGCGGTACAGAAAATACCTAGTGGGAGTATCAGTGTTCCCGGTACAGCATTTCTAGCAAGCTAAAGAAGGCCAGGACATTAATGTTCAGTTGTGAACATATCCCTGGATGCTGTGTTGGCCCTTATCATGCTGATGAGAACCCTAGACAGGACCTAGGCAAACTGCAGGGGAGGCTCAGGCCAGGGACCATTCCCCAAAAGCAGGATGAACCAGGCCACTCTGTTTCAGAGTAGAGGAATTTAGGCTACAAACACAAGCCGTGACTTGTCACTTGCCTTTAGGGCCAGAGAAGAGGCTTTTGTCCATTTTATTTGTAAGTATAGACATAACCCTTCTGAAAATGCAAACCATTACCTGGAAAGCAGTCACCGATCTGGAGTGTGTCCAGAGAAGGGTAAGGATGCTGGTGAAGGATCTTGAGCACAAAAAGGAGGCTCAGGGAAGACCCTATCACTCTCTACAACTACCTGAAAGTAGGGTGTAGCCAGGTAGGTGTTGAGCTCTTCTCCCAAGTAACAAGCAACAGAATGAGAGGAAATGGCTTCAAGTTGTACCGGAAGAGGTTTCGATTGGGCATTAGTAAAATTTCTTCATGGAAAGCATTGTCAGCACTGGAACAGACTGCCTGGGGAAGTGGTTGGGTCACCATGCCTGAAGGTATTTAAAAGACATGTACATGTGGCACTTAGAAACATGGTTTAGTGGTGGGCTTGGCAGTGCTGGGTTAACAGTTGGACCCAATGATCTCAAAAGTCTTTTCCAGCCTAGACAATTTATTGATTCCTACACCGGTGAGAACCAAGTTACTTCAAACAAATGTTATTAAGTAGAAGCTGCTGGGTTTGACAGTCTTTTAAGGAAACTAAGAGTCAGTGAAGACAGATGAAGTTGCTCAAGTAGCTCTACTAGATCTTATTAGAGAAACCACATCAATGATGTCGTAGGGGCTCTCCTAGACAGATAACCAGTGCTGATTTTTCATTTGGCTTGCTCAAAGAATGTAAAGATCAATAAGAAAGTTTAAAGACCATTAATTAAGCAGTCAGCACTGGTGTAAGGAAATTCCATATAAAGATCTAGCCTGGTGACTGAAATCCTCCCTTGTCTTGTGAAGGCAAGAGTGGTACAATGTTAATGGTACAATTATATTGCCCAGCCACTCTTCCATTTTCTCTTGATTGGATGTCTGAGAGATGTTGAGAAGACCTGACACAGCTCAACAAAAATCAAATGAAAACATAACATGGATAAGGCTGTTGCTATGTCTGCTAGTACATGTTCAGAAGAGCCAACACCATTACCAAGAATTCCTTCCAGGAAGCAATAAAGGCAGCAGTGGGTGATTTATGAAGACTTGGTAATTTAGTCTTTGGCCCTAAAAATTGGAAACTGACAAAACAATAATATTTCTTTTTTAAAAGGAAATCATTCTCCCAGGCTTCCCAGTTCCCATCTATACCACATCTCTCTCACAGTCCTGCATATGGTAAAGGACATGACCATGGTTTATTAAACATGGAATAGATTCTCTCCTATGGCAGTAGCACGAGTTGTGGATTTCACTCAGGTCCATTTTAACCTCTTCTTTCCATGGCTGTGGAAAGAATGGTATTTTTGCATAATGTATAAGTAAATGACTTGAAAAATAAGTAGGCACAACCTTGCAAATACAGTTGTCCCTTAGTAAACACTGAGGATTTGGGTGGCATAGGTGGGTCTTTGTGAACTGACACAGAAAAACACAACCTTGCTGCAGAGGCCATCCAGCCATGATAAACGTGGCTGATAAAAAATTAACACAAGGAGGTATGGCTGATAAGTATAAGGACTTTTTCTTTGCTTATTAGTCTTCTATCAGATCCATGTTCTGCATTGAGACATGTTCCAGCCACGCTAGGTGAGGTCCAGTGAAGAGAAAGTCATGAAAAAACACCCTAGAGAAAGGTGGGGGACAGCAGGGCTCCTTCTTTTAGCATAAGCCTACAGCTGGATTGGAGTAAGTGTAATACAAAACTGCATAAGGACTGGCTTGAAGAAAAGGAGGTCCTTGAGATTAGTTTATTGTCTGCCTCATCTATTGCTTTCTTTAGGCAGCTGTACTGAGATGTAGGAGACTGCCTGCCGTCAAAGTTCAGAGATGGAATAATAAGATTCAATAGCATGATTATGGATTTTATGTGTGAGGCACCTTTGATTGTGGAAAAAGTTAAAGTATGTCCTCCATAAAGCTTGGGAGGTTTCTCATAACACTAGTACAAGTAGGTAGATGAAGATATGTGAAATTCCTAGTTGTTTCTTTTATCTTTCCTGTGATAGAGACAAAGTTCTGTTTTAAAGACTTACCAAAAACCAGGTCTTTCATCTGGAGTGTAAAATTCATGTGTTCCCTGACCTCATGTGTCACATGCTAATGAAACAACGTAAATCAGAAATGTTAAAAGTTGAAGTTTGTTAATATTACTGCTGAAGCTCCAGTCTCTTTCGTAGTTAAACTGACAGGTCCATAGTCCAAATATATATATTTACAGATTACAACGACATAAAGAGAAAAAAATTAATGGACATCAATGAGAAACAAATGTAAATGCAAGTCTCAGATGACTATCTGGAAATTACAAAACAAAAACCACCAAAAAAATCCCATGCTACCACAAAAACTACTTGCATTTTAAATGGGGAAATGGACTTTCTTTGTATTGTACTCCCATCTTACTCCTAAAGAAATACTTCAGTGATTTACACTCTGTGGAGAAAATCTAGTAAATAGCATACATTTTGCATTCTTTTATCTATGTTTCCTTCTCACTTTTTTTAGCTGTCTGGGCTGAATCAGTGACCAAGATTCAGAAATCTATCTTCCCTGGTTGAGGAAGACATTATACACTGATATTATGAGGTCAGTAAACAAAAGAACATAGACTCCTACTGGCTTCTGCATTTTTTCCCACTGTTGCCAGCCAGTTCAGAACTGGCTGAATCTGATGTAGGCCAGAGGTGGCAAGAGCTCACAAGGCAACACAAAGACTTTGGGGAGATTGAGTAAAGGCCGGTCTAGTCTCAGGACACAATCAGTCAGATGTTTTCTTCAGGTGCCCACTGGCTTGGGAATTATTAAAATTAAAAAATAACTTCCCTCTTTCCCTCTCTCCTCCCATAAAATCCACAGGGGTCTCAAAGAGAATCTGAAAACAGAGACATTTCCATATAGCTCATTTCACAAAGAGAAATGCAACTCATTAACTCAAGACTATGCCAAAGCATACTGTGCACTTGAGATAATCACAGATAAGTCTCATATTGCAGTTTTTTCCCATCTTAAAACTATTGTGAGGGGCAACTGGAAACTAGCTCACATTCATTTATGTGTACTACTGCTGTCCAAAACTCATCCTGCAAAAAAACCCCTACTCCTTCTCCATCAGATGATAGAAAGGAAGCCAGTCTTGAAGGTAGAAGGTGAAATCCTGACTCTATTGTATTAATTTGCTAAATATGAATTTACTTCAACAGGGCCAGGATTTCCCCCCAAAAGATTTAGCTATAGTAAGCAGTGGAATGTCTAAGTGGCAGAGTAGAAAAACAGGTTATGGAAACTTTGGATCCCTACTTTGCACGCTCAAGCCAAGGACCATAGTAACACATGACATGAGACTATTGTCTTGGCTGTGTCTGTAACCCTCAGATTTTCAACCCAAAAGATTCACATTATTACTGAGTTTCTGCAGGTAATCCTTCTAACAGAGGAATCAAACATTACAGAGATGAGGTGTTCCTTTCATTTTACAGACAGTCTCTTGAGGACAACGATCACTACCACATCTGGTGATTCTGGAGCTACATCAAGTGTATTTTCCTTTAACCTATTACTGGCACAATGTTCTATACTATTAGCGCTATCCTGACCATCCTGCTTCATGCTCTTGTAAAGGTACGTCTT
Source organism: Falcunculus frontatus (assembly GCA_013398115.1). Lineage (NCBI taxonomy): Eukaryota > Metazoa > Chordata > Aves > Passeriformes > Falcunculus > Falcunculus frontatus. The sequence continues at coordinate 190,764 of VZRV01003799.1, forward strand.
CAAGTGACAGGGACTGAGTTAGGGTGAACTGAGGGGGGAAAAAAAGCAAGAAAAAAATAAAATTCTTCATCAGAGTGAACACAAACAGCCATAAATAAGAAAAAGCACATAAACAACAACTGAATCTGTGCAGAACAATGCAGCGATCAAGGGAATTCAATCAGCACTGTTTCTGGTATCAAATTTAGGGCCATAATTCCCACAGTACTTCTAAAGAGTATTTTTAAACCAGCTCTCCATGTGTGCTAATTGGGATAGATGGAAATTCAGGAAGTAATGCAATTTTCCTCAGTTTTGTGTTCTTAACTGCTTGAATTAAAAAAAAACACCAAACATCTACTTTTTTCTCCATCATGAGCTAAAATGCTGTATGTAAAATTCAGCATCGCCATCCGGTATCTCTGAAAGCTAACCGTAAGTAATTCTAACAGTTACACCTCAGTATCTGTTGACACAGTGAGAGACTGTTACAATTACGTGGCATAGATGCCTATAGAAAAAAAAATTAAAATTACTAATTTTTTTCCTGTCATATTTCCTCTTTTACCTGAATGTTTCCTATCTTATTTATTTATCCTAATTATTTATATTTACTAGAAGACTAATTTTACCACAAGACTCATTTTACTACAGCACTATTATTTACGTTTCTTCTCTTGTATCCCTTAAAAGGTTGAATGACTTCACCATTCTGTGATTCTATGAAATGACCTTATACAATTATGTATGAAATATATACAAGATTACACATAACCTAAGAGACAGAAATCTCAAAATTATATTTAGCATACTCACTTGAATAAAGGAGTTCCACAAACAACACATTTGTATATTCCTTTAGCTTTATGGTGTGTGTACTCCCCCTCAAAGGCACTGGGAAAACAACAACACTACATTTTAAAATTAAATAAAGGAATTTGGGGTTTTTTTTAATTATTAAAGTAGCTGTGTCTTTAGAAAAATGTTATAGAAAACCCCCATGATTTCAAAGTTGGCAGTTGTTTTTTATTAAAGGTAGTAAATAAAGCAGGCACAGGAAAAGGGGGATGTCCTCATTAGTGTGCCTCAGATGTTATGCATCATGCAAAAGGAAGCAAATTGTCCCACAGTTCGAAGGCCGGAACAACAACAAAAACAAGAAGGGGTAAAACTGGAGTCTTCCTTTATCTGGCAAGTGAAATGTCAAGTTTTTGTAAACACGGATTGCTTGGCACATAGCTCAACCTGCGGCACCTTGCTGTGTCCGTGTCTGGGCCGTGTGCGGGGCTCGGCGGCTGCAGTGGAGCGAGGTGTGAGGCCGCCCGGGCACTGCAGAGCCGTGGCACTGGGTCAGGCCAACACAGGCTACCCGGGCGGCAGAGACATTGTAGCTGAAAATGAAATAATTGGTCCACGATTTCAAGCTGTGCGCGCCTTATATTTTCAGTTGAAAAGCAATATTCCAGCTTTAAGGGAATATTTTTCTAAGTTAACAATCTAAAAGGCTAGGAGGTCATTCACCTAATACGAATCAGCTGCGCTAGCCCAACAAAAAGCCTATGTGCTCAGCAGCTTGTTTTTATTATCCTTTCACCCTTTTTATGAGGTCCAATTTTTTTTTATAAACAGGATTTTTAAGAATGACCTAATCTCCGATTGTTTGTGTGCATTAAATCACGTTGTTGGTCCCGTACACAAGAGCGTGGAGGGCTGGGGGGAAGGCAAGACAGGCCTCCCAGCAAAGGCCACTGTCCCCATGCCCCGCCAGGGCTGCGGCAGGACAGAAAGAGCTGGGGTGGAGAGGGGGACAGTCCCCACCAGCCTCTCTGGCACATTCAGCCACCAAATTCAGCACTGTCAGGAAGAGGCTTGCCTATTAACCAGGACCCCATGTGCAGCGGGGAGCCCTTTCAGCTCATGAATGAAAACAAGCAGTTACATCATTAGTACGTTTAGAGCAGAGGTAAAGCCAGGGCCTTACGCCAGCTCAGTGGTATAAATTAGACAACAAAAAATGGCTGGGCCTTGGCAAGTTACCTTTGGCTGGAATCAGCTGAGAGAGAGACTTTATTCACTAAAAACAATCTTGGAAGCCAGTCCTTTTTTTTCCCTCCCAGACTTGAGGCTGGCTTCCAGCGACTAAAGCCATGTGAGGGCAGTTATTGAAAATTTTTGACATTCCAACCACAAATGAGCCAATAAATACCTTCTCCACATGTGCTTCAAAAAGAAATTGGAGTGGGGTGGAAAAGAACTAAATTATGCTACCTTCTTTCTGCAGCCAAAACGTCTATACTTACAATGGCCACCTTCAAAACTCCAGCCTCCTGGCACAGGGCCATTTCCCTCGTGGTTCTGCTTACTGCGATGTCTTCCAAAAAAAGTGTACCTAAACCACTATTACTTCCACACGTTTTGTAGTAAACTAAAAACAGACTCCTAAAAACATGAGCCTGGTGACTTTATAAGACATGCAGTGTTCATTAAAAGAAAAAGTCACACAAGACCCTTGGCCCTGGCCCCCCTGTTGCGGATGCTTGTCTTTGCAGTAGTGTTAATTTGTAGGGGTTAGTAAACAAGTGCAGAAATCCTGGAAGAAAAAAAACAACCAACAAAACTTGGTAGGGAAGGTGAGGAAACAGCAGTAAGAGGAGGGGTGGAAAAGAAAGATGCCTGTGTTTTGAGATCTGAGTTTCCTTCATCCTGCCTTACCTTTCAGTCCCCTTCTCCTGAGTGACATGGTACTGCAAGGGTGTCAGCCGCTTCCTCAGCTCCTCCTGGGAAAAGACCACCTTACAGTCCTTTTTATCCCTACATGACCCTGCAAAAGGAGAGGATATGAGAGAAGGAGCCTTTTTAGCTTAAATCCTGAATAATTGCTTTGGCAGACAGCCACAGCATAGCTTCTGCATTCACTTGTCAATGACCAGACTGGTCCCTAATGCACAAAGAATGGCTCAGCTGAACTGCAGCTGATTATTTCTTCAAATCCAAGTTTAGAAAAGAATTTTTATAGAGAGCCAGGTGATTCCACTGGAGCAGTGACAATGTGCTACAGCCAAAGCCCTTTGGTGTGTTATACACTAAACTGTTGCACACACAATCATTCACAAGAAAGTACCATTTTTCCGACCTTTAAAAAAAAAAAATCTGCAAAAATCCCAACTACAGCTGAAACATTCTTTACAAGACATCTATATTGGAGACTCATGGTAATGGGCATATGATGTTTAGCCACATCTAGCAATATCAGTACCCTTTAAAGTAGCTGAAAAACAATTCTAACCTTCAGAATTACAGTAAGGTTGATTTAACGTCTAGCTGCATCCTCATTCTTTGTAACAGTAGCCATTTTCTTTTTTCACTGTTGAAACACTAGAATAGGAGTCCTAAGGAGTAAATAATTTCTTTATGCACAAAGCTGTACAAGGTTCAACAATAAACTTGCTGTAAAATTTAGGGTTGCTACTGAAATTACCCTCCTTTGAAAATCTAATCTTAACACTTTGCTTAGCTCAGACAGAAAATCCAAGGAGTACATAAGGATTACTATAAAAAAATCCACATTTGTATAGTGCAAAAATTCACATCAGAAAAGCAAAAAACAACAATAAGGTTGCTTTTGGGAATGAAAACTTCCGAAGTAGTAACGTAAATTGCAAAATATTCAGGTAACTTTGATAATCATTGGCAAAATTCAGCTGACAAAATACAGGAGGAAAAAAGCACTCTAATTATGACAGTAATTAAAATATGGTACAATAAGAAATAAACATTCCTGACAAAAAATATTTTTTACTAGTAATGTATATACACTCATAAAAAGACCAATTGTGTTCCCAAAGTAGAGGCAACAGAGCTACCCATCTGTATGTCATTTAGTACAGGAGAGGCAATGGCAGGTTTAAATTACATGGTATTGGATTGCAATTTCCTAACATTGGATGCTTTTCTGCTTTTTTACCTTGAGTCATTACTAAGGAGCGTTCATAAAAAGTAGCTTAAAGCACAGATGCTTGCAAATCATTTAAGAAAAGATGTTTCTTTCTTCCTCCCCCTCTTCTTTACTCAAGTTTTTAATGTGTGGGGGTTGGTGAATAGGGGAGAGAGAGAAAGAATAATGCTGTTGGTCACTACCGACTAACCCTAGGAAGTATTTTCAGGAAGAAAAAAGTAAAATTGAAAACATCTGATTGAAGTAAATAGCGCAAACATAAAAAGCTTTACTAGTGAAAGAAAAGTATTGAAAAGCGACTTTATTTCATAGATTAGAAATTACTTTTGATCTAAACATTCTTAAAAACAGATTGTTTTCCACTCTGACCCGTCTCATTAGCTGTGCTGCAGAGCCTTCATTTTAATGGCAAGCTTTGAAAGAGCGCTGCTGTATGCCTTTGTTAGCTCAAATCTTATTTGGGAGAGGGATAAAGATTTCATTCCAGGTCTCTTTGTTTGTCTTTCAAGAACCACTAAAGCAGTATTCACACAAATTTTGCAGGAATGTGCCCTGTGCCATAGCTTACAAATTATTTGGTTTTGGTGCACTTAAAGGTCACCTTCCAAATTAGCAAAATTTTCCTACATCCTGGCTTTTCAACCTTAAATGTAAATATTGTTTCCTAACTGTAAGTGAGGTTTGTTCTTTATAACATTTGGTTGCTTATTTAAAGATGTCAAACTTTGGAGATTTTTATTCTCCAAACGTGCAGGACTCTAAGACTAATAAGTCTTTCAAAGTATAGCTAACAGGGAAAGGAAGCATATGCATTATATAAATAGCTATTGTTATCTTGCATTACACAGCTCAGAAAGAAACTGTTTGAGAGACAGTCTTTTATCTATAATTTCAGTTTTAAAAAGTAGACTAGAGAGCAACAAAGAATCTTACAAACCAACATCTCTTCACTTTTTAAAATATCTACCCATAATTTAAAAAAATTCTATTTCCTCCTTAACTGCTGCTGCAGAAAAGCAAACTAAGCATAACTTCACCTTGAAAAAGGAGAAAATACTGAGTGTTTAAAAAAATTGTCAGTACGCCCCCTTTACTCTCCTTAAATAATTTTTCATCTCTTTTACAAATTTCATGTTTTCCAATCCATGGGTTCATTATATGCATAAGAAAATTTCTAGATGCCACATGATCGACAACATAGAACAGAAGAAGGAAGAATGTTAGAAAAAGAACTTTTGCACCTCTTGTTTTAATAATTAACCGTATGTTTTATAATACAAACAATTATTTATGTCTGCAGGGGAATTTTGCCAAACTGCATTGGGTAAAATGCAACTGACCCCAATAAAGGATTCTTCAAGTTTGTAATTTGAGTATTGATCAACAAAAAGTTGCATTACAAATTATAAAGGAAATCTCTTGGCCCAGCCCTCAGCATTCAAGAATGGCCCTATTCAACTAATTGCACTTATTATTTAACTGCTAGCAACAAACAGCTCAGTAAATGGATCACAATTTCCCTATTGCCATAGAGGCAAGGAGGTAAACCAAGACTCATCTCTGACTGCAGAAGATGTAAGGGTGTGTTATCTGAAGCAGGGATAGCCTACAAGCTTCTATTAAAAATGCAATGAATCCTAGAAACTACTGGATGAGATTCTAGAAATACAGTCCTTCAGTCAGGAAAAAAATTACATGCAAGAGGGACAAAAGTGCACGGTTTTCAGTAAAAGAGTGGCTGCTTCTGGTTTTGCAATGTTCCTTTATGACATGAGATGACTGTCACGTTCAAGCCAACTATTTGTATCTTGGGAGGGGACAACATAAAGCTACACCAAGATATGCTCAATATGAGAAAAACTGCCACTAGTAATGGAGCTGTTATCGAACTCATTATTAAACCAGAGAATAGATGGGCAGGCTGCCCACCTTCCTCAGCCTGGTTCCCCATGGCATGAGGTTTGGGCTATGGAAAGGGTTCCATACAGGCAACAAAACGCTTCAGCAGCTCAGCCATAAAGGCAGGTTCACAGTTCAATGGCAAATTATACAGTTTGAGGCAAACGAGAAAAAAGGTCATCAGTTCTACAAACAGCATGATATCAGTGTGGTTACCGATTAAAGGTGAGACTAAATTAAATACAGTATGAGAATAAAAGAGCCTGGATTCATAGGATCTATATTAGCACTTTTGTTCTTTGGAGGTGGTGTTCTCAGCAATGACTTTTAGAAAAGCCCAGGACAGCTATGTTCTGAACTCCAGTTAGATACAGCTGTTAGAAGAGGTGAACACTGGCCTGCAAAGGCAGACAAAATTGCCTTTATTTTCATTATATCTCTCTAATCAGCACCCCATGGTGTCTTCTTTGGGGTTGGTACTCCTAAGAAGAGCAGTGTGCAGGCAGCTGTCACCAACAGGCACTTGCCTTCAGCCCTCTACCAACAGTTACAGCAGTGCTAAAGGCACTTAAGATCCTGGAGCAGGATGGAAGGCTTTGTGAGGAAAAGACCAGGCTCACAAATCTTAATGCATAAACATTAAAAAAAAAAAGCTGAGGAGGGTGAAACAGACATCAACAGAAACCCTTCTTAGAGCCTTCATGGTATTCTCGTGTTTAGGAATGTTTTGGTTTTTTTTAAAGCAAGGCAGTACATGCTGCCATTTACCATTCACCTGCAGACTGTGGGCATTTCAGAGTTCAGCTCTGAAGTCTGCTGTACAAACTAAGTGAACAGAAAGTATTCTCTGGGTGTTGACCTGATAATGAAGACATTAAACATCTCACCTCACATATAAGTTCCAACTGACCTTTTCAAACCTGTGGTTCATAACATTCCTTCCCTATAAGCAATCACAAGAAAACCAGCAACAAGATACGTTCAGACAGACGGACACAAGTTAGCAGACCATTACTCCTCACCACTCAGCCCTTCACCTGTTCCAACACACCAGAGGGTGGTGATTAGTGTCTGACATGCCCTGAAATATGGTGGCATTTTACCTGATGGCTTTCCTATGTCAGACAGTCTTTTGAACCACTCTAAAAATTTTCTCTTATATTTTGTTGCTTCCTATCACTGAAATTAACTCAGTATCTCAACTGCATGGAAGACACAGCATACATTTTCCCCCTTCTATGTATGCTTATATTCCACTAGCATTAATGGACATTACAGTCATGGACTGAGCACATACCACTTAGACTTTCTGAACTAAATACAGCAAGATCAAATGTTCCAGCAGAGCACAGCCATTTAATAAACTGGGCTTCTGGTTTTCAGTACTACTTCTTTTAATATACCAAAGAAGTTTTTTAGGGGCCTTCCAGTACATTTTATTTTTCATATACCACCCCAGCCCCAATCCTGCAATGTGACCTGTGTAGGCAGACCCTTGGGGATATGCATATCTACTTAAGGGTCGATGAATGTACATCAGATTACAGGATCAAGCTCTAAGTATACATCTCTACTTCCCAAAGTCTGTCCCCTCGTGAGTGGGTCAGACCTTGGTAGATCAATGGCAAATTACCTCAAACAAATATTAAGAAGAATTCCACAAAGTTAAAAAATATTTGCATACATTTCTTTAAATAAATATCCTTACATATGCTATTGCTAACATTTAGTGTTATTAAAAGTGGAATCTCTCATTTCTTATTACTTCAAATTTCATTTACACAGTTTATGCCTCTTGTTGACAGTTTTGCCTTGCTATCTGATTAAAAAAAAAGCAAACTCACAACTCTCTCAGATATTTTTATTTCTGTTTAATGTGTTCTCTGCAGCCTCTAGTTTTCAGCCTTGGAAGAATGCTTGCTGTCTCACCGCAAACAAGCCAGGAACTGCTATCTAGTTTAAAAAAGAACAACTCTTGAGATTGGTTACATTGCAAACAGTTCTATTGGCTTGTATTTGGAAAACACAGTTTTGTAAAACCTGTATTTGACATGACAGTTCTTTTTATTATCCCCTCACGAGCCATTTCAAATTACCTTAGCCTGCTTGTGAGGAGGATAGATGTTGCAAAAGAAACTCTGAAATGTTGGGAGGTCAGGTTTGAGTAAAATTCAAACTTCATCATTAAAAAACCCCTGTAAATGTTTTACACATTGAAAAACAGATCTGTGGCTCCTTTGCTTTCTTGCTGTAGGTAGCTAACTCCCACCTGCTGTTGAAATACCATTTGCAGTTTCATGCAAGCATTAGAAGTAATGGAGCGAAGATCATTTCCACTATATTGTGCGTTGAAAATCCAAAAGCCAGGTACCAGGACAGCAGTTTGAATTTTGGGCCAAATGCCAGTTTCTATCTTGAAAGAATACCACCCAAAAACTAACTGTCTTTTAAAAAAATTATTTACTTAACATCCAGGAGGGTCAGCTGGCCACAAGGGAAGGGCAAGCCCCTTCTTTGCAAACTTGCAAACTTCCCATACAATCAAGTAACAGAGCTGTCACATTTATTTTTTCCACCTGGTCATCAGCACAGCTCTTGTTTAATACAAATACATATATTTCGAATCACCATCTGAAATCTCCCATGTAAGACAGCAAATTTCTCAAGCACCAAAAAAAAAAAGAAAAGAAAAGAAAAAAAAAAGAAAAAAATTCCCCAAACTGCCAGCTAATGCATCTCCTCTACGCACTTGTTTTCTCTCCACAGAAAGTGGTACTGGGACCCCAGCAGGCCCATATAGGCAGCATCTGTTACTTCCACAGGTCTGCAAACATGCTTGTGGCAAGTTACATGGCTAAGGCAGTCCTGCAAGCCAAAGAGAGATTCCCTGGAAAAGAAATCTGAGACTGCCTCCCCTCCCTATGAATGTAAAAAACATTTAACGAAAGACTGAAGTGTTTTGCATAGCGGGAAAGAGGAAAGAAAACCAGCTCCTTTTGTCCTCTCCAAGCATGTCTACTTTACTTCCTTATCTGACATTAACGAAATAAATGTCACTGCCAGACACAATCTTGGTCTCAACCTTTCCAAATTGTAACGACTGAGGAGTCCACCACCACCACTGCACTAGATGGTGGAGATGAAGGCAGCTTTCTCTGGAGCTTTTTGAGCTGTCATTTTCACTAGTACTGCAGTGACAACAGCATGTGGCTCCTCAGCAGAGGCTGGTGAATAGAAGAACCTTCAATTAAGTGGAGCAAAAGCTCATTATGTTATAAACTGCCACAGTTGTTATCGTTTCTGCTGAGATGGCCAAAGACAGAGTGCACAGGGCAGCTGACCTATTTGCCTTACTCTTGGATGCAAACCAGGAAAGACAAGATCAAGATCTATTGGTACAGCAGTGGACGGGGGAATATTTATAATTATGTATTTATCTTCCTCTCTCTCCTAACAGATAAAGAGACTTTTGTTTTGCTGATATTATCCTAGCACCTTTCACAGGCACTACATTTGTTTAAATTAAAACCAAGAAGGACAGTGACACTGAGCACTCTTTATCTGGTCAGTAGATTTCTGTCAGAATCAATAAAAGCATGCACAACATATTGAAAGACATTTTATTAATAGTGGAATTAAGATGAATTTAATAAGAGTGTTTCATGCTACCTTTTGCATTTAAAATATTTCAGTAAGCCATCAAAATAAGTTTATTCACACAGCTTTAATAAAGGTTTAACCCTGCAGCAGAAACAATTAAAAAGTCAGCATTTGCCAGCAGTGGTGTGTAGCTTATTTTGGCATTCAGGCTGTTGCTAAATCCTCCTGCTGCTTCCTCCACAATAGTGATGTGTGGCCTGTGAAATGAGCACTGGATTTCAAGACTCAGGTTCCGCAATCTGTACTTGGGATGGGGATGGAGGAAAGGAGAGGGCTGGGGGAAGGTCTTTCCTCTGCTCCAATTCTCCACAACAGCCCAGATCTAACCCCCTGCAAAACTTGATCTGTCTCCAGCTGCAGAGGGTAAGGAACCCTTTTGCAAACACAAGCAGGCACCGCCTGCTCTGTGGCCTTTCATCCCACTTCTCCAAGCACTGAGGGACATACCCAGCATGAAGATAGGAACTGCTGGGACACTCTGTGCTCCAGTTCATGCTCTACTATGACCACAACAGAAAACACTGTAGCCCCCTGCCCTCTCAATCTGCTTCAAAGCAAAAGGTAGAGGAACAGTCCAAAAGGTTTGTAACTGCCAACTTCATTGCCTGATGTTCCTTCTGGAATTCCTTATGTTTCATTAAAATTCAGCCATGCCTTATTGGTCAAGAAGATGGGGTCAAGCCCTGTAAAAGGGCTTTAAGAGGAGTCGGTCAACCCTTTCCCTGCTCTGCTCGCCTCAGGACTCCCGGACCTGGGCCAGAGCATTGATGAGGGAGTTCTTACCCACGGTGCACAAAGCTGCCAGCACCAGACCTGGGCTGCCAGCACCTACAGTCCCACAAGAATCTCTTCTCCAGACAGAGCAGAGAGCACCTTCATACCCTAATCATGCATCCCTTTCCAACACAGCTTCTTCTGAAGGAAATCACAAACTAAGATACATGTTTAGCTTGCAGCTAAGAACAATTTCCCCTTCTTAGTGTTATCTGGGACACAACTCCTCTCTAGTCATTTGCCCCCAGATTATGATCTGTGCTGTAGCAACCTATGGTTAACCTAGCAGCTAAGATATGGTAATGTTCGAGCCTCTAGTGCCTGACTCCCAGTCCACACTCTAGACCCATTCAATGTTCCATCGAATTCCAAGCTCATACATTTCCTAAGTGATCATGTCCTCCATTGTTTCCCAACATCCTCACATTGACTTTGGGGTTCATATTTGCTTCTTGCATATTTTCTTGCTTGTCCTCCCTCAGCTTAGCAATATAGAAAATCTCCTTCCTTTCTATGTGCTGTCATCTCTCCTTTACATCACATTCTTCTCTGAAACCTTCGTCACATACTTCTCAGAGAAAAGACAAAGCCAGGAGTTGCTTTTGATTGAAGGGAAAAAAGTGAAGGCAGTCCTTAAAGGACTTAATAGTCCTTCTGTTATACACTCCAATAACTAAAAAAAGTAACTTTTCATGAGAAACTTTAAAACCCAGAAACACCCTGCTGAAACTTCATCTTTTCCATACCCAACTAAGCAGAAAACACACTAAGCCTGAGCTGCAGAAGGCTCAGGAATGGAATACAGGAAATTTATGAACTCCCAGAATAAAAACATTCCTGCAAGAAGGGTGGAAATGGTTTGTGGTGGATCTTTTATGGGAGCAGGAAGGGAATGAAAACAACCTTAAAAGATCCATCAGGGAACACATTAAGGGACTTTGTGCTTGATCTGGGAGTGCAAGAAATGTCTCATCATCCCAGTGCTTCTCAGTGCAAGAATCACTGAGGAGCCTCCACACAGGTGAGGCAGGGATGAGCACCATCTGTCTCCTGAGCAGATGAGGGATAGGACAAAAGTCCACCAAAGATATAAAAAGAGCAAAAAACCAGACTACAATGTAGGGACTGTAACAGAAGGCTTCTAGTCTTCTTTATGATCCCAGGTTTGTCAAATATCAGGCACTTGTAAGAGTATTACTCCCAAAGAGATATCTACTAATAAATTTAATCTTAAACTGCAGTAAGTAAGGCATTCTAGACTGAATACTATTGCACAAAAGAAACATTTGTAAATACAGTACTACATCAAATATACTCCCATTAAGACAGCTATATATAATTTTTAAAACTAATTTTAAAGCTATTCCAAAAAATGATAATGTTATGCGCTATTATGATAATACAGTGTTCTACTATCATATGACTAAAAAGGCAAACATACACACAGATATTTATATAATAATGACACACTAATGGTTTCACACACTATTTACTACTGTGAACACATAGTGCATATTTTCCAGATTCTTTTCAAGAGTCTTTCTCATAACTGCTGGGAGACAATAAACGAGGTATTTGCAAGACTGTGTTTTAAACTTAAAAATGTATTTTTGATCCAAATTTATATTTACTTTTTATTTTAATTTAGCTGGATACAAATGAGTTTTAATTTTTGCCCCCCAGCCAGTTCTGAGGAGCAAGTACATTCATCTGAGACCTTGTATGGCATACTTAAACCCAGAGCAAATTTTTACGTTCAAGATATAAACCCTAGAAAATATTAATTTATAATGAAAACATTGATAGGCATTTAACCATAGCTGTATGGATGGTTTATGCTTTACAATATCAGTCTTACTTTTATTTTCTTTTGGACCATGCGAACAGACATCTGTAGTAGTACATCTCTGGTGATACACATTACGGAAAACTATGGGGAAGTTATAACATATATTATAGAAATTATATCTCTGAGCATAGTAACAGACAACATGAAACGTTTAGTCATACTCGAGTCACACAAAGTTTGACAGCAACTACCATACTTTGAACCCACAAGACTAAGGTCTTTTCTAGACTTTCTGTTGTTAAAGCCATATTTCGCAAACAGTATGCACACAGGTATTTCACTGATGTGAGCAGTTTGAGAGTTCAGAGGAACAAATGCGTACAAATAATTAATATATGCAAATGTTTTCAAGTTCTGCTCCTAAAAGTAATCCTTTATGTTAACAGATTATTGCTAAAAATCCAATTTTGAGACCCAGTAATTTTCTGCTCACTATTTATTTCAATTTTATTGAAACTTAGAATTAACAAAGACTTAATGAAACTATGAGAAACTACACTATAGATATTTACTTAATAAAGACTTACACCATATGCCCAGCACCATCTTCATACAGATGCATTGTAGTTTAATCTAATGCTAGAAAAGTATGGTTTCCTACTAGTAGTTATTTTAGTAATTAAACACTACACAACAATTTACTATTACCTAGGACTGCTATACAGAAGAAAAACCCCAACCCTAAGTCTACCCCTGTAATTTCTTCATCATTACTTTTACTTAATTTTACAAGCACCATAATTTTCTTTGATCTACAGGAGAGGAAAAGCCAAATTATCACATGCAAAAAATGTGATGTAAGCAGCACAACATTCAAAGTGTTAACAAAATAAAGGGTCTTTTTAAGAAATGAGAACCCATAATAATTAAAAGACACAACAAAGCAATATAAGCTATCTTTTTACTTTACAGCTTGGTGGTCTGCTTCAGAAAACATATGTACATGGAATCTGCATATTCATGACTTGTATCAGTTGCTTCTTGGTATGCACAAAGCAGCTGAAGTAGTTTTTATACTAAAAGTTTGGTGGGGATTGTTGCAATTTTGAAGTGAGTTTTTTTTAAAGACTTAATTTCTGTGAATTAACTCCTGGCAGGTGCTGAGTGCATCCTACATTTCCAAAGAAATTCAGAGCATTCAACTGTAATAAACCAGGCTCAAGGAGCAACACTTCTTTGTCACACAACAGACACAACAGAGTTGTAGTCATCACTGGCAGTGAAGAAACCTTGAACCAATGTGATGGTAGTTTGCATACGGGCAAAGATTCTGCTTTTTTCCCAGTGCTCTCACTTTTCTTAAAATACTTGTTCCTAAGGTCCCAGGGTGTACTTTCTGTATGAATGACTCCTAGACGGGAAGCTTTTCATATAGCCCGGGTGTGCGGAACAGCAAATGCCTAGTGCCATCTACTGGGAGCGCCTGCTCCTGCTCAGACTTGCCATCTTGTCTATAAAAATTGTTATGGGCAAACAGTGCTCTGGGTTTGCACACATTGAAACGTTTAGTCCTAACTTCAGACAAAAAATATTTTAAAAATACAATTTGGAAGAACAGATCCGCACTCCAGGTGGTAATATACAAACAGAAAAAGAACAAGTAAAAATACTTCACCAGCACAAGTGAAACTCACAAGTGCTTACAAAATAGTGGTTCAAAGAAGGGACAGGTCGTCTCTATTCTAAGATNATATGATATATGATATATGATATATATTACATATTACATATTACATATTATATATTATATATTATATATTGCATTGTGTTACTTTGTTCCTCCCAGGAAGGACAGAGGTACCATTCCAAGCGCAGAAATTGAAACAATACTTTCATTCAAGTCCTTGTCCTGCAAATATTTAACGGCACAGCATTTAAAACATTGTTTGAAAGCCTCATTTACTGCTCTGATGGCACTTTGCTCCCTTACTCTGAGCACAGGTTCCAGAAGGTTAAAAAGTCTCATTCCATATGGAATTTGCCACTGAATTAGAAGGTGGCCAAGCTCCACACCGTCCCAGACATGATGGACACACGGCATGGTGGTATGGTTACAGCACTGCAATTCACACAGAACTGGATGGTGGGAAAAGTACTAGCTCAGAGTGTTATGTTATAAAAAACTCATGAGAACTTGGGGTGTTTTCTGTATATTCAGAAGCCAAAGTCACAGGGCATTGTGGTATTTAAGCAGATGTTGGCTTTACATCTCCTTCCCATGTTTTATTTGATACATGCTATGCCATTTACTTGCAACCTCCTAAATACACCACACACAAAAAAACAAACCAAAGGCAAAGCAAGCCTATGTTAATTTTTAAGCATCTGGGGAATTTAAATTACTCTTAAAATACGTGAGATATGTCATTGTATATTATTCCACTGTTAGCAGATTAATTTGGGCTTCTTATATACAGATATATCTCTTTCTATCTCTATAAAGTAGTCAGTCAGTGGAACTCAATCTATTAATGGTCCCACAGCTGGGGATCTAATGGATGGGAATAAATAGTACCATTAACTTTTTATTCCAAAATGTGACCACTGAATTATGACAGAAGAACAACTTGACAAAACAGCTAATGCAGTGCTTTGCCAACAGATACAGAACAGCAAAATCTCCCATGCACTATGTGTGTTTCTAGCTGATCAGTTTGGAGATCTTCTTTTCAGAGTGGGAATGAAATGGCCAGAAGATTGAGTGTCCCCATTTTAAGGTAGACACCAGCAATTTGAGCACACATCAAAAGGTGCATAATGAGGGCTAAGGAAATTTGCTTACCCTGTATTTTTAGGATTTTAAATCTGGCTCAGCAGCAAATATAACAGGAAACTGAGGTCAAGCTGACACAATGTGGGTTATTCTCTCTCTTCCTCAATATGTGTTTGCAGCTCCTATCAAGGTTAATGGGAGTTTTGTGCACATGTGGGGGAAATGGAACGTAAATGCTGCAAAAATTGGACTCAGATTTAGTTCAAATAAAGTCTAATAAGCCTTAGGAAAATCCATCAGCTTGAAAACTGATGTCTTATCACTGAAAAAAAGTCTTTAAAACATCACCTCCATATGCTTGCTAAGTCCAGGTCTGGGAGAAATGGCTTGTAACATTCTGCACTCTCGTGAACCAGTTGTGAGTGTAGCACAAACAGCCAAGCTGGCTCATTTTGAGGCTTCAAACACGGGTCAGCCAAGACTGTGTCTTTTTTTTTTGGGTGTCAAGAAAATTCCTAGTAATGTTCAAAATTAACTCAGTACATCTTACACTTTCTCCCACATAACCTTGTACATTGACATTATTATGCTGACATTACAGACTGTCGCCGTTTAAGTGAAACACAAAATACTTAGGTTCAAGGTTTTCATGATATAATCAATGCATGGAGATGGGGTCTTATGGCACCCTTCCCAGACCTAATGAACAAATCTGGACCTTACATGAAAAGTGCAGCTGCATGGGAGCATTAAATTGCATGTTTCCATTTAGTTATGTAGAGAAGTGTCATGTAACTAAGGAATATGCTGTCAGAGGAATGAAAGAATTAAGTTTTAAATTCTGCACACTTTTTGTACATAATTTTCAGTATAACATATTTGATTTATAATAAAAATGTGGAAAGAAACACATGGAACATAACTATAGTATACTGCTAAAGATTTTGGAAAATATTTTTAAGTCCTATGATTTAATAGCAATCAACATGTGAAATTCTTTTAGATATCCTCTTTCAAAATTAGGAATGGCATCTAATAAAATATTTTCGGTTTACACAGTTTTTGCCAAGAATTAGGAAAATAATATAAAATTCAAGAGACGGTATTTTGGACAAGGAAGTCAGACAGCATTTCCAAGCTTCTTAAAATCTCAGATATTAAGTCGCTCACTCAAGCCAGTGACATTTACAAAAAAACCAACAAAAAAAAGTGCAAATAAACTTCTCCTTCAAAGGAAAATTTAAACAGAGCAACCCATAGCACATTTGTTTCCTGCAGCAGAGACACCCATTCCTACAAGGGCCTTCATTATGCATGACACAACAAGCAGCACCCATTCAACCTGAGGGAAGCCCACAGGCTCGCAGGGCCACTGGCTGGCTCTTTGTCACCAAATGCAGCAGGTTGAATGCAGACATCACTGTGATATCCTCACCAACAAAACCAGAGGCAAAGAACAGGGGCTGAGTAGGGAAGAAAAAAAAAAAGAAAAAAAAAGATGAGAACAAATTAAAACATCAAAAATGTTAAGATACATTCACAGAAAAAAGCAATACTTAAAATTTTATAAGACCACCACATGGGAGCACAATTCCAAATGCACTTTTCTTAGAGTATTTAACCCATTTCTGCTACCCCAGCCCCCAACATTTTGATATGTATGACACAGTATTCAGTGAAACCACTTTATATGCTACAAAGTGAGAGGGACTGGACATTTTTATAGGGGGCATTCACAACAGCTGCTTTAGATACTCAACTGAGAGCAACTTGGGGTAGCAGCCTAGTCTCAAGTGCAGAGGTACTAAGAAAAAAACCTTAGAACCTCAGCTAGATAGTAGGAATCCTGCTGGGAACACCCAGAATGCTGGGCAGATCAAACATGCAGGCTTTTTCTATTTATTTTATTTAAACCAAAATCAGACTCCGCAACATTTCTGAATGGTGAATGCTGGAAACCAGTCATTGCTAAAAATTGTTCTTTTGATGACTTGTTTGAGGAATGTGACATTTCATTGTAATAAACTTGCCAGATATCTTAAAACCATGGCTTTTCAAGGGCAGGAAATAATTTATGTTGTAAACCATCCATGAGATATATTTAAACAGTCTTCCAGCCAGTTCAAATATAGCAAACAGAGAGATGGCAGTCATGAGATTTTATTTCAGAAGGGTTTAATGCACAAATTCTAATTGTTCCATTCACCCCTGACTGGGAAAGAGGAAATGCAGCTGCCTTATAGCCCAGCCATGCACAGTCACAGCTCGCTTCAGAAGATTACGTGATGCAGGACTGGAGCCAATCCCCAATCAAAGCCGGTACAGAAACTCTCTGGGACTCTGGTGGAAGCAGGATGAGGCCCCAAGTGGCTATGCAGCAGCAGGGCAGGTCTCCCAGCCGCCTCTCAGGCCCACTCCTTCGTCTATGGCAGCCCAGGAGCTGCGAGAGGCAGCGTCCTGCCATGGCCCACAGCAGGGGCTATCCCAGCGGGGGGAAACTGACCACGGTCTCGTCCCGAAGAACAAGACTCTGAGAGGAAGGACATTTGTAGAACACCCCAAGCAGGCGTAGACGCCCCATCCCTGCCAACAGTCAGTGTCAGGCCGGACGGGACTCTGAGCAATCAGACGCAGCTGAACTTGTCCCTGCCCATTGCTGGGGATTGGATTAGGTGGCTTTTAAAGGTCTCTTCCGAGCTAAAGCGTTCTGTCATGATTCCATGACTATAACAAGGCCCCAGCCCCCAGCCGTATCCATTATCAAACCGGTCTGGCATCTGACAGAAACCTGCCCGCATCCACATGCCTCAACTCGGTCGTACCCAAACCAAACACGCTGAGAGACCCCCGACACTCCCGTGCTACCCGACGGCGGCGGGACAGGGGGCCGGGCGGGCACTGTGGGGCGGGCAACCCGTGAGCGGCATCACACGCACGCAAACACGTCCCTGTCATAGCGGCAGCGGAGCCGCGTGAAAACCAGCGCGAACCCCTCCGGAGCAGGCCGCCGGGAGACCAGAGGGCTGCGCGCAGCCCCGCCAA